>JABTTQ020003003.1:0-464778 GCA_016081115.2 Rehmannia glutinosa | reverse complement strand
ATTATACTTCGTTCAGTTACATGTACTAATACCCGCTAGATGTATTGTCATTTAAATTTAACCCACATCCATGGTGCTTGTCAAACTTCCTACTCCAAATACATCCTTTCCATATGCACGCATTCGAAAAGGGCATCGTTCATACTTGCATATTGCATAATAATGAGTCTTATCAGGCGTTCAACCTGGGAGCACTGACTTGATTTTCAAAATGATACATGCACCTAGTGCCATCTCCAATTCGATTTGCTCATGTATGTTGCTCCTTGGCGCGCAATATCCCACGGATCTTTCAATCTGGCGAGTTCTTCTGAGGAAGTGAACGTGCGAAAGTGCACAATCCACCCAACTTAGTCTGTGGGCACTATTGTTTCGTCCTATGGTCTCTACGGATATCGGATGTATGTTAGCACCTCGTTATTCCAATGCATCTTGGTTTTGGTTTCATCAAAATACTTCTCTCCGTCTGCCTCCACTCACAAAATTCCTCAAATTGACACGTTCTTTGGTCATTTTCAAATTGATTATTAGCTTCAACATCAGTACCAACATCACCAGCAGTGTAATTCTCACCAAAATCATCTGCATTATTATTACAACCAGCATCATCAACACTGTAGTTTTCACCAAAATCATCTTCATTATTATCACAACCAACATCAGCATCAGTATTATCACGATTAACATCAATATATCACAACCCATATCAGGATAATAGCCATCTTCATTGCTTGGCCTTATACTAGGTCCCAGACAATTGATATTTGGAACATTAACTGCAGGTGAGAGTGGATGGGGATGATCAATAATTGGAACATTGTTCATATGCATAAAAGGTGCTCTACTAGGCCTTACTACATGACTATATATGTTGATGTGCGGTACACCGAATTGTTGAAAACCAAGATGGTGCATGTAGTTGTAATTAGGCCCAATGACTGTTGAAAAATCATTCTGAGTAGCCATTAGTTGCATAAAACTTCCACCAACATCTTGTTGACCTTCAACCTTCTCAACTCGATTATGCCCAGACTGACTTCCCAATATATTATGCGAACTAGTCTCACCCATTTTTCTTTTCAGTGTTACAAAAACAACTGGTAACTCGGTGTTCTCAAATGCACTTTCAATGTCACGGTCCTTTTTCAACTTTAACTTCCCTAGTTTGTTTCCAGAAATATCTACAATAGCATGCATTACACAATCGTATATGCCCATATCAACTTCAACAACACCATAAACCTCCTCCAATATTTCACTATAATTCTTTTGCCCAGTTCAACACATACAACTTCTTCTTCACCATTTTTATATTCTAAACCTTCCCAGTGACCCCCAAATCGAACAACAACATAGCCAGAGTTCATCTACAGACAGGAAATATAGAAAATATTAAAGATATGCCACAATATGCAAGCATATAAAAGGCACGAAATGAAAATATTTCAACCCAAAATGTGGCATGATTCGCACGATATATCGTGCCCAACTTTTAAATGAGGCACGAAATATTGCGCCTATATCGTCGTTACAACAAATGTTTGGCACAATATCGATGCCCATATAGGCATCGATATTTATCTCGTGCAATGCAATCTTGTTTCTTAGATTGAAATTTCACATATTGTGTAAATATATTCTTGAACAATTTTAACAAGGTTAAGTAACAAAGAGAAGAAGCAACATTACCTTGTTTTTTCCTGTTTTTGGTGCAATTTTGGGTAGACGAAAGACCAGAAAAAGAACTTCTTGATATTTTGTGAAGAAGAAGAGGAAGAGAGAAAAAATAAAGAGCAAATGAGAATAATGGGAATCATATGTATGTATGTTATGTATTTAACATGAGAGAGAAATACAACTTACCTACTTTAAAGGATTGCATTTAAAAAGCCTCAAGGGTATTGTGGTAAAAGAACCCCAAAAGTGGGTAGAAAACATAGTTTTTTATCCTACATATCAAAAAAATCTCTCTCCTATCCCAAGTGGGTAAATCCCACCACTTGCCCTGATTAAAAATATGATATAGTCAACATAGTTCAGAAAAAACCACTAGCTTGTAGCTCAAGTGGTGTCGCTTACCCTTTGTAAGGGTGTTGACTTGGATTCGAACCCGGTATCTTTCAGTTTCTTTGAAATTTATCTCCTCCCCTCTAACCAGTACTCCCAACTTATTAAAAAACCATAGTTTAGAAAAACACAAGCTAACAATGTGCATAGTTTTGGAAAGGAAAAAGACAACATTAGCAAGATCAATCCTCATTGGAGGAGAAGTAGGCAGTAGGAAGAAGATCGTTGATGAATTTCTTCAACTTTCCAATAGACTTCTTCATTTTTGTTATTTTCTTTCTTAAATTCAGCGCAGTTGCGTTTGAGCTCGTTATAGTTTCTTAAAAAATCTTCTTCCAAATTAACCATGAGGTAGAGAGATCCATATTGTTTTCGTTATCATCATCCTCAACATCATCACCAATGTTGGTATTATCCTCCGAAGCACTGTGAAATCCATCTACTGCTAAAGCTTCGACTTCAGCATCATTAAAATATCAGTAGGATCATTAGGAACTTGTGATGTAGAAGTTTGTGCTCGAACTCGAGCTGATTTAGTTGGTGCTCGAGTCAGATTTCTCCTCATACGAAGCATTTAATGGATATTGCTATTGTCGAAATCACTTCATATAATTTTTGAATTAAGCTCTCTAAGAGATAGACCAGATTGGAGAAGAAGCTTGCAGATCAAATTACCAAGAATGAATTGTTTAAAACCCAAAGTGACAGATTCTATTAAGCATCGAATAACCACATGCCCGTAATAGAACAACTTTCCCCATTTTATCTTATAGGTGAGAAGTAGAAAAATTACTCGGGAGTTTTACCGACTTTCCACATACACAAGAGAATCAACGTCACCATTTTAGTTCCTCCGACATAGATTAAGTAGTAAAGTCCAAAACCCGAGAATTTTTTTACTTCCTCAAGAGATACTCTCATCTTCCTATCATCCCAACGAATACATGTCATCATTAAAATCACCATGTGTTCTCTTTCATCAATATTCTCTACAACCTTGGATGTTTCACAAGATAATGTCTTCACATTTGCACCTTCATCGCTACCTACAATAGCTCCAAAAAGATAAAAGTAACTAAAAATTTATTTCAAAGTAGAAGAATATATAAATAAGTAAAAATGTAATTTAACATTTTATAAACTAACTTGTAATTACCCAACACAACCATGCAACCAATTACGAGGGTAATTTGAGCTTGAACATTTTGAGATAGGGTAGAACTTCTAAATTTTGCGAGCACA
This sequence comes from Rehmannia glutinosa, assembly GCA_016081115.2. Lineage (NCBI taxonomy): Eukaryota > Viridiplantae > Streptophyta > Magnoliopsida > Lamiales > Orobanchaceae > Rehmannia > Rehmannia glutinosa. The sequence continues at coordinate 461,469 of JABTTQ020003003.1, read as the reverse complement.
TGCCCATCAATAGAAAAAGTAGATTTTGAGGCAACAATAGTTATCGAGATGGCCAACACATCACATGCCATCAGTGCAAGGATTGAGAATCAATGTTTATGATCCCTCCAATAATGCAAGACATGCAAATCTTTATAATATGAGAATTCGAGCTTTGGCTCATCCAAGTAAAGATTCAATTGAGATTTTCCAACATTGGATATTGTTTGGCTCTCAAATGCTTTAATTTTCTATATTAATTAGAGTATGTTATACAGAATAAATGTAAACAAATAAAATAGATAGAACGTAAGGAAAAAGAAAGAAACAATTACATCAAATATTCTTTTGCTTTTTTACTTTTGATTCTTTGACCACTTTGTGAGCATGTCGGTGTAACAATAGAACAAGATTGTCGTTGTGAATGACTTGAATCATTGACATTTGAACAATGCTCAAAAATCTTATACAATTTGTACTCACAAGTGACACCTTCTCTTTGCATTTAATGGAATCATTCTTAGTCTTTCCATAAAAATATTCCAACATTGACAACTTTATCTTAGGGTCAAGAACAGCTCCAAATGCAAGCACCACTCCATATTGACTCAATATTTATAAATTTTTCTTTCATCTTTTTACCTACGACTAATCAACACTTCATCTTTCACTTTGACAAGTTATCTTTCAATAAACTTCAATATTCTATACTTGCAAAAACTACAAATTTGATGTAATATAAGACGAGTCATAGATCACATTGGTAGTTTCATAAAATGGCTCTAGGAATTAATATATTTTCTCTCATCTTTTTCACTATTCATTTGAAGGACAATACTTATAATTCCTATCATTCAATTGAAGAGGAGAAAGGGCTCTTTTTATATTTAATTGCATTATCCAACATCAAGTATGTGGAATTCCAAATGAGTAGACACATCCAATCGCAAGCCAATATTAGTGTCAATATTATCAAATGCACTCACACACTCTTAAATCTTTTTCATCCTACCCTTCGGACCTTTCACATAATTTTATCCTAAGTAACAACAACCTTTTTTTCAAACATTCTTGTAGAATGATTTTCAATATGTGAGCAAGACAATGACCATGTAATAATTCACCATTACACAATAAACCATCATGCAAATCTTGTATATTTATAATTGTTAGGTGAATTATTCATTGTCAAAGAAAATATATTTTTTCACAATCCCCCAATCCTTCAAAATTCAAGTAACTTTGCAACTAATTTAACCCCCGAGTGTGGAGGGTATATGAGCAAAGCTAAGAATGTTCTTGTTCATTTTCCAATTGCTATCAACACAATGCACAATCAAGCAAATATAAACCTCACTAGTGCATACAATCCACACATATGATGTTAAACAAACTCTATTTTGAATATTAGCAAGAATGTGCTTAAGTTTCTCTTTCCTTACAAATTCTTGTAATATCACAAATAAGAGTATTTCGAAATACAAGGAACATCTTCACCCAAGTTCTAATGCTATCATATTCAACAAATGAAAATGACAAATCATGTTTAATAAACGTGAACAACTAATAAGTTACATAATACCTTTTGGAATATTTTTCTAGATGTTAACTTCCATTCATGATCAACAAGCATTTGTCCCACATAATTAAACTTTAACATTTTGCAACGATCTCTATGACACCTTATTATAGAAGTCCCATATTTTTTACCCTTGCATTAACTCTTTCTTACATCTCTTATATTATGCTCTTATTCTATCATCTTTATCCACCCATTTTTTATAAAGAAATTCGAACATCGAAAAAATTCCCTTGAGTTTTTAGTTGATTTCTCATCAATCTTATTATTTTTCAATTGATTTTTATCTACATCATCCAAAGCCCACGAGTTTTTTTTCCTAATATGCAAATAGAGAAAGTGGTAATATCAACATCCATCCCGCTCATTTTGTCTAATAGAAAATCACAATTCACATCAAAAGTCTTGCAAATAGTACATAAAGCCCTATCAAAATGGTTATATTAAACTACTTTAGTATAATAAGTGTCATCTTCTCACGACCCAAATAATATATTACAAACATGTTACACAATTGATGATAAAACCATTCATATTCATTTCACTAAATTAGATGCACATATAATGAAGTAAAATATAGAGCAATTAGATAAAAAAACACATCTTCACCAACAATAATACAACATAAAAAATAACACATTACTACTCTGTTTTATTTTTTGAGTTTTTAGTTTTTGTTGGAAATGAATTTCTCCTAAATATATACTAAATGTATTAAGCCGATCTCTCATATTCAATTTGGCATATTGATTTTCTTAAGGCAGAATGCCAACGAGAAGGTAAAGAATGAAAAAGTAGTGAAGAAATCACCTGAATGAACTGCCAACAAAGCACAACAGAGCAGTGATCCGACAGAACGATGATGGTCTAAGCATTGGAATCGGCTTGCGACTTGCATATAGATATAACGTTTATAGAGACTTGTGGTGTGGTGTAGTCACTGGCCCACGTGGAGACTCCAGTTGTGAATCGACGGTGCTAACGGAGTTGGAAATTGGGGTTTTGCTGGCGGGACTTTAGGGTTTGGATGAATTCTCTTTTCCTTTTTTCCTTGAGATATTTGATATGAATGAGAGTAAATTAAAAAATATCTAAATTAATTATTAACAAAAATATGGGTTGGCCAGCCCCAAACCTGCCCTGTCTTGCCCGTGACCCGTGCGATTTGGCCAATTGAGGCCTGCTTTAATATAAACTATAATGTCATCCTAGCCCAACCCAACCTATTTATTAGGTGGGAAAACTTCACTCCATCGCATTTGCCTCATCATCATCATAGATTCCAATTTCTCAGAATTCTAATATCACCTGTAGTTGCAACATGACATTATTCAGCATGATTAACTTCTGTTGGACAACTTGTGCCTCTTGTTTTTCTTAACTTTCTCAATCATATCATACATGTCATTACATTTGCTTGAGTTTTCTACATTTTGGATGTAACAATGTTAATATATTCATCAAATTTACCCCAATCCGTCCAGAAAATTAGAAGACAAAGGTTGGCGGATCTAGTAGTAGGCAAATAGAAACCCTCCACGGTGAGATAGTTTTATTATGTACCCCATTAATGCAAACGTTGGGTAACTAGACAATCTTTTAATAGCTTGACGCCTCATAGTTACGTCAATATCCTCATGTAATGCAACTTCAACCATATGTGGCATATTGAATCATGATTCTCATTGATCCTTTACCGCAAGGAACTTGAACAGATGAGGGCATTTGCCCTCAAGCGCTAAGGAAAAAAAACCATAAATGTGAGAATTAGATGCATTTTATTAATTACATAACAAAAAAGAAACAAACATACATTTTACCAGTGGATTTATCCTAAAAGGCTGATGCCCACAAAAGTAAAAAAATATTAGTAAATAAGCCCTAATTAATCAATCATGCTTAGAAAAAATATTTTCAAAACTCAACTAACATACTTGCGAGAAAAGAGAAATACTGAAGAGTATGAAAGAATACGAGTGAGAGAAAAAGGGAGCAGGGAGGAGAAAAAAAAATCGCGGGAATGAGAAGAAAGGAACATGGGTGTAGAAGAAGCGCATGGGAATTAGAGGTGATAACTGTGTATTTAAAGACGATCGAAAAGAGACAATTTCAGAATAATGTGTGATGAATTTTCCATCCAACTAAAATTTGGTGAAGACCTGAAGATACTTGCTTTTTCCCCTGCATTTGATTTAGTTTTTTGAGATAATTCTCTCTTCTTTATACATATATTTTGCAATTTACATCCATTATAAAGCTTTTGAGCAACTTAACTAAACTCATACTCATAAAATCTAAACATATTGATTCTTAATAGTTTTTTTAACTTTTTTCAGGTAAATAATTTCTAAGATTGTATTGTTTTTCCTTTGTTCAAATTAATAATCGATTTTTGTCTCTTTTATACACTTATATTTATAGTGTGTTATACTATTTTTTGGAGTTTTGAGTGTAAGTATATGTAATAGTTAAACTAATAAGCAATTGAGTTTATTTGTTTGTTAGTTTAAGATTATATTAAATTGATTTGGAAATGAAGACATTTACTCAATTTGTAGTGTCTTTTGCATTAAAAAAAAATAGTAGTTGTTGCTTAACTACAATGTTAAAAGCTTTATATATTTTTTCATGCGAATGATTGTTGGACCGTCATTTGAAGAAATACCAAGTTATATACGTAATAATCTTAAATATAGCCACACTTCAAGGCAATTTTTTTCCACAAGAAAAACATATCTTCATCTATTGTTTATTACTTTTTTCCCTGGGGTTCTTAATCAAGGTTGTATTGGTGCGTTGATGGAATACATGTAGATATTTTTTTGAAGATGAATACATATAGATGTTATCCCAACTATTGAATAACTTGCTTATCGTGGGAGAAATTGTTATTGCACTCAAAATGTTATGGCAACATGCTCATTTGACATGCAATTCACCTTTTGTTTGGGCAGGATAAGAAGATTCACTCACGGTTCTCGTATTTTACCAGAGCTATTCATTGATCAACTTTGAAATTCCCGATGCTTCCAAGAGGTTGCCAATTCTTTATGGATCTCATTTTTTCAAGTTTATTTGTTGATATGGTATAAATGTATAAATGTTATGGCAACATGCTCATTTGACATGCAATTCACCTTTTGTTTGGGCAGGATAAAAAGATTCACTCACGATCCTCGTATTTTACCAGAGCTATTCATTGATCAACTTTGAAATTCCCGATGTTTCCAAGAGGTTACCAATTCTTTACGGATCTCATTTTTTCAAGTTTATTTGTTGATATGGTATAAATGTATTTGCTATCACTTAGTAAATATTATGTTATTCATGTTGTTATGTCCACTTGGTTTTGAGCATCTTACAAAGGCACACATTATAATTCAGATCAATTTCAAATGGTGCAATGAGCAAGTGGACCTAAGTAATTGCTTAATGACACCCACTCATCATTAAAAAATATCATTTAGCGGCGTTTGGGAGTATGAAAGCAGAAAATGAGAAAATGGCCAAATTTTCTTTTGAAATTCAAAGACCAATTATTGTTGTTTCCAATGTTTTAAATACCGCGTCAGAGATCAAATCAAGCTATCGGTAAGCATTTCAATCGGTTGGGCCATTTTAATTAACCACCAATTTTACCGATTTTAATAAAAACTAATTATATTTGAAATTATATTATATAAAATATTAATATAATATATTAATATAAAAAAATCAGTATATATTTAATTAATTTATTATGTAATTAGATTGATTGTCTATGCCAAGTAATAGAGATTTGTCTAAATTTAAAATACTTAAATTGATTTGAAGTCTTGTTTGATTTGGTTAAATTAAAAAAAAAACAATTGATTTGAATTATAGCATAAACATACATTATTTATTTGTATTTTTGTATACATATATTATGAATTTCACTTTATTATTGTTAATAAAAGTCATTAGTATTGTTTTTTTACAACTAGTTATCATGTAAAAGATTTAAATAAAAATATATAAATATAAAATATCTAGCAAAGCTCAAAGTTCAAATAATGACAGATACTGACCGGTTTAACCATAAAATAATTTTTAGGGCCTTACCGTACTAGATCGACCACCATTTTTCGGTAAAACCGATTGAACCGATGGACACAATACGATACTCAAATCACTGATTGTTTCAATGACATTACACAATTATACAATAAGAGATGATATTTGACAAACAAGTTAAGTGTCACGATGAATAGATGACGATGAAGATTATTTTAGCAGCAATGAAGAAACATAGATTGACTTACAGAAATATGATGACTTAGAGGTAGTGAAGTGCAAAACAATCATTTACTATCAAGGCATCATCCCACCAAAGATAATAAACTCATCTATATATATATCTATCTATCTATATCTATATCTATATCTATACTATCTTAAAAATGTGAATGTTTCTTGCAATTTTTGATTGGACAAAAATATCCTTTAGACATAGTAAAATTTTAGGATAACTAAGTAATTTGATATTTATTTAGCTTTTATTTATTCAATTATAAGACAATGTGACCTTTTATATTCTACATTTTAAAAGTATTTATTTGTTCAACTATAACTCTTAAAATATTTTTAATTTTCAAATGATATTAACTTCATATTAAACTAGATTTCGAGAGCTTTCTAACCATATGCCATAATCATATATAAGGACTTCACATGAGAAAATTTTAACATTATAAAGTTCAACACCATATAAAAATTAATAATTTATGTTTTTTTTTATAGTTTTGTTATTTATTTAATCTTTTTGTTTAATTATATCAGAGATGTTCATTATAGCTAAAAAAGATTTCAGAATCTGAAAATATATTTTTTAATCATAACACTAAGAATACTTTAAATTTCTTATAAAATCAATTTCAAATTTAAACTAGGTTTCAAAACTAACTATATGTTATAAACATATACACAAGTCGTTATAGAAGAAACTTTTAACTATTTAAGTTTTAGTATGATGCAAAACTATATATTTCTTATATTCTTTTAAATTTTCTCAATAATTAAATATGTCTATTATAATTTATAAGAAAAAGATCAAATTACAATATACACAATAAGAAAAAATAAAATACAAAATAGTTTAGGTTGTTTTGATGCTAAATAAAAAATAGAGAAAATACATAATTCCTTTATGGTCGAAAAATGGTCCCTCAATTAGTAATATGCAATTTAAAAATTAATTTATTGATGGTTGTTAAAGAAATAATATTGAAAACAAGAGAGTTTCATATTTTATTTTTATTGCAATTTCATGTATATTTTATTTTAATTAGCCATATCAAAAATAAAAAGTACAAAATAAAAAGAAATAAGATTAACATGAAAAAAAAAGCGAACAAGGATCGAAAACAAGTTTGTCGCGACAAAAATGTTACCTTTTAAACTTTAACTTTACGTTTTAATATGAATTTTACTTAATTTTCTATATATAACATGATAAGTTTTAATTTCTAATTTATTATTTTTTAATATATTATGATTTCAATCTTTCGATTATTTTATATCCCATAAACTTTAAGAACAAGTTCAAAAAAGTGTTAAAAATTGTGTATATAAATTTATATAAAAAAAAGGACAAACTTAATGAAAAAAATCCATATGTATTAAATGGACATTTGTGATAAAACTTGAATGTCGTTTGAAAATTACACCCTTAAAAATTATAAGTTTAAAATATCAATATGATACATATTTATAATAAAAACGTATACCAAAATAATTAAATTTTAATAAAATGGTATAAAAGAGTGAAACATGAGCCAAAATTGGATTAGTCTAAAAGATCATATCTGCTATGCAAAAGAAAAAATAAATAAACTCATTTAATAAGTAACAATTTGACTACTGAGAAAGTAACTATATATTAGTTCAAATACTAGCATAACATTCATAAAAACTAAGTTAATTAAATAATTACAACAAATAAGAGTGAAAACTAAGAATAAAAAATATTAAAAAATAAATGGTTATACTTGACATTAATGAGTTGAGATTGATCTAAATAATTTTGGGGGTTAATCTCACATATATAGATAGTTTATGATTAAACCAAATGAAACATATTATAAAGATTTGAAAGAATAAAAGTAAATAGTTAAAAAAATATGTGGGTCATAGTTGGGAATTCTAAAGAAAAATTAAATGGCTTTCATATAATATTTATAATTTGATATTTTCGATAAAATCTCAGTTCATTTTAAAAGCACACCTTTATGACTTATAAATATTCAAGCACAAAGACATTTATTATAAAATTGGGTACAAATTATTCTAATTTTTACAAAATCAAATATTATGAAAAACTTGAAAACAAGAATCAGAAAAGTCACTGTATGTATATGAAATTGTAAAAATAAATAAATAAATAAATAAACTAAACCTATTTAATATGAAATAGTTTGATATTTATGTCAAAGATGAATATTTCTTAAATTACATGTTAATTTAGGTACCAATATAATAATCAAAATATTCAAAATAATATTTATGTATCAAATGTATTGTGTTAAACTATATATATTAATAAATTAGAGTGAAGTAATCATGTTTAGTGCCAAGTAATATGAATTATTCTGGACATAAGGAGGCGGAAGAGAATAGTTAAAGAGGGTTTTTTAATACTTGATATCTAAATTTTTGGCAACTATATTTTCTTATTTGATAAAAAAATTCAATCAAAATTTTAAATAAAGATTAAAGTACTATATACCATTTTCTCAATAAAGGCACTAAAAATGGATTGATAATTATATTTTACAACAAATAATATGATTTTGTGAACGAGATTAAATGAGATCAATTTTAAATTTACAGTCTTTTCAAGCAAATATAGATTAGTTTCAGTATATTAAGAATAATTGCAATTTCCATAACTATATACGGCTCACAAAATTTACAACTATGTAAATATTAATATAACCAAAATAGTCAAATTCAATTGCAAGTACAAACTCTAATAGTATAACATATCTTTCTAAAACTTTATGAAATATAAAAAAACTATATTAGTTTTTAGTTTATTATGTATAACTTTTAAAAACATAAGTGAATGCAAAAAGAAATTCAAACATAAAAGTTAATTAGTATTATATTTAATTATTGAAGATTAACACGTGAAAATTGTTAACTTATTTTTTCTTTCATAAGACTGTCTTTGGTTTTATTATTTATTAAATAAAGATATATTGTATGAAATTGAATAGGGTTTCAAAACTCTGATTTTGACGTATCACTTTTTCATAGTTTTATTTAATATCTGACTCTCGATGAAAATAATAGATTAATTTTTTATATATTAGATTAATGTTTATTATTTTTAAGACACTGGAAATAGGATGACTACAAACTTTAAGTTTAAGTGTTAATGATAAAATATTGACTTTGTTACTAGAATTAAAATACTATATGAATTTTTTGTATATATATATTATATTGTAATTTTTTTATTTACATTTCTTTAATCGAAGAACTGAGATAGAATAAAAGAAGTAAACACATGAAGTATAAGAATTTGACTAACCTTTATTTTATTTTATTTTAATTGAATATTAGTAACAAATAAAATGATGATATTTTGATGGATTTTGGTAAAATATTTAATTAATTATTTTTTTAATTAATGCGATAACTTCCATGTGATTTACTAATCATTAGTTTATGATTATAAGCTAAATTATTTGTCTAATTATGTAAAATGCATCCAATGCTAAAAGAATTCGAAAATCATGTAAGAGAAAAGACTTTTCTAGCCATAACAATGAAATAAAAAACCGATGAATGTGACTGTAAGCTAATATAAAACTTATTTCATTGTTATACTAATTGTGAAATTTTTGTGGGATTGAGTTCTTTAAAATGATTATGTAACAATTCATATCGATCTATAATTAAAATAAAGCAAAATATATATTAAATATTGTATAATATTTAAATTTAATTAATATTTATTTCACTTTTTAATATTTTAATATTAATCAATATAATTATTAGATAATAAAATTATTTTAGTAAAATAATGTGGATCACGTGCGACGCACGTGTTTCTTACTAGTAATATAAAAGTGCTAATATTTTGTTTGCTATGCTTTGGCCAAGAATTATCGTTTAATAATTTAAAATACAAGTTCACAAACTAAAAAAAGGATTTATTCTGAAACTCAAAAAGTTAGAAGGTCAAATATAGTAATTCACCAACGTACAAACCACAAGCGGGAACCAGAAAATCAGTTAGAGCCAAAATGCTCAAATACATATCCGAAATGGCGGAACATCATTGGCCAATATCACATGACGCAGATCAGGGCCCAAACTATCAATCTCAGCCGTCCCTTATATTCCTCAATCGACGGCCAACCCTCATCGTCCAAACCCCAAAAATTCAAACCACCCTCTGAAATCTCATCCCTCCCGCTTCCACCCATCTATTTAAATCCCCACCACCACATTCCTCCAATCACCACACACAAGCAACACACAGTAATCTATAGATACAGATTCTATCTCTATCTCTTTTTTTTTTTTGTATTCTTCACTTTCCAACTGTTTCAATGGCTCGTACTAAGCAGACTGCCCGCAAGTCCACCGGAGGCAAGGCCCCGAGAAAGCAGCTCGCCACCAAGGCCGCCAGGAAATCCGCCCCAGCAACCGGCGGAGTGAAGAAGCCCCACCGTTTCCGCCCTGGAACCGTCGCGCTCCGTGAGATCCGTAAGTACCAGAAATCCACCGAGCTTCTGATCCGCAAGCTCCGTTCCAGAGGCTGGTCCGAGAAATTGCACAGGATTTCAAGACGGATCTCAGGTTCCAGAGCTCAGCCGTGTCGGCGCTGCAGGAGGCGGCGGAAGCTTATTTGGTCGGGCTGTTTGAGGATACTAACCTCTGCGCTATTCACGCTAAGAGGGTGACTATTATGCCTAAGGATATTCAGCTTGCCAGAAGAATTAGGGGCGAGCGTGCTTAGACTAAGTTGACTCGGACTGGAATCTGGTTTAGTTTTGGGTTGGGTTTTGATGTTTGGATTTGCGTTAGCGGTATTTGTGTAAATTGTTCCAGTGTAGGTTTATCAGTTTGTGAACCTCTGGTGTCGTAGTTTCTTTATGAATTTAATTTCAATGAAATCTTAATTTCTTTTTCAATCTTTGTTTATGCTTTGTGTGGTTTTCTTAATGGAATATGAAAATTAACACAAGACAAACATTTTGTTGCTTTTGATTGGCAATTCAGTTTGCAATTTTTCTCTGTTGAAATTGAAAATGAATATTCGGAGATGCTGGCACATGAATTTCAGTGTCCTAATTGAGTGTTAAAGGGGGGCATGAATTCACCTTTTTTTTAGATGTTTTTTTATTTTAATACTAATTGTATTGAGTTTGAGGTTGAAAATCTCACGCAAGCCCAAACAAGCTTTTAACAATTAATATTGACTTATTAAGAATTTAGTAGTTTAATTTATTTTTCTTCTTATATCTTCCAATGAATGGGTGATTGATGATTTTCTCCTTTTCGTCTCATCATACATTACTTAGATGTGAACACACTTTCCGATTGTCCTAACAAAAAAATGATGAAATAAAATACAAGAGTCGGTTGGATTGTGGATTTGTGATACAAGGAATTATTATCTGTCTACCATCAAAGCAGCAGCTTATTCAGCAGACGAGCAGTAACTAATACTATTCTAGAATTCTGAAAGAAGAAAAGGTTAACAATGATAGTCCACCTAGTACATGGAATTGAAATCCAATTTTTTTTTCAGGCTGGGTTGTGCCCAACTAGGGCTATTACTATTAGCATGTGCATAAATGGGCTTTTGAGATTGGATCTGGGCAGTCCCTAGGTCTCCATGTATTGTTGTCTCGTTTGGAACTGTCCAAAGCTTTAGAACAAATTTCTCACAACTCACAAGTGGGGTGAGCTCTGGCCTTCCAAGTGATGGTGGGAGATATATAATGTTGCATTTGGAGTTGTGGGAGTGATTTCAAATGACTATATAAGATGGATTTCAAAATCTCACAACAATGACGTAGAAAATAACTCAAAATAAGGGGCAAGGATCTGAAATCCATCCAACTATGGTATTAGCCAAAATCAAATTCAATGAAATTGTTATTATGGACTTTAAAGTCTTAGTTTCAAATCCCCTTCTATCCATATGCAAGTGAATTCTACTTGTTTAATACCAGCAAGGAAGTTTTGATGGACATCATGCAAATGTCACAAGTCCACTAACATAGTGAGGGAGGGCTCACAATTGTACATGAATCAAGTGTGATATAGAGTTAGGACGGAAGCACCAAAAAGCATGCACCCCAAATAGCCCTTATATATCCTAATGATCAACATTCAAAAACACATCAAAATATCCCGATTTCCATCCAGCGAACCGTATCGATACAAACATGAAGCTTTCGGGATCAAAAACCTTGACTTTCTTAATGCTTGTGCTGGTAATGGCTACTCTGGTGCAGGAAAGCAAAAGCCATCCCTGTGGAAGCACGTTTTTCTCGGCCCTCGTTCAGCTCATACCTTGCAGGGCAGCTGTGGCTCCCTTTAGCCCCATTCCTCCAAGTGAGGCTTGCTGTGCTTCTGTCAAAGCTCTTGGACAGCCTTGTCTCTGTGTTCTTGTTAACGGCCCCCCCATTTCTGGCGTCGATCGAACCATGGCCATGCAGCTCCCTGAGAAATGCACTGCCAACTTTGAACCATGTAGGCTAATTACCTAAATTCAATATGTTACATTTTTTTTTTCTCTTTGATTTTTGGATATCTAATTTTCTATATGATTGTAATTCACATTTTTGCTTGTGCAGGTGAAATTGCAAAGTGAGATCCGAGAAGCTTTAGAACCAGAGAGAAAGAGCAAAAATAAATGTGTGGAGGGCTAAAATGAGTTCTGTAGTATGTGAAACTACTAATTATAAAAGTATATAATAAGCAAATTGTAGTAGTTTGATTTATGATGTTTGGAGTTTTCCAGTTATTGTTGTTGTTATTTACTTTTTGTCATTCTTGCTGCCAATAATAGTTTCTTTACAGCAGTTAAGCTCTTTCCAGAAGTTATATTTTGCCAAGCTACTCTCTAACACATACCACTCTGATTCTTGTGCTAAATGTTCATGTTTCAGATCATTAAAATTTCAAAATTATATATATATATATATATATATATATATATATATATATATATATATAATGAGAAGTTGGGAAAGAAAAATCTTTCGCAGAAAAGTAATAAATTCACATAAAACGATTATAGGACATTCTTTTCTTTTTCCTTCTATATCGGGTAATCTGCAACCAATAACCTTCTTGTGCGCATTGGATAAACCATCAGACTAATAGCAATACTCGCAAACTACAAACAAATTTCATGTTTTGCTTGCATTATATGCAATTAGTTGATGCACCATTTCCTTATGTTGGATAGTTTGTGGTTCTTGAACATGCATTTTTCTGAAAATATAGATGACCAACTTTGTAATTTAATGTCTTTTGAGTATCATGTTGGTTTTTTACTTTTATTCATTTGATACGAAGAATTTGCATTCTGTCAGCATATCTTGGTTAAAATTCAAAAAACATGAATCTGTCCTGTATCATGAATATAGTTCTTGCAAGCAAGTCTAGCATTAGTCCCCCAACTAAAACACATTCGAGTATATACCAAAATAAGGCATAAAACTTAAGCACCTTATATACACAAATTATTCATAAACACTGACTAAATCAATTTAGATCATACACTACAGATAACACTTATATTTCCTCCCGCAGGCCTTCCGTTTTTCTTTTTTCTGCGAAAAACTTTCACGACTTTTACGATATTTGCTTTAGCAAGCAATGAGGGCTTGTTAGGCGAATCAAAATCGAACGATCTTCTCATCTACATGGTAGGGCTTGTTTGGTGAGGTTTGTTAGAACAAACACACTTTGCCCTCGTGTCGGTGAGCGTCTACACAAGAAAGGAGAAAAATATAATGAGGGAAGATAAGGTTGGTCAGAAGTTTCATGTGAATCTCATTTTTCTCTTTCCTTTTTGCTTGAAAGAGATGTATCTGTTTTATTACCTGGACTTGTTTCTGAAGGTCTTTAATGTACTCAACTGCCAAGTCTAACATATCAGCTGTATTCGTTTGCTGCCATTAAATGATAAAAATATTTTTTTTAAAAACAGAAATTTTTTGAACTCTCACCATTGAAATGCCAAAGGAGAAAAATACATGGTTTTTACCTTATCCATATTTGGGAAAAGATCTTGCAGCTTCTTCATGTTGTCACTTATCCGTGTTCGTCTCATCTGCAAATCAGCACACCAAATTATATATAGTATTTGATCTGTTTCTTGATAAATTACATGACGATCTTGATTATTTGATTACTAATCAATCATATTCCTGTTAAAGTCTAACATGAATGTCTTGTTCACAGGGAGTTTATGAAAACACTTAAAAAAAGTGATTGCCAACTTATGACCGGAAAAAAAGTAGTATTTAGTGTTTTCAATATGTCAACTTTTTATAGAGGGGTGCTTTTGATTTTTGATTCTGGTTTCATTTTGAAATATGTAAAAGCAGATTTACAACTTATTCACCAAACACTCAAACACTAAATAACTTTTGATTGTCAACTGGTTTTCGCCGCTACTATAATAAATCACTTCTTTTATTGAATTGTAATACAGTTCAAAAAAATTACCCTTTCAGCAATGCTTCTTGGATGAGTAGCAAAACCTCTTTTGGCTCGAATTTGACAAGGAACGGTCGTCTCTTGTTGGAATTGCAGAAAATTTTCAACCACAGCCATTTCCGCAGAAGTTTTTGGCAAGCTTAAATGCGAAACTAAACCAGTGCCCTTTTTTCTAGTTTCTCCATTCTGATTGAAAAAATGAAGATCAGCAAACAGAACTTTAACCATCATCAGACAAAACCAAAAAAAAAAGAACAAGAAAATCAGCAAACGAAACCAAAAAGGGTAAAAAATATTTTACCTGATTTTCCAATCCATTGAAATTGGAGAACATTTTCAGATCACCATCTCGGTTTCTTTTCAAGCCGTTGAAGTGAGATTCATTACCATTTCTCAATCGGCCATTTTCAGGGCTAATTGTGGGAATGCTTTCGTTTACATTTTCGGGTATGCTGGGCATGAATCTTGAGCTAGAAGATGGAGCAGATGAGAAGTTGATGTGATTATTCAAACCAGTAGCTGATGGACTGGATTCTGTATGATTTTGAACTTTGTAGTTTCCTATTTCTCCCATTACACCAAATCCTGAGGTCCAAAAACAAGTTTTTAAACCAATTCAGTTTCATTATACTAAAATTCAAGAAACTAGCTATGTTAAATGCATATTTTATCCATTTAAAATTTTAAAAACTGCTTAAAAAAGTACTACACTGCAATATATTCACTCTACACTCTACTTTAATCTTGTATTACAGCTGAGGTATTTAAAATTTTGACCTCTTCAATCAAGTGATGCAATATAAATCTAGTACTACAAGCTATTGTACTTCAATTAAACAGACGAAAAAAGCGAAAAGAGCCCATATCAGGAATCCTTCTTTTCAGCTAATTTTAGTTATGCATCTAAGAACCAACTGGGCATATAACAGAGAGTTCGAATTTCCTATTTCCTACATTGTTTCATCTGATACACCAGATGAATACCACGCGTACAACAATAAAATCATCTTATACACGTGCCACTCACCTATGTAGTTTGATATATGGAAATATGGAATGGAAGATCCCAACAGGGCGTATAACATACAGTTCAAATTTCTTATTTCCTATAGTGTTTCATTTGGTGTTTCAAATTCAATACACAAGCCACATATATAACAATAACATTTTATACATTTGTCATTCACCTGACTGATGTATATTGAAATACAGCTCGGATTAAAAGATCCCATTTGTATAACGCATTGGATTGTAGAGCTAAGAAAATTAAATGAGTAGAGAAGAATATATGTGATTTACAATCAAAGAACATCAAGGGAGTATTTTAATATTTTGTCCCTTTCTTTTTTGGGAAAATTTTTTGCTCTCCCATCATGTTCTTCCTTATTTTCCGGATCCAAAAGTAAACCCAAAGTCAACCCAATCCAAGAAACCAAAAGCAACATGCTTTTCCAATTCTAAAAACCCATCAAATCCATCCATGAAAGTTTACTAAACAAAAAAGAAAAAAAGGGCCAAATTCCAGGAGATGATAATGAAAAATTCAAGAAACAAAAATTAAATTATAATTACCATTAAAAAATCCAGCAGGAGAGCTGGTTTGCCTGACAAGATTTGAGAAATTTCTATTCCCATTTCCATTATTATTACTCAAACTAGTCCCATGAACTGGACTCTCCATCACCCCAACAGAATAAGATCCCACAATTGCACCACCACCTCCATTCACCACACTCTCATATCCGCCCATTTGTCCGTTTAAGAACCCGGGTCGGGCCCCCGTTTCAACCCCAACTTCCTGTTTCATATTCTGATTCAGATCACGAGGCCCATCAATTAAAGCAGAGAAAAAAGCTTCAGATTCATCACCGCTGCTGCTATTACTATTATTATCAGTATTTGAATCTAAAAGGGCTGCCAGAAATGAACTTGGAGCCGATCGATATCTTGCTAATCCAGGATTTTGCTGCTGATTATTCTGAAATAAATCAGAGCCGTTGAATTCTCTGCTCTTTAAAAACTCTCCATCAGTGGAAACATTCTTGTGATGAGTGGGATTTGAAAAGAGAAAGCCACTGCTTCTGCTCATGTCTCTTGAAATTGTTTCTGAGCTAAACATAGTTAAGCCAAAACTGTTAAAAAAAAAAAAAGAACAGATTTTTATGGTGAAAATGAATGAAATCTAGTAGAAACCCATTTGTGGAAACTTCAAGAAGTAGTAGATTTCAGAAGAAAACAAGATGGAGATCTTGGAAATTTATCTATTTTTTTTTTTTTTCAAATTAAGTTTTTCTTGAAAGAGAGAGAAAAACAAGGGGGGTGGCTTTAGCTTTTTTTTTCTGCAAAATCTAGAGAGAGAAAAAGAGCGGCCGCCTTTAACTCTTTAAGCAAAACCAGAAATGGAAAATGAGCTAAAACTAGCTGAGATTTCCCATCTCTATTTATTGACTAAAAAAATTTCTGCTAGATTTTTGCCCTCGGTTTTATCCATTTTTACACGTGAAAATGTTGATTGGCCATTAATGGACAGGTACAATGACATTTTTTACACATACATATCCATTGCCATGTCATTGTTGGGCCCACATCATCTCATCACTCCAATGACGAAACTACATTGGTTGGGGTTGTTATACACTAGATCCAGATTAAAATTACAGTTTTCATTCCCTAATTATAAGAGTTGGCAATATTGATTTAGAGTTGGCAATCTTTATTCAGTAAAATCACATTTAAAAAAATAATTAAAAAAAGACGTGAATTGAGTTTTTTTTTTTTTGGATTTTTTAACATAATATTGTGGTTGAGTAATTTAATTACACAAATATGGTAAATTTGGGGGGTCTTAATTTTTTAAAGATAGTCGTTGTCTGCATCAACGATTAAAGCTTAGTCGTTGATGCAGACAACGACCAAACAATAAATTATTTTTTATTTTGAAAAAATCATCCCAGTCGTTGATAGAGATAACGATTGGGATTTTTTTATAAAAAATAATTTCGATCGTTGATGGCGTCGATCGAAGAATCTTTGATTTCAATATTTAAAATCACGATTAAAGTTTTAAGCCTTCAAGTTTTGTTTTTCTTAAGTACCATTATTGCATGTGAGTACCCAACATATTATTTTTTATTCTTTTATGTCTTGGGAGCCAAAATTAGTTTTTATTTTTTATTAATTAATTAATTTATAAAATTTACCAAATTAATTGAACCATCGAAAAAAAATCTACGTTCGAACCGTCAAAGAAAGTTTGGGGACGGTTCGAACGAGACTCGATTCTAATGGGACGATACGGTATGGTTCGGGGCGGAAATTAGACATAAATAAAGCACATAAATTTGAAAAAAAAATAATTACAAAAACTAACTACAAAAACACCCCTCATATTCGGTCTAATTATAATAAAATCCAGAAATTCGAAAATTATAATAATTATAATCTCATTATAATAATTATAATAATTATAATAATTATAATATCATTACGTGAACGTAATCAAATATCTATGGAAATTTTGTAATTTTCAAATTTCTGGATTTTATTATAATTAGACCGAATATGAGGGGTGTTTTTGTAGTTAGTTTTTGTAATTATTTTTTTTTCAAATTTCTATACGTTATTTATGTCTAATCTCCGCCCCGAACCATACCGTATCGTCCCATTAGAATTGAGTCTCTGTTCCGAACCATCCCAAACTTTCGATACGGTTCTGGACGTAGATTTTTTTCGATGGTTCAATTAATTTGGTAAATTTTATAAATTAATTAATTATTAAAAAAAATAAAAAAAATAAAAAAACTAATTTGGGCGCCCAAGACATAAAAGAATAAAAAAATAATATGTTGGGTACTCACATGCAATAATGGTACTTAAGAAAAAACAAAACTTGAAGGCTTAAAACTGCTTTAATCCTCGTGATTTTAAATATTGAAAACAAAGATTCTCCATCGTTGATGCCATCAACGACTGGAATTATTTTTTATAAAAAAAAAAAAAATCCCAGTCGTTATCTCTATCAACAACTGGGACGATTTTTTCAAAAAAATAAAATCCCCCAAATTTACCATATTTGTGTAATAAAATTCCTTAACCACAATATTCTATTAAAAACCCTTTTTCTTTGCCCAAATGAAAATATCTGTAGGCGAACAAGTTCACGTGCCAATCACGTGACATTTTGCGACAAAATATTTAATTTTCGGTGAAATAAAACTCAAGTTGAGAATTTTTTTTACTTATCTGTTTTTCCCTCCTAAAAAATAATAATTTTTACATAATATTTCGTCACTCCAATAATTAAGGGAGTGTAATTACATTTAACTGTTATTGTACAGACCGAGTTTAATATACTTAATTCAATTATATAATATATTGAAGAGTTTAATATGTGGAGATATTTTAAATCTATAATATACTTAATTCGGGGAAATGAATTCCCAACTGTGTTTAAAATTTTAATATCTCCAACACCTACTATATTTGTGTAACGGTTTGATGTAAAAGCAATAAACTGTTAAAAATTCCTGATTTTGTGAGTGCACGCATGTAATTACACTAAAACACAACCTTTTTTTTTTATAGCACATAAGCATAACAATCGTTTTTTTTTTTTACATTTGGTAAGTTCAATTTGTCATATATCTTACTGTCTCAGAATATAACACTACAAGAAAAGTAAAAAATAGCAACGGAAATTTCCGTAGCTAAACATAAAAAATCCGTCGCTATTCAGTTTTAGCAACAGATTAGAAACAGAACATATCCGTAGTTAAAATGTTGGTCGCTAAAAATCTAACAACGGAAAACAGAATCGTCGCGAATATTACTAAGAAATTTTCGTTGCCAGATAAAACAGTCCGTCGCTATTAATGGACGACGATATATATTGTACAACCAATATAACAACAGTTTACCAATGGAAATTCCGTCGCTAAGTTAGCAACAAAAATTCTGTTGCTAATCTAACAAAGGCAATTCCGTTGCTAAGTTAGTAACGAAAATTCCGTTGCTAATTTAACAACGGCAATTCCGTTGCTAAATTAGTAACGAAAATTCCGTGGCTAAGTTAGTAACGGAAATTCCATTGCCAATTTAATTTATGGCCGTTCATATTAGTAACGGTTCGTTTCCGTCGCTAATAAATTTTTTTAAAAAATAAATAAATAATGATTATACTATAATTTGATGTAACATACATGTGCGCGCGCAATAATTTAAACCTAAACTATAAAATAAACTAGAAATCACAGTCTAATATAACAAAAAAATATTCGTCACATTGTCGAATCAAAATGCAATGGAAACTACAATTAACAACGTCAAAACAAGTTATACTTCAATACGCAAAATACAATAAAAAGCAACGTCTAAGAATTACTAGCAGCACCACCAACAGGAGGATCAATAGGAGGCGATTGACCTTGGCGACGTAGCTCGTCCATCATCATGCGCATACGTGCTCGCATATGCTCCATCTCCATTCACATTTCCGCCCGCATATCCTCCATCTCTACTTGTAACTCCATCCGCACCTCTTGCCTAATGGTGTCTCGATCTACGTGTGAACTGGTGGATGAGCTGGCGCTAGTGCGTGTTGGTATAAATGCTGCCGCCTTACTCTCGAAGCCATAAATTCGCTGCTTCTTGACCCCGCCAATTGCATCCATGTATATCTGGGACATGTCCACCTCGAGGGGCTCATTCGACTCCTCGGCTGCCTGTGTAGCTGCAGCCAAACGTTCCTGTATATCCTCCTACAAGAAAACAATCATGTTAAAAATTTAAAAATAAATATTATTGACTTTTAAAAAAAACATCCTTTCAAAAAACATTAAAAAATATATGAATTTATATTATTTAAAGATTATTTACTATATCACTTACGTCAATTTTTTTTGGACTTCCCTTCCACCCATTGGCCATTTTTTTTTGTATGGGTATGCGTAAAAAACTCAAATTCAGTGGGTGGGCGTCCATACTTCTTTTCCTACATCAACAAAAACAAACAAATGAATTCTATATTTTATTTTGTAAAAATCTATAACTAACACTTTGAAATCTAACAAAAATTACATCTAAAGTTATTACCAAATCATGATAGTGCTCAATGGCTGAGCGAGATCCTCCGGTATGGCGAGAGCAACCACCGCTTGCCCGAGTCCACCCACCTCACTCTTCCTATTCTTGGGATCGTTGTTCGTATTTAGCTTTAACTTCAGGTATATCCCAATATGCTAACGAGTTCTTCCAGTTATGTTCAGACACACACAATCTGGTCTCTGAGGGCGTTTCATCTTCAAGCGATGCACCAAATCTCTGTGGCGTTCACCAGCGTGATCCATGAAAGCATCACGCACTTGTCTATCTATGGTTGGGTCTCACCTATAATGCTTCTGCAAACATAAGAAATAATTAATGAACATTTAATTGAAAACAATACTCTTAAAAAATGCAACAAATCCATTTTGTCAAACTACTCAATTTCAACCAAAAACAAAAAGTATACACAAAGAAATCCAATCGTCCTAGACCTTGGTTAAAATTACTCAATCAGTGTGTTGTTTTGCTCGCATTATAAAATAACTATCCAGTCATGTTGTCTTTCCTCTTTGATGGTCCTAGACCTTGGTTAAATTATGGGTTGGGCATTACAACAAGTACCTGATTTACAAACATGTTAGTATGTGGGAATCAAAGTTGCATTAATCTGTCAAATTTAGCAATCAAATGGAAAAAGGCGGGAATCAAGTTGTCTCTGCCATACACTTCAACAATAATAAACTAAAATCACGGGACATTATCAATCGAAAGAAAAGCAGATGATCCATATGGGTCCTCATCAAATAAGCGATACAAGACAAGCCAGAAAACAAAAAGGTTCAAGAACAAATCGACATATTTGCAAAACACCCAATTAACATAACAAGCTAAGCAAAGAATGACGGTAAATTCAAATAATCTTTAGTAATACAAATCAATCACTGTCCTTGCAAGATCGAAAATTCCAACCAACGAATTCAAACAAAAAACAGACATTCAATTGAAACCATTTTTAATTTTTTCTACTCCCGATACTCATATAGTCCTTAGATTCTGTTTTTCGGGTTCATTCCCCTGATAAATTTGCACAAACTTTGAACATACTATTTAAGAAAATAAACAGATAATTTCCCATTAGTTTCTCAAACATGAAAGAAAAAGAAATTATCCAGAAAACATTTCAAACAGATAGCATGCATCACTCAAAAGCAAGCCTAAACCCTGAAAATCCACAATATTATCCACAATACAGAAAAAAATTAAAATTTAAAGCTAAATTTCTCAGAGAATTAGGAGTATAAAACATTGAAAATACACTAAAGCATGTGCCTGGTTTCAGCAAGAATGTATTCAATGCTTTACACCAATAACCTACAACGTGAAGACAAATCCACTTTTTTCATTTCAGACAAAAAACAAAATAAATCAGATTTCATCCAATATTTACCTAAACAAAAATCTTAAATCCCCAACAAAAAAGCTGCAAATTTACCAACTGATGTTTCATATTCTCCTCAATAAACCCAATTTAATATATTCAAATGAAAAAAAAAGCAATTGCTTGAAGGAAAATTCTTGGAAATACAATCGATCGTATCAAAAACAACAACATACAGCCATCCCCCATCAATAACATCATGATTATGTTGACTAAACTTGAAAAAATCCCCAGAAGATCAAACGAAACAGAAAACTGTAGGATAAATTTACCTTAAACTCCTCAAGGTAACCTTCCCTATATTTGGTCGACACATTCTTCCAGGTGTATCCTTTAGGGTGGAGGCGTTACAAAAAGATTTCTCTCATCTTAGCTGAACACGGATTTTGCGGCTGCAACCTGCACAAATAAAACATTTAAATCAATTTAATGATACCAATATTATTATCATAACGAATATGTAATGCATGAATATATATTATCTAAGTTTTACCTGTTATGCTCAACATGGGTAGAGGGCAAATCCGTGACCGCATGTGACACTGATGCGACAGATGTAGATGTCGCAAGCCTATCAGGCACATGTGATGATGATGGGCCTCCATGCTCAACAATGGCAGGCGGTGCTGCGTGTGGCGTAGCACCTGCTAAATCAACAGTCTCCTCGATGTGAGGAGGAGGAACTGGCGGGTGTAATGGTGCAGATGTATGTGTGGGTACAGACGAGGATGGTTGTGATGTCAAAGGACCATCCCCTTGTCCACGTCCTCCTGCTCGCCAACCTCTACCTACCCCTACTTCTAACCATCTGAAAAAAAAAGAACAAAACTTAGGTTACATCATCTCTTTCGATCAAGGACATATCACCACCTATTTTTAAGTTATAGAAATATTACAATTACCCCTAAACATTTAAGAAAGAATCAAACCTCAATGGGTTTCTGTAATTTTGAAACTTCCACGGGGCTTTTTCATAAATACCCCAAACCTTAGGGTTTTTTCTGTGATTATCCCAATAACCAAACAAAGTATTGGCATGTGCACAGTTGAATTTAGTTGAGCTAAAGCAAGGGCATGTGATACTATGCACTTGTAGAATTAAGGGCCAAATAAATACTAATCAAATAACGACAACTTAGGTTGAATTATCTGAAACTTCATAGGAAGCTAATGTACCATTAATGATATGCAAGCCATCATATTCATGCAGGAAATTGAGAAGCTATAAGATAAAAAAAATTTGAAACTGGTTAAATTGAGACCAAATTTTGTAACACGTGCGGTAAGTATTGCTAGTTTTCTCTTAAAATATTTACTACAGTAAAATTTTAAGCCTATGGACATCGGCTTATACTTATTGCAGGTCATATATGAGACATCAAAACTAGCTACAATAGTGAATGGAGTTCTGAGGAAAACAACTAGAGATATGGAAATAAATGGTGTGCACAATCTCTTTTGATTGATTATATATTCTTTTATGTTTCGAGTAGTAATTAACTTATTTGCCATTTTTTAAGACTTCCCATTTCACACAATAAATGAATCACATAAACGCAACAGTTGCATATACAAGCAATCATAGACTAAGATATCATCTTTATATATGGACCTTACCCTATCATGATCCAAATGGAAAATCTACCATTCCAACCCAAGACATTCCATTGATGACCCATCTTTTGTCTAAAGGAATTATTTTGTCTATTCGATAACAGAGGAGGGAGATGCTTGTCCTTTGAATCAGAAACATAGATTATTCCTTTGTCAAATCCAAGTGCTAGAAACATTAAATGCAATCTAATTTTCCATATTCAATCTAGTATGATTACTTATCATTTGCTTATTTAATTTTTCAGGACATGTCATTCCCAAAGGATGGAGGATATATGTGTACACCAGGGAGGTCAATTATTATCCACGTCTTTATCCTAATCCATTAACCTTCAATCCATGGAGATGGTTGATTCGTATTCACCTAAATTAATATTTTCCACATCTCACACATTACAATCATTTCATTCCCAACCAAAAAGGGCTAATAATTCAATAAATTTTCCATAATCAAGTTAAGTGAATTTTTCAATCTAGTAGAAGATATTCCCTGCAAACATGTGACTACCAGGAAAAAAAAAAAAAGCAAAAGAAAAACATTACACAACCCAGCACAAAATAGATCCAAAACCTCACCACGTACAGGAAAAATAAAATCACGTGTCAGAAAATAACGATTCGATCAACAAGAGATTACAATAAATTAGGTCTCGAAAATACCTTAATCAATATAAACCGCAGTTAATCAGCAACCATATGATTCAGAACTAAAATTAAAAAATCAACCTTAACAACTGAAGTAATGGTAGTCACCGGTGGTGGTGGTGGGCGATGGCGGCGGCATTCTTTGGGTGGTGGCGAGACAGCGATCTTCTGATTCTTTGGGATGGTGGCGACGCGACAGTGTAAAAGGGGAGAAGTGTGAGATTTGGTTTGTGCCTTTGCTTGTGCGGTTGTGCCCCCGACCGAGTATGAGAGAATAATATTAAAACCTATGAAAGAGAATAAAATTAAAATCTAAAATCCGTTGTTAAATTAAAGATTTTAGCAACGGAATTTCCGTCGTTATATAAAGCAGATTTAAAATTTATCTTTAAAATTAAATGAAACGACGCCGTTCAACTTACAATAATTATTCCAACGGAATTTTCCGTCGCTGGTAGCGATGGATAAAACTCCGTAGCTAAAGGCCGTTGCTATTCCGTCACGAATATTGCGCAAAAAATTTGGCGCCTTATTTACCAACGGTTTACCAACGGAAAGTCAGTCCGTCATTATTTCCGTAGCTAAACCGTTGTTATTTTCTTTTAATTCGAAATGTCTATTTCCGTAGGAATTCCATTGCTATTCCGTCGCTAGTTAGCAACAGACTGTTTCCGTTGCTAAATTTTGTAGCTATTTTTCAGTTTTCTTGTAGTGTAAAATCACAAAATACACGGACCAATTTGCAAATACCAGCTGAGGATAAATAAAAGGACAAGGCAAAATGCACACAATTGAATGATAAAGAACACTAGAAGAAACCATTCCAACTATATGAAAATTTCATAGATTTTCTGTAAATTCTTTTTTTGTATTTTTCTAGATTTAGATTCTCTTACCTGATGTATATATATAACTGTATTCATGTAGTGTAGATTTTCCAAAGATTATTCTTTTTGCTCAGTAATAATGAATACAATCATTTCACCATCATTTCATCTTCTTTATTTTATGTTATCATATTTTCACATGGTATCAAGAGCTCAACCTGATCCATTTTTTTCTTCTGTCAATTGGTTTTTAGGTCTGTTTTCCTTAATCCCTTATCCAACTTATTCATTCTTTTCTTTCTTGCCTTCCACCTATTTGATTGTTTGCCTTTGAATCTTTTTGAGCCTGAAGACTTGACATTCAAGAAGCAGCTAGGCAAGTTAACAATGCTACTCAAAATGTAGCAGCTCGTTTCACCACCCCCATTTCCCACAGAAGATCCAAACAAACCATTATTCCTACCTCCTTCAGATAACTCTCACACCATTGAGATCGAACCTCCTCTAGATGGAACCAACTCCACGTCATGGAGTAGAACCTTTTCTCTAGGTATTTCAGTTAAAAACAAACAAGGTTTTCTTGATGACACCATTCATGCACCCAATTTCAATGATACTCTATATTTTCCTTGGTTTAGATGTAACAACCTCATCATCACTTGGCTCATCAACTCTGTCACTAAGGAAATTGCTTCTTCTATCATCTATATGAATTCTGCCTAGGAGGTGTGGGTGTTAGGAAATTTATTGTTTAGATTTTGATGAATGCCATGTAAAACTTAGAATAGGAAGTTGGCACCCCATTCTTGTTGTAAAATGCATTGTAATAAATAGGTAATTTGGTCAAGCCGAGTTAAGTCGGCCTACGCCCAAACATGCAAGAGGACAACTGGAGACTAGAAGGAAGACTCACATTGCGAGACAACCGAGTATGGCAAAGAAGAGTAGACGGGAACTCTATCAAGAAGCGGTGAGATGCAACAGTGAGTGGAGTATCGGTCAAGTCAACTCAAGAAAAGCCAAGTCTCAAATTGAAGTGACGAAGAGTCATCCATGATTGGAAGGTGACTCTAAGTCACCTGGGAAAGCAAAGAAATGCGGTCAAGTCGAGATAATCAAAAAGATCCGTTGCCTGAGAAAATCAAGAGAATTACTTAAACAAGTAATATCTCCATACCACCTTTCTCGTGAGTGCTCGGTCCCGAGGAGCGTGCAAGAGAATGAACCAATGGGAAGCACTACACCGTGTCGAACTCGAAAGGTAAAAAAAAAAAAACAATTCATACGAGGAAATGGCAATTCCAAGGATCGCAACAAGACAAGCTAACGATCGCAAGTGACTTTAAAAAATAAGCCTATCTCTTCAACGGGCAAATTTTTGAAAGATCACTATAAAAGGCCGAAAATGATTTTGAGAAAAAAATGGACGGAACCAAAAACGTTCAAGCAATTATTAGAACTGAAACCTGAAATATTCTCAATCCTCAAGCCTACACTACGAAGAACATCAATCCAACACTCACTGTGAAGGAAAGATAACTTCAATCGGTTGAAGAGGAAAATACTTGAAAAATCAAGGGGTCTACATTCCACGAAGAATTGTAGGAAGGTTCAAGGTCGAACCAAGTTTTAAGGTTTTGGAGGGCTTCGTGATCAAATCCAAAGAGCTTGAGCAAGTGGGTCAGTAGTAGCAAAGCGCAACCGCCCGTGAAGAAAGCCGAGTCGTCACGAGAAGCCAACCGAGTGATCAAGGCGTCTCCCCGCATCGAGTCCCAAAGGATCAAGTCACCAGTGATCAAGACTTGTATCTGGGACTGTTACCACTTTGTATCTTGATCAATACCTAGATTCCTCCCAGGAGTTGGAGAAGAGAGGAGTAGAAGAATTACCCCATCTTCGAACCTCTATAAAAATTTCATTGTGTCATTTACATTTCAAAGACTTTAATTCCTGCATCTTAATTGTTTAAATCTGCTGATAAATTTGCTATCCACTTGATAATTTCTAAGTACTAAACCAAACACTAAATCCTTGTTTAACCAAACTTAAGGGTGTTAAGTCTTCCTCAATGAAAACAAACCACGCTTGAGTTAATTTAGACCCAATAACCGAGTTATTCCATCAACATCTCGATTGAGTCCGTTGAGAGACTAACTCTACTTATTAACTAAATTGGTCAGTCCACCTAGACACAAATGCGTGTAGTATCAACTCCGAATATTTAAAAGGACTAAATCGAAAATTTGGTAAGGTTTATTCAACCCCCTTCTAAACCTTACACTTACACCCCTTGGGACCTACAAGTGGTATCGGAGCGGTTGGTTCATTGAACCCTCCGCACCGTTCTTGAACTAGATCTCCAAACTTTTCAAAGTCCGCTTTAGTACTTAAACTTTCAAAACTCTTTTTATCATTAAAAGTTATTATCATGGAAGCAAATTTGACACACATCCCTATGTTCACTATTGAAGAATTTGATGATTGGAAAATTCGTATGCGAGCTCATCTATCATCATTACATGATGAGATGTGGATAGTGATAGAGGATGGGCCACCGCAAATCTTAAAGGTGAACACATCTGTAAGAAGAGATCACCAAGGAGAAGAGGATGTTGCTCCCGCACGATCATGGTTGAAAACCAAGAACCGAATGGACAAATGATGACATAAAAAGATACAACCTGGACAATGTAGCCAAGGACATCCTTTACAAAACCTTGGACAAAGCCATGTTCAATAAAGTCAAATCATGCAAAACGGCTAAAGAAATGGGACAAGCTAACATTGATCTGTGAAGGCTCGAGCAAATCAAAGAAAACAAATTATCGGTGGGTCATGTCAGAAATTTGAGAACTTCAAAATGATCTCGGAGAAAACCTGGATCAACTGGATGCTCGATTCACGAAATCACCAATGAGTTATCTCGCACTTGGAAAGGAATATACACGAAGGAAATGTGTATGAAAATCCTAAAAAGTCTTCCAAATGAATGGGAAATGAAGGTCATGGCACTAAGACATTCCATGGACCTTCAAAGACATCTAACCATGAACTATTCTCGGACCTCAAAGCCTACGAGTTTGAGTGAAAAGAAAAGACCAGGAAGAGACAATTTGTACCCAAAACAATTTTGCTCTAATTGTTAAATATGGGAAGAGAGGCGAGGTCAAAGAAGTCATTGATCCGGAAGAAATAGCCCGATGGTTAAAAGGTTCAACAAGTTCTTCAATAAGAACTACAAGAGAGGAAAGAGCGAATCTTCCGGAAGACACTCGGCTCCCTCCAAATCAAGGGAAGATAGACCAACCAAGAGAACATATCATCAAAAAGTCTGAATATCAAAGGGTGACAATCTAAGAATGGAAAGAGTCGATCAAAAGGTCAATATCTATCTTTGAACTGAGACAACCAGTCACTATGCCATTGATCGCTCATATCCTCGTAGTTGACAAATACAGGGATGAAGAAGAAAGAAAGGTCTTGAGAGAAAGAAGACAAGAAAAGAAAAAGGCAATGATGGCTGCAGAGATCACTGAAACAACCAAGTCAAGAGAGACAATTGATTGAGAGAGCAAGGTGAAGGCGACTACTCAAGTGACTCGAAGAAGAAGCCCCGATCCGCTTAATGGCCAAGGAACAAGATCAACTCCGACCAAGAAGATGAGGTACACTCCAACTCATCAAACTCGGACCAGTAGTGATAGTGATCGTGACACACACACTTCATCACCCACCGATCTGTATGATTCATTAGGCAAAATGATGAAAGATTTTGAACACATTAAATCCTCACACACACTACTAAATGAGGAAAACATCTTACTCAAAAGCCAAACCTCACGGTGACTAAGGAGTCGGGTACTCTAAGTCAAATAGGCGATGAGAATGAAAGTTTAAAAAAAATTTGAAAATGCTAAGTTAATAGCGAGAAATAGTTGCCATAGAAAAGAGGAGAATGACCTCAAAAATGTTATTGCCTCATTCACTAAGGCATCTAAATCATTAGATGATCTTATTATGAGTCAAAGAGAATGTGGAGACAAGACAGGCTTAGGATTTAACTCTCTGTGATATGTCAAACTTCAAGAGTAATTTTGGAAAAAGGATCTTCAAGCAATGAAGAGTCTAAAAAATCCAAAATTCTAAATGTTGCACACACATTCACTCCAAAGCACAATTACAAGCAAACTGGCCTTGGTTATAAAGGAAAAGGAAAATAGCCAGTTTAGTGCGCTTTGAAAGGACAAATGAGAAGAGATTCAAATAGAGTTCCTCAAAGAAACTCCAAACAAAAATACTCTGTAAAGAAGAAGCGAGCTACCAAAAACCCCAGAAAATCCATAAAAGAAATACATATGATGGGAATGGTAGAAAATATCCAAGCCAAGCCGATTGGAATAATGTAAACTATCGATGACTTATGGAATATAAGCCCAAATGGCAAAGGCCTAGAACTCAAAGAAAGGCCATTCCAAAAGTATAAGAGCTTTCATCAAAGACACATATGCACCTAGGCACTACACTCGGAGACACCACAATTACCCAAAGAAGGTGATTGCTAAAACTTATACACAGGCATACGACAAAAGAGACAAAAGTATGAACCTAGAATCCCCAAGCAATTTGCCAGGATTAATTATGATTATGGCACGATAGATGGCAACCCCTTATAGTCAAATCATTTGGCTATAAGTTGGTTGGATCATCTTACAATTCTAACCCCTCGGGACCCGGCAAAGTATGGGTACCTAAAACTTAATTTCCTTGATTGCGGTTCAAGGAACAGTGAGTGCCAATGAACCTGGTACATGGATAGTGGCTGTTCCAGACATATGACAGGAAATAAGAAAAATTTGTCAAAATTCAAGGAAGTTAAAGGAGCAAAAGTAATATTTGGAGGAAATGAAGCTCCAGGTGAAATAAGAGGCATTGGATTCGTCAAGAGGAACGGATTAGAAATCACGATGTTGCATATGTCGAAGGACTCAACTTCAACTTGCTAAGCATAAGTCAACTGTGTGACAAGGGCTATAATGTTGGATTCAACATGGGTGTATGCCAAATCAAGGATCTTGAATCGAATGAAGTTGTGTTGCAAGGATGCGGATACAAAAGAACATGTATGTAGTAGATTGGTCAACCGCTACACACAAAGACTGTCTATTAGCAAAGAGCACAATTGAATCAAGTTGGTTGTGGCACAAAAAAGCCGAGTCACCTGAATTTCAAAACGATTAACAAGCTTGCGTAGTAGTCTTGTGGAAGGACTTCCCGGACTCGGTATACAAGAAGGAGAGTATATGTGATGCATGTCGAAGGGAAAACAAATCAAATCTTCATTCAAAGAAAAGACATGTTCATCTTCAACAAGAATATTGCATCTGCTACATATGGATCTATTTGGCCCAAAGGGAACCAACCAACATAAGTGGAAAGAAATACACCTTGGTGATAGTAGATGACTACTCAAGATATACATGGACAATATTCATGTGTAAGAAGAAAGAAACTCTATAGAAACTACCACAATGATGAAGAGGATTCAAAACGAGAAGAGCCAAACCATTATCAAAATAAGATCGAGATGAGAAACCGAGTTTGTCAATGGAATAATAACTCGATTGTATAGAAAATGGTATTGGTCATGAACTATCGCCAGCAAGGACTCCTCAAATAGAATGGAGTTGCGAAAGAAGAAAGAACTCTCAAAGAAGCGGCAAGGACCATGTTAGTCAAGCGGGTTACCAAAAAGATTTTGGGTCAAGCAATCAACACACTTGCTACACTCAAAACAGGATGTATGATAAACAGACAAACCGACAAAGACTCCTATGAGATTTGGGTGGAAGAAAACCAAATGTTGCATATTTGAGAATATTTGGATGTAAATGCTTCATCCACAACAATGGCAAAGACAATCTAAAGGCTTTCGATGCTAAAGTCGATGAAGGTATCTTCTTGGGATACTCACCGAAAGCAAAGCCTCTGAGTACTCAACAAAAAAGGACTATGGTTGCGAAGAATCCATTCATGTGGTATTCGATGAGCCAAATGTAAATGGAGAAGACATTGAAGAGTCACCGATAAGTTTGAATCATCCAACCATACGAGAAGAGTCCCTATCTATCTTTCAAGTCAAGTTGAATTATAAACTCGAAGAAGAAGATGATAGTCAATCTCAAAAACAATGGAAAATTTGCGGCTAAGTGATTACGAGAGAGTGAACACATCAACATAGCCGCAAGACGATCGAATCCAAATAACTTACTCCAACCTCGATGTAAGATGGCCGAGAGACCATCCACCGAACTTGTCATTGGAGATATAAGAGAAGGTGTCAAAACAAGATCCATAACTCAACAAGAAGCCATGTTCACATGCTTTATCTCGCAAATAGAGCCCAAAGATGTGTTACAAGCATTGGACGACACACATTGGATTCAAGCTATGCAAGAAGAGTCAATAAGTTTGAAAGAAATAAAGTATGTGAATTAGTTCAAAGACCCACACATCAAAATGTTATTGGTACTAAATGGGTGTTTAGAAACAAGATGAACGAGGAAGGTTACGTGGTAAGAAACAAGGCAAAACTAGTAGCCAAAGGATATTGCCAAGAAGAAGGAATAGATTTTGATGAAACATTTGCTCTGTAGCAAGATTGGAAGCTATAAGGATGTTTTCTTGCCTATGCGACTCACAAGAATTTCATTGTATATCGATGGATGTAAAAAGTGCATTCCTAAATGGTTTATTGGAAGAAGAAGTGTATGTTGAACAACCTCCAGGATTTGAGCGAGAAGACTCTTGGAGATAAGGTATACAAACTCAAGAAAGCCTTGTATGGATTGAAACAGGCACCCGAGCATGGTATGATACTTTGTCACAATTCCTAACGAAAATGGATTCACAAAAGGAAAAGTAGATAGAACACTTTTCAGAATTCAAGACAAAAAGAGTATCTTTGCTTGTTCAAATATATGTGGATGACATCATTTTTGGATCCACAAACAAAGAACTGTGTGAAAAATTTTCAAACCTCATGCAAAGTAAATTTGAAATGAGCATGATGGGAGAGCTAACATTCTTCCTTGGACTCCAAGTGAAACAATCAAGGATGGAACCTTCATAAGTCAAACAAAATACACCAGAGACTTAATGAAGAAATTTGGTATGGAGGAGAAGTCTTCTCGTGAAAATACCAATGAATACATCGATCAAAATGGACATGGATGCGGATGGCAAACTCAGTAGATCAAACAAGATCTGAGCACCGATTGGATCATTGCTCTATCTTATAGCAAGCGGTCGGACATCACCTTTCTTTGTAGGTGTATGTGCAAGATTTCAATCTGCTCCAAAAGAGAGCCATATGACAACAAAGAAGAGAATATTGAGATACTTGAAAGGAAGCCAAGAAGTTGGATTATGGTATCCAAAGGAAGGTGGATTCAAGCTAATTAGCTATTCGGACTCGACTATATCTTTGGATGCGAGTTGACAAAAAGCACCTCGTGCACATGTCAAATGCTAGGAAACAGTGATTTCTTGGTTTGGCAAGAAGCAAAATTCAATAGCCACCTCTACAAAAAAGCGAATACATAGGCAGCAAATTGTTGCCTCAAGTCCTATGGATGAGACAACAGACTAAGAGACTATGAAGTTGAGGAAAAAGAAATTCCAATCATGTGTGATAACACAAGTGCAATTGCAATCACTCAAAATCCTGTGTTGCATTCAAGAACAAAGCATATCGATGTCGATATCACTTCATAAGAGATCATGTTGAAAAGAAGGACATCATCTTGGAATATATCTCAACCGATAAACAATTGGTGACATCTTCACAAAACCATTATGTGAGTCAAGATTTGAAAACTCAAACATGAGTTAGGGTTAATTGAGTGAGCCGACACTCGGAAGAATCAAAGAAAAGAAATGGAACACTAAAAGGAAAAAAGATGAACTCACAAATCAGCTAAGTAAATCACCAGTATTGGAAAGACAATTTATACCAAGTCATTTGTTAGAGTCACTAAGAGAACTGTGAGAAGAAGAGTTAAATCGGCTAAGGGATAAGTTCGAGTCACTTATGAGCAAAGTGACAAAAACGCATGTTTTTGCTAAGCGAGAATGTTTTTAAGAATGACGTCAGCATAATGATGATGTGTACAGACATAAAGCTGCACACCAAGCTTATGATTGGATATAAATGCTGCCGCATTAAATACGAGACATTAAATGCTAAATAGGCGTGCAAAATCTAAACCGTTGATTTCGATCACATTTCAAAAACCACCCGCACGTCCTTTCATAAACCATACTTAAACCATTTTCATCCGTTTCTCTCACACACTACCAAAACTGTTCATTTCTCTCTCTCAGAAGCAAAGGCAAAAATCTTCTCAAAACCCTATCTATCTTCAAATAAATCTCTAAGTTTTCTTGATAAAATCCTGAAAAAATGGCACCAACCTATGATTTTGTCAAGTTAGGAAAGCAAATCCACACCGGGTCTCTTTGTGGATTTTGACGATGGTGAAACAGGGTCCGATGACACCCTAGTGAAGAAAATCGAAAAATTGGAAACGCCTCACGAGTGAAATCGTTTACGATCTTTGGAATATCCGATGACCTATGTGGAGGAGGTCGCGCGCTTCTACGTGAATGCCGAGATTCACGTTGAAGGGATAAAGTCATCTTCACGGAAAGCGGCTCACCATCTCTCGCCAAGGATTTGGTCAACACCGCCACCATCGGAAGGAGCATAAGAAATTAGCGAAGGCGATGTAAACCTTGTTTCTTTGCTTGGAAGGAAATAGCCAAGCCCGACTATACTTGATAAAATAATTTACACAAAGAAACAAGAGATGGCGAAGGAGGATTATCACAAGTCATTGGACATAGTTGCCAAATGCATTGACATCAAATTTGGCGGCTTTGACCAATCATCAAAAGCAAAGTTGATCGTGATGGCGGCGATCATTGAAGAAAGGAAAATAAACTTGGCCGAGTTTGTCTACAAAGCAGACTATTCCGAGAATGTAGGGAACAAATCCTTCAGGAAGATGGCACATTTGGAGGATCCCTAGGATATGGCCTGTGATTGGCCTGGATGATGGAGGTGAAAGAGTCCTCTTAGACATGGAAAGACATTCCATGTTAACAAGAGGATGTTCGAGATCAAACCTCTCCGCGCGCCGAAGAGAGCCTATGCCAAGAGAGCGACACGAGTGAGGGGGAATCAATCCCACGAAGATACAAATGTTTCTCTCCACCAAAGAAGAAAAGTCGCCCTACAGGCTAAAGAAGATCTGCTCTCCCGCAAAGAAAGAAAGTCAAACTTGCTCCGCCCCTGCAGCGTGAGTCACCCGCCCTCGCAGCCGTGTCTCACCGCCCCAAAAGATGGCGGGGTCGAGAAGGACTTTCATATACCTTCTCCGATCGTCAAAAAGAGGAGAATCGATAAGCCAAGACGGCCAGCTCCTCGAGAAGAAAACACTAGCACGCCCCCCGCCGCCCAAGACTCGAAGAAATCGTCTCAACCGTAAATCCCTCCGGTACAAACTAGAAGACGAAGAAGAATCATCAAGCGCTCCGAGCTTGAAAACCGGGCCGAGTCGCCACTCACCGAACAAATACGGCTAAACCGGCCAAAGCGATCGAGTCCCCAAATGTAATTGATGAAACACTGAAGTCTAAGTCTGAAAGCGATCGCAGAGGCAACCTGAAGAAATAGTTGTAGTCCGCGCAGATCCTGCAAGAAGAAGGCGATAGAGTGATAGTGATGTGATGATCCTATCTCCACCTTACCCGGACATCCAAAATTGTCTGCGTGAGTGGAGGAAATGGAAAATTGAGTAAATAAAGGGAACAGTTCCAACGGCCCGAGTTTATAGAAGAAGAAGAGGAACTATTAAACTTCCTTGCCTAACCACTATGATCCCAACATCGGATGAAGACAATCGCGGATATCCTGCCCAGATCTTCAAGGACAAGGAGAAGGAAAGACAGAAGGAAGAAGGCCGAGGCACGTGAGAAGGCCAAAGATCTGTCCTATCTCCGCACCACGTAACAACACACATCCTCCTCTCCTTGATGTCTTATCGGCGGCCGATGATGAGGATCCGTGACTCTTCTTTGCCCGCGAGAAGAGTTGCAAATGCAAGCATTGCACGAATCCGAATCCTTCACGAGCAAAGATTGATGGAGGGACCAGAGAGTCCTCGAACACACCGAAATTGATCCAATGGGAGTGGTTCAAGAAATCGCCATCGCTTTATTCTTGCCGCCCACTTCCCACTCACTCGGAAGAAGCAATAAGGAAATGGCGATGAAATCGGGATAGTGGGGACCCCGGTCGAGCCAACCCCTATTGAAGGTGTCTTACCACCGCCCCAACGGCTGAACACTCAATAGAAACAACCGGGAGTCCGAGACGAGTGACCCCATTCAAGTCACTCGGTGGTGCGCCCGGTGAGGGAAACTCCTCCACGGCAAGGTCGGAGAATGCTGCGCAGATGACTCAACAACGAATCCAGGAGGTGAAGTGGAGGAAGTACAAACACTAAACGAACAACAAGTTGTCATCAACGAAGCTCGAGGCGATTGAGATCTGCTTTCACTTGGTGGTGCCAACCGCTCTGAAGGCTAATGACGCGGCTGATGATGCGGTCGAGCACATGAAGGAACAACCCTGGGAGTTAACAACACGCGATGAAAGTGCAATCCATGGGGTTGAGACTCCAATGGATGCCACCACGAAGACCCTAAGACAAGCGACACCTTTGTCGAAAGGGAGGTCCAGCCTCGCTGCAATCGAGACTGCAGGAGGTAATGAAGGCCCACGGAGGTTGAGACTTCCCGGGTAAAGAAGAGAAGTAGAGAACATCCCTCCCGCTATCATTGACCCATCTCGAAAAGGAGATAAGCGCGCTTCATGATTCCCAGGATAATCGATGTAACCTTTCGGGATCGGAAAAGCGACGAAGAAGTTCTCGAGTCATCCCCGTGATGACTCCAAAAGACTCAACAAGGGATGTTCCAAGCACGAGCAAGTCGATCCCAAGACTACTCGTCAAACCTTTAATTTTGATGATGAGCCACCAATGGAAATCTCATCATCGTCCGATGACGCTCGATAAGGCCGAGGACCACCCACTCAATCGAGAAACCAACAGACCAACGAAGGCTGAGACAATGAGGCTCATCAAGTTAGTTGGGTCCACTTCACAACAGACCCGAGAGACAGTCCATCGCGTAGCTCCCAAGTGCAGCGAGTTCGACTCAAAAGGAACTTCACGCGCACCTCTCATCATTGAACAAATACCAGTTGGCCGTGATGATTCCTTTATAGAATCTTTTCCTTTCTCCCTGGAGGTACCCGACCTCACTGAAGAATCAGAGAACGAACGCGCACGCTTCCATAGACCAGCTCCTGTTATTCCATCAGGTACCATTGTTCCAGCTGATTATGACTTTGACGCTGCATGGCCATCAGCTGCAACGGAAGAATCAGCTGAAGTCCGCGAAGTGTTCAAGGCATTATTTGCTGAGATTGAACGGATGGAGAGGCATCAAGCCTCTATGGACATGCAATCGACAACAGAGATGCCAATCTTATCACGACTTAAGAGACATAACAAATCGGGGATCGGGAATGGTGGCAACAAAGAAAAACAATGCGTGTGGAACAAGTTAGATACTTGAGGACATTGTTCAACAAGTCTTGGTATGGAGAGCCGAGAATGCTTGATGCAAAAACGAAGTTGAGAGAACACATTGAGCACATGCATGAAGCTCACACCGCCGAGATAAAGTCTGCTGCGTGAGCAAAATAAGAGTGATCTACGACGTTTGGAAGAAAACATGAATAGAAAATTCAGCCTTCTCATGTCCGAGATGACGCTAATTTCAGCAGTCCAACGCTACTCGATCCGACTTTCGTCTTTGCATACTCCGCAGCCAGACTCGAGACATAACTCGACTATCGCCAGGCTCGACTTCCCGCTTGCCGATATGTTTCGAGCGTTCCTCTCTCCTTTGATGATGCCAAAAAGGGGAAGAGGAATACCTTAAAGCACGAAGAGATCTGAAGCCGAAAAAGAGGATGCAATCAAGCGAAGGAAAAGACAAAGAGGAAGGTTACTGAAACAAAAGAAAGGAAAATCTGTTGAGGGGGAAGGATCGAAAGATGTGACCTTGATGATTGCACAAACCCCCAACAAGGTCTTTGTCACAAATGACATTATCAAGAAAACTCCCTGTGACTCGCCACTCCAACACTCTGCTATATCTATGGGTGAAAAGAGAAAGACAATTGAAGCGAGGGATGGAAGAAGTGGAAGGAAGAATGGATGCCCGGGTTATGAACATCTTGAAACAACATGGAGGCATTCCAAGAGAGCGAGACACTTATGCCATCTTAGATGTCGGGAGACGAGCCACGATCGCTTGATGAATTTAAAACGCTCACATCCGAAAGATACTTTGCAAATATGTCTATGGCTCAAGCTTGGGACTTGTCTTGGGAAAAGGGTCTCACGTTATGTGAAGAAGGCGACAGCGCCAGACTACCGACAAATCGCTCTGCTGGTCACTCCGCCGGTCACTCACCGAAAGGAAAGAAGAAGACCCCAAAGACAATACACGCCCGGTAGGTAGAAAAGAAGCGATGGTGGATGAAGAGGTTTCGGACTGGCCTCTCGCCCAAAAACATTGAATATGTAGATCCGGGCAAGAAAGGAGGGATCTCTTTGGGTCAATGGTCTTGACCAAATAGCAAATTTGCAAGTGGCTAAAAGTAATGCTGAGTATGCGAAAAGAATAGAAGAAGAAAACAAGAGACAAACTCAGCTATGGGAGGAAAGACAAGAGAGATTAAGAAGAGATGAAGCTGCCAGGAAGGCATATGAAAAGAAGAAGAAGGCAGCTGACGATGAGAAAAAGAGAAGAAGAGCAGAAGATGCTGAACAAGATGAAAGAAGGAGACAACGAAGGAGATGAAGTGTTGTTGTCCACCCCTTCATGTATTTTATGATGTAAATACATACTATGTAAGTTTTCTGCAATAAAGCTATAAATTCTTTATTTTCTGTGTAGACAAATGTTTGCTCTGATACACCTTGTAAACAGTTGTGTAAAAGAACAAGAATGTTATGATCAATAAAAAGATTGATTCTACGCATACATTCTATGTGAATACACTATCTGTATGTATCTTTGCTATTTGCATTTTTGAATGGTTTAAGTTTTGGCATCATCAAAAAGGGGGAAATTGTTAGGAAATTTATTGTTTAGATTTTGATGAATGCCATGTAAAACTTAGAATAGGAAGTTGGCACCCCATTCTTGTTGTAAAATGCATTGTAATAAATAGGGGTCAAGCTGAGTTAAGTCAGCTATGCCCAAACATGCAAGAGGACAACTGGAGACTAGAAGGAAGACTCACAGAGACAGTGAGTATGGCAAAGAAGAGTAGACGGAACTCTATCAAGAAGCGGTGAGATGCACTGAGTGGAGTATCGATCAAGTCAACTCAAGAAAAGCCAAGTCTCAAATTGAAGTGACAAAGAGTCATCCATGATTGGAAGTCGACTCTAAGTCACCTGGGGAAAGCAAAGAAATGCAATCAAGTCGAGATAATCAAAAAGATCCGTTGCACATAAAATCAAGAGAATTACTTAAACAAGTAATATCTCCATACCACCTTTCTGTGAGTGCTCACCCCCGAAGCGTGCAAAAGGAATGAACCAATGGGAAGCACTACACCGTGTCGAACTCAAAAGGTAAAAAAACAATTCATACGAAATGTCAATTCCAAGGATCGCAACAAGACAAGCCAACGATCGCAAGTGACTTTCAAAAATAAGCCTATCTCTTCAACGGGCAAATTTTTGAAAGATCACTATAAAAGGCCGAGAAATGATTTTGAGAAAAAATGGACCGAACCAAAAACGTTCAAGCAATTATTAGAACCGAAACCTGAAATATTCTCAATCCTCAAGCCTACACTACGAAGAACATCAATCCAACACTCACCGTGAAGGAAAGATAACTTCAATCGGTTGAAGAGGAAAATCTTTGAAAAATCAAGGGGTCTACATTCCACGAAGGATTGTAGGAAGGTTCAAGGTCGAACCAAGTTTTAAGCTTTTGGAGGGCTTCGTGATCAAATCCAAAGAGCTTGAGCAAGTGGGTCAGTAGTAGCAAGCGCAAACCCCTGAAAAGAAGCCGAGTCGTCACGAGAAGCCACCGAGTGATCAAGGCGTCTCGTGATCGAGTCCCAAAGGATCAAGTCACCGTGTGATCAAGACTTGTATCCGGACTTACCACTTTGTATCTTGATCAATACCTAGTGGATTCCTCCAGGAGTTGGAGAAGAGAGGAGTAGAAGAATTACCCCACCTTCAAACCTCTATAAAAATTTCATTGTGTCATTTACATTTCAAAGACTTTAATTCCTCGCATCTTAATTGTTTAAATCACTTGATAAATTTGCTATCCACTTGATAATTTCTAAGTACTAAACCAAGCACTAAATCCTTGTTTAACCAAACTTAAGGGTGTTAAGTCTTCCAAAAAAACAAACCACATTGAGTTAATTTAGACCCAACAAACCGAGTTATTCCATCAACAAATCGATTGAGTCCGTTGAGAGACTAACTCTACCGATTAACTAAATTGGTCATCCACCTGAGACACAAAGTGTAGTATCAACTCGAATATTTAAAAGAACTAAATCGAAAATTTGGTAAGGTTTATTCAACCCCCCTTCTAAACCTTACACTTACACCCCTTGGGACCTACAGTGGGGTACCCTGAAACTGAGGTATTCTCAATGTGATAGTGTGATGATATATCAACTACAACATCAACTCAGTTCAGCTTCACAAGGATCCTCATCTGTTTCATATCACTTACTTCCTTAAATACCATTTGGGAAGAACTCAGAAATTACATGCCCTTTCCTCATTGTTGTGGTCAGTGCACGTGCCAAGCACTAAAATCCTTAAGTGATATTCAACTCCCATATTACTTCTTCAAATTTCTTATTGGTCTTAATGATTCATATGAAAGCACAAGGGGCCATATCTTACTTACGAACCCCATTCCCTCTTTAGATACAGTACATGCCATGTTGCTTTAAGAAGAGAGACAAGAGAAGCCATACTTTCCTTAATATCTACAATTGAAAGTTCTGCTCTAGCTATTAGCTCAGATTAATCCAAAAAGAAGTTCAAATTTGATACTGTATGCCATCATTGTGGGAAGGCTGGGCACACTATAGAGAAGTATTTCAAGTTAATCGATTTTCCACCAAATCTCAAGTTTACAAAAGGGAAGAATACTACTACACCTACTGGACCAAACCATTCAACAAATAGTGTTCAGACTCAAGAACATCTAGTTGTAAACTCCGAGCATACTAAGCTCTATTCATTTACACAAGAACATATGCAAAAACTCATGACTCTTCTAATTTGAGACCCTATGGATACATCTCAACCATCATCCGTACTAGAATACTCTTCGAATCCCACTCATTTTTCAATATAGTAGGTAAAAATCTCTTCTCAAATTGTTCAGATGAACAACCAAAATAAAAATCACTTTGGATCATTGATACATGGCATCAGATCATATGATTTGTTGCCCCACATTGTTTACTTCACAACCTATTAATATAAAAGATTCAGTTTATTTTCCCAATGGAACTCAGGTGAATGTTACACATAAAAGGGATTGTCAAAATATTAGAAAATTTAACTCTTACAAATGTTGTATGTGTGCCTCAATTCACTTTTAATCTTTTATCTGTGAATAAGTTAACTTAAACTTCATCCTTAATTCTCATTCTCTCAAATAATCATTGTATCATCCAGGATCCTTCTTCAGGGATGATAATTGGATATGCTAAAGCAGTTCAAGGTCTCTACATGCTTCATATTAACAAGAAGGCCTTTGGCCAACCATCTTTAACTACCTATGCTTTTTCAGTTCAATCAAAAACTCAATAAGCTAGCCCATGACATAGGTGACTTGGTCATCAATCGTTTCATAGTCTGGAGTTATTAGAAAGATTAGGATTTAATTCAAAACTCATGTAGTGGATGATTGTAATATCTGTCATTTGGCTAAGCAAATAAGAAAATGTTTTCTAGTCATTTGCAATAATCCACCTCTTTCTTTTCTATTATGCATTGTGATGTTTGGGGTCCTTATGCTAAATCATCAATTAAAGATCATCATTATTTCCTTACTATAATAAATGATTATAGTAGGATTACTTGGACCTACCTCATGAGACACAAATAAGAAACACAATCCATTTTACAAAATTTTATTCACATGATATCAAATCAATTCAACAAAACCAAAAAAATTATTAGAAGTGATAATGACCTTAAATTTCACATTCTTTTATTCTATGCATCTCAATGCATAATCCGTCAAACAAGCTGTCCTTACATAATCCATCAAACAAGCTGTCCTTACACCCCTCAACAGAATGATGCATTTGAAAGAAAGCACCAACACCTTCTCAATATTGCAAGAGCTTTACTATTTCAAGCATCCATGCATACTTGTTTTTGGGGGGATGCAATCCTCACAGCTACTTATCTAGTAAACAGAACTCCAACACCTCTCTTAAATAATAAAACACCCTTTGAAGTCTTATTTTAGAAAACACCCTCATATGATCATTTAATAGTTTTTTGGTTGTCTTTGTTATGTTTCAAATAATAAACCTCACAAAACCAAATTTGAACCAAGAGTTAAGCAGTGTATTTTTTAGGATATCCAAATGGAACAAAAGGTTACAAGGTTTTTGATTTGAGCAACACAACTACATTTCTCTCTAGAAATGTTAACTTTGTTGAAGATTTTTTTCCTTTTAATAAGCTTCTTCAGAGGACAGACATTGGAGAGTCTAATATTCCTCTTCTTTCTTCTATGTCAGATTGTTTTGATAACTTCCCTATCAACCATCATCTTACTTATGATCAATCATTTGAGACAAATGACATTCATTCTCCAATCAACACATAAACTGATACTCTGTTAACTCATTTTCCAATTGATACAGAGAGGGTCGCAAAACAACAACAATGATAACAATAATTAAAATCATTTCCACTATCAAATTACCCCTTCCCAATAGACCTTTAAGAGCTTGCAAGCCTCCTTCTTATTTAAAGGATTATTATTATAATACTACAATCAATTCAACTGATCATTCTCTTAGCTTATATTTCACCTACAACATCTTTCACCGTCATACAAAGCTTTTTCAATTTCTATATCTTCTATATCTGAGCAAAATCATATGATGAAGATATCCAATTCCCACATTGAAAATATGTTATCAATGATGAACTTCAAGCTCTTGTGAGTAATGGAACTTGGAGTATTATTCCATTACCAGAAGGAAAAAGATCAATTGGTTGCAAATATGTCTTCAAAACAAAACTCAAGGTGATGGCACAATTGAAAAATATAAAGGCACAATTGAAAAAAAACTATAAATTGAAAAATATAAAGCGAGACTTGTTGAAAAGGCTAACTCAACAAGAAGGTCTTGATTATCAAGAAATATTTAGTCCTATTGTGAAAATCACAACTTCAGACTTTTTTTTTTTTTGCTCTAGCATCAATTTAAGGTTTTCATTTACATCAACTTGAGGTTCATAATGTTTTTCTTAATGGTGATCTTGATGAAGATATCTACATGACTCTCCCTCCTGGATTCTCTTCTAAGGGGGAGTCTCAAAATTCATTTGTTTGTGAACTTCATAAATATCTCTATGGTTTAAAACAAGCATCAAGACAATGGAATTCAAAATTCACAAAAACATTGATTGATGTAGGTATTAAGCAATCAATGTTAGATTATTCTTTCTACACAAAAGAAAATCACACTGGTTTCATTGCACTCCTCGTCTATGTTGATAATATTTTAATTAGGGGTAGCAATCTTCACAAAATTCACCCCACCAAAATATTTCTACACTCACAGTTTAAAGTAAGAGATTTAGGATAAGTAAAATTTTTCCTGGGTATAGAAGTTGCTAGATCACAAAATGGAATTCACTTCAATAAAAAGAAATACACTCTAGACATCCTTAATGATACAGAGATATTGGGTTGTAAACCTCCAAGACTTCTATAGAACATCATCACAAAATGTGTCATTCATCATCCAATCAAATTGAAGACATCACCAGTTATCGAAGATTAGTTGGAAAACTAATCAATCATCTATCACTAGACATGATATCACTTATGCAGTGGATGTACTAAGTCAATTTATGGATAAGCCAAAGCAAATCCATCTGGACTGCCTATAGAATCCTTAGATACTTAAGGATCTATTGGCTAAGGGTTATTCTAT
Source organism: Rehmannia glutinosa (assembly GCA_016081115.2). Taxonomy (NCBI): domain Eukaryota; kingdom Viridiplantae; phylum Streptophyta; class Magnoliopsida; order Lamiales; family Orobanchaceae; genus Rehmannia; species Rehmannia glutinosa. The sequence goes on along the minus strand of JABTTQ020003003.1, from coordinate 418,237 downwards.
TCATCTCATTCAAAATTAATCCTCAAAAGTTACAATGATTCTCGATCGATTCTTGTCCTGAGACAAAGAGATAAACAAATGGATATTGTATTTTATTGGGACATTCCTTAATCAGTTGAAGGACTAAGAAACAAAGTACTATATCAAGATCCTCACTGAAGCAAAGTATAGAGCCTTAGCACAAACATTATGTGAAGTGATTTGGATAAAATACTTGTTTTCAGAATTTCAAATAAAATTGAATGAACCTTCTATACTCTATTGTGACAACCAATCATAAATCTATCTCACTAGAAATCTAGTGTTTCATGAAAGAACAAAGCATGTGGAGATAGACTGTCATTTTGTAAGAAATAATGTACTAAAGGGAAAAATCTAGACAGTGCATATGCCATCCAAGTTTCAACTTACAGATTTATTTATCAAAGGATTAAATTCAAACAGATTTCATTTTTTATTATCCAAAATGGGCATATTGAACATTTATCCCCATCTTAGGGGGAGACTCAGAATATAAAATCAAAAGATAAAGGGACCAATTTGCAAATATCAGTCGAGGATAAAGAAATGGACAAGGAAAATGCACACAATTACATGATAAAGAACAGTAGAAGAAATCGTTCCAACTATATGAAAATATCATAGATTTTCTGTAAATTCTTTTTTTTGTATTTTTAGATTTAGATTGTTTTTCCTGATGTATATATATAGTTATATTGAGGTAGTGCAGATTGTACAATCGAATAATCAATTATTCCTTTTGCTCAGTGATAAAGAATATAATCATTTCTACCATCATTTCTTCTTCAACATTTTATGTTATCATATTTTCACATAATGCTTTAATCATTTTTTTAAATATTTATTATGCTCGAGATTTAAATGATTATAGAAAAGTTTTTGCAGAAATTCTCGAGCACATTAAACAATTTGTTCAGAATCGACCAAAATATCCGCATCACACGGAGTTCAGAGAGAATCTACATCAAATGGCATATATCAATTCAAATTTCAATATAGTGTTATACCCACATATATATATATATATATATACACACACACACACAAACACCTATGTATTACACAGGACTTGTCCAAAGACAATTTAGGCATCACAAATTATTGGAGTTGACTTTTTTTAGTCAAACTTTAACTATTTTCCTTTTGCCAAATTTCTGGAAATATTAAACTCAACATTTTGATTCCAAGATAAATGTACCGCTGGCTGAATTGGAAGGGAAACTAGCTGCAGACAGAGGTGTGCCACCTAGTGACACCACACCTCACGTCCAGAAATTGAGGAGGAAGCTGATACATAAATGCTGAGGAATTTGCTCAGGCTTGAGCACAGTCAATTGATTCAAACATTGAGATAAGTTCTGCAGACACCTTTGACTTTTATTTGTTAAGTCTTGAGATATATGGGTACCGGTAATTGTGAAGAAAATAATTTGTGAAAGATTGTTGAAATATGTCCGACTTCACTAAGTATAACTGATCGCTAAAATTTATTAAGCTAGACCGCAAGTGTATGACATAGTTAATAGACAGTGGCAAGCAATGTCGTATTTCACAAGGATTGATTTCAAGCACATAACATACAGTAATTATAGCACTCCGCTTTATCGAAGCAATTGTAAAATAAAAAGTATATCTAATTTAACCTAAAATTATTAAACTAAAATGTCAAATTATTATAAATCACTAAACCTCGAAAGATTCAAAAAATCACAAAAGCAATCCTAGACTATGATCTTAGCATGCTTCATAAATATTAATTCCAATTAATATTTCACCATAACCAATTTTCACATGTATCTATGAGTTTAATTCCTAATGTAGTTTATTCCCTTTCCGAAGCAAGTAAACCATTGATCAATATTGAATTGCTAGTATCCCTACTCAACAATTAATATCAACTCCCAAAAGCATAGAGAATTAAAGTAAACCCCCACAAACGTCGTAAGCCTCCCGACTCTACACCCGTTTATGTTATGAATCCGTTTATATAATGTTAGATCTCATAACTCGAATTATGAACTAACAAATTAAGCATGCAAATTATTGGCCAGATAATCTATAAGAAAGATAACAAGAAACCAATTAATATGAAACAATCAAACTAGATTTAACATGAATTCATAGTCTTGATCAAGTCCCAAAATCCAAAGATTTAACCTAACATAATTGTTTGCAAATTCATAGACAAACTTGTAAATAAAGAGTTAAACATGGAACTTAGAACGAAATGAAAAGATCTAGACTATGATGATGAAACCCTCTTGAGTAGATAGATCCATCTTCACAATCTCGAACCTTCGTGCCTTCGTTAGAAGTCTCGTGTTGTTCTTCATTGTAGCTGTTTTCTTTCTCTCTATTGTGTGTTATTTCTTCCAAGTGTGTTATCTATGAATTTAGGGTTAAATATTCCTTTTAGAGTTGCCTTTCGATATCCCTTATAGAGTCCTCGCAAAATTAGGAAATAAAATCTGCTGGCGCAGAACAAATCGCATGATCGTGTGCAATTCACATGGCCAGACCGTGTGAACCATCCTCAGTCTCTGTAATCGCACCAAACCGTTCACACGATCGTGTGAATTTACATGGGTAGACTTTGTGAAATGTTCTTTGTAAATTTATATGGGTATCTCTCGCACGGTCGTGTGAAATCACAAGGGCAGGTCGTGTGAGTTGTCCTTCCTCGTTTCTTCATATTTTGATCGTCCTTTAGTGTTCGAGATTCTGATCTAGGTTGTGCCACTGATATCCTTTCAAATATAGCTCCGTTTCCTACAAAAGTACACAAGAATACGCAGTATCATGCCCAACAAGAGAAACTAACTTAAACACACTTAATATCCAAGCAAATGTATCAATTATATGCCCAAATATACCTCTAAATGCATGTATATTTCACACTTATCAATAACTTAGTGAATTATTTAAAAGAGAAAAACTTTTTTCAAACCACCTCTCTTATCACAAGCCTTTTGTTGGAGACGTTGTACATGAATTTTATTGCAAATTCGGCAAGGTGTACTTGAGAGGTAAAATTTACAACTTCTCTCCAAAACTCACCAATGAACACTTTGGTTTTCCAAATGATGAGTCTGAACCTGTTTTGACAAATGAAAGAGAAGTTGTCAAAGAGCTCCAGGAACTGTCCCCTTTTGGCCCAAAGCTCCTAGTAAGCTTCATTCCTCAAAACGTATCTCCAAGTATGCTGTTCTACAAAAACTGGCTATAGCTAACTAGATTCCAACTTCCAATGACTCAAAGATTACAAAAGATCAAGGCCACTTTTTATACAAACTTGGACAAAATTTCAAAATAAACTTTGGAGAATGTGTGTTTCAATTCTTTCTCATTTTGCCAAAAAGAAAAATGTCTTTGGTGGTTTGTTGTTTCCTTCACTTATCTATTCCATCATAAATTCTCAAGGCTTATTTCTTAAACCACATGAGAGATTAACATAACCTCCACTCACCATACCCATTAGAAATGAGCTATTGGATGGACATAGGCTCGTTGATCTCCCTATAAGGGATGTCTTTGGTGAGACCACACCTCCTACCTCACCTCCTGGAACCACCGAAATGGTCTATGTTCTATTATCCCCTCATTGAACTTATGCTTGAAAATGCCATAAGCCAGATGACTTTCTTCTCTAAGATACGAGATGAAACTTCCAGGCTGATTTCGCCCAAGATGGGGGAGCAGGAAACAGTGGCACAAAACCACCCAAAAAGGAGGTGAATGGACTGATCTTGAAAAAGGAATTTTCGGATACCATTATGCAGGTTGCTAAAGACACTAGTGATGATGATAGTTATTCTAGAGAAAGCTCTGACACTGAAGCTGAGTACATGGGAGAATGAAGATGATGATGCTGATGCTAGTGATGGTGGAGAAAGATGAACTTGTATGGGCTTGATCATTTTTTTGGGAGAAGAAACAACAGAAACCTGGTAACTTCCGAAGTGATGCCAAAACTGCCATATCACCTGACATAACACCTTGCAGGTTTTGGAGTTACTTTTTATCTCCATTTAAGGAGGTTGAAGGCAGAGCAATTCGTGGAGCTTGAGCCTGATCCAAATTAGTGAGAGTCTTCAAGGAAAGTGCAGAAAATAATTCAAGAACAGGTTGTGCTTAACTGTTCTACAGGTGCTGCACGTAGTGTTGGCATCATAGTCGGCATCACAGTCTGCAACACCTCTCCATATCACCTGTTCTTGAATTATCAATGGGCTGAGATCCATTGTTGAGAGCCAAAGCCATAAAAAGAGAGTTGGTTTGAGTTTTTTTTACAAGAGTGTTTTAAGGAAAAGTGCCTAGTGCGTTCAGCCTTTTGTAACACCTTCATTCTTTGTTTACTTCTTATTGATTTTTGAAAGACAAGTGATACATAGGATAAGTTCGATTGTTCTCTTACTTTTACGGTAGAAGGTTGAGCTGGAGTTCAAGTACAATAGGGAAGTCTTTGTCTTGTTCTTCATTGTTTGTAATCAATAATCTGCTTATTGATTTTCGCCTTAAGGGTGCCGCACAAGTATATTTTTATATACTTATGCAAAAACTTAAATCTTATGCTCATTTATGTTTTTGTCTTTCAACATTGTGCTCATCTCATTCGTTTGCTTTTCATTCAGTCTTTCATTGTACTGTGTATTCTGCTTGTGCCCTAAAGTCTTCTGATGTGTCCCTTTAAGTGTTGACAACACTTTGTACGACACACGTTGCACTCAGAGAGTTCACTCCTTGAAATTCTAACACAAATGTAAAAGATTGTGTAGACAAAATCCTTAATTTTTGGATTATTTGTTATCTTTAAATTTGTTATATTTTAAATTAAAAAATATATAATTTATCTTTTAGAATCTTGATTTAATTTATTTTCTTATAAATTTATTTATTTTAATTTTGTACATAGGATTGCCATGTAGATAAATGTTAAGCGGTCAAGTGGAATTGAGAGATGAGAAGTTGACAAATGTCTAAAGATTACCGAGGCGATGACATGTGTCAATTTTTATTTTTTCTTTTAAAATATAGGGTAGATATGCTCTTAATTTCAATTTTATTATTTTATTTTTCATATTTCTAAATAAGATTTTATATTTCAAAATATAATTTTGTTGTGGGGTAAAAATAATAAAATATAATTCCCCCTTTTCATATTTAAATACATTATTATTATTATTATTATTGGGCTACAAGAATTAATTTTCAAGCCGACCCATTGATAGAGCCTTAATAGGCTCGCCTCGCCTTAACAGGCCCATGTCCCAGGTATAAATAGCCCCATCCTTAGTTAATCTTTCTTAAGACTAATTAGCTCTTGTGCTCTAGTTTATTTTCCTGCACTTTGTTGACTTAACCATCGGAGAGGCTTCTCCAGACAACCTCGAGCCCTTCTAACCCTATTTGCGTGTTGCATGCCTGGTTCTCTCCTCTTGGAGTATTTAGAAAATTGGAATCAGATCCCTTAACCCGAACATCTCAACTTGGAGTGAGCTGTAAATATTTTTGCAGCATCATTTTGGCGCCGTTTGTGGGAGCTCGGCCCTAACATGAGAATGCAAACACGATCCCAGGCGACACATACTAACTCCCGAAATGCGGGAACTGGAGCACAAGGAGCAAGACCCCCTCGGGGGCCAAAGCACAGCTCGCCTCCCCCTCCTCCCACGGGGAAGGAAGTCCGCTTGACTCGAGGGGCCTTACAAGCTGTGTTGGAAGAGATGGAAAATAGCCCAAGACGTATTGAGAGAACAAACAACTTCAACTAGAGCACCCCACACCATGCTCCACCGACAGACAACAATCAACACTCCGAGGGAGGAGTAGGCGAGAATGATAACCTCGGACCGGGAAGACCCAATAGAGGATGGATGGGCAATGACAAGGAATACCCCGAGGCACCAGCCAAAACCCCCACAGGCGCGCTATCACCCTCAAGCAGGGGAGTTGAGAGCTCACCACGTTAGCTAGGCCAACTCCAGGGCAACAACTGTAATAAGAAGAAGTTCTTTCAACCCAAACATGATAATGGAGCCTCTCCCTTCGTGGATAAAGACTTCCAATCTCCCAAAATACGATGGAACGGGAGACCCAAAAGAACACTTGGACAAGTTTTACGCTAAAGTCGACTTGTACGACATGATAGACGCGGTCTATCTATTGCAAGATTTTCAGACCACCCCGACAATACGAGCTCTCTCTTGGTTCAACCAACTCCCGGTTGGGTCTCCTGACAGGATGTACAAGCTCACTGATTGCGTCATGCATCAATTTTCCACCAATAGGAAATGATCGAAGACCATTGCCCGTATTTTCCAGATCAAGCAGAATGAGGAAGAGCCCCTGAGAAGCTATACGAAGCGCTTTGTGGAAGGGGTAAATGAAGTAGCCAATGTGCAACATGAAACTCTGTTGGAGATTTTGCAACAGAACCTTCGTCAAGGAAGAATTAAGGAGTCCATAGCAGGCAAACCCCCTGCCTCTCTAAAAGAGTAACTTGACCGGGCCGAGAAGCATATTTGGGTTGAAGAAGACACTAAACCTGATGTAGGCCAAGAGAGAAAGACAAGAAAAGGAAAAATATCAAGTCCCAAGAGGGACAACAAGAATGAGTTAAGCAGACAAGAAGTCAAACATAAATATTCCCCATCGAATGCACCCTCGGTTGAAGTCATGTACGCGACCCAATGACAAAGAATCATAGAGCCCCCGAGAGAGATGAGGGATAACCTCGAACGGGCTCAATCCAATCAATATTGCCACTTCCATCGAGATAAAGGGCACGCTATAGAAAAATATTTCCAGCTGAAGAGGGAGATTGAGAAATTGATCCAAAGAGGCTACCTAAAAAACTTCGTAGATCAACGCAAAATTGCACAAGAATCTCGGACAACAGGAGCAGGATTCACTCCCACCTCCGCATCATTTGGAGCAATGCCCAGAGGAGTGGCGAAACCCAAATCTCGCTAAAGTGATTAATGTTATTTCGGCGGGACCCAAAGCAAAAGGCAAGCTCTAAGTCCAAAAATAAGAGGAGTTCGAACTCCCCCATTCTCCAGCCTTACTTCGCCCAGACCCCTTCCAGGGGGCTTCAATATTTCGTTCATGTTTTCTTTATTTAACATCTCTTAAGATGCCAGACTACTTAGTTTATTTTTTCCGGCCTGCGAGCCGAATATTTACATATTTCTCTTTACCAAAACAATCAAAGTATGAATAAAGTTCTTGTTTTCTATCCAGATATGTGTAGCACATTTACATGGATGATAACTAATAACTTATGAACAGGGACTCCCCTGGAGCTAATCAGCTAACATTCTAGTCACAAGGACACCGGGGGTTGCCTATAGTGAGCTAGCTTAACACTATCTAGGGCCTCTCATTAAAACCCACAATGAGGTAGCTTAAAACTATCTAAGGTTCCCGGGGGTTACCCATACTGAGGTAACTTAACGCTATCCAGGCCCCTCATTAAAACCTATAGTGAGGTAACTTAATGCTATCCAGGGTTCCCGGGGGTTGCCATAGTGAGGTAGCTTAATGCTATCCAGGTCCCCTCATTAAAATCCACACTGATGTAGCATAATGCTATCCAGGGTTCTCGGGGGTTGCCCATAGTGAGGTAGCTTAATGCTATCCAGGTCCATCATTATTGCCCCTAGTCAAGTAGCATCATGCTATCCAGGGCCCCTCAATAAAGACCTTCAAGAAGGAATCGACACCACCCGAGGCCTTTTGGGAATCCCTTAGAGAAATAACACTTTGTTATTCAGGGCCCCATCTCAAGTAAATTACTAAAATTCGGCATATAGGCAAAATGCTAAGGAAAAAAGATCAAGCAATATCTGAAAGCAACTTGCTCACTCTGGAGGGAGGAGTAATATTCTGAAAGACAAAGAGAGTAAACGCGGATCTAAGTGTTCAAAAGTAAGCCCTAAACAAATGTGGTGAATCATACCACACCTTAAATAAGTGGGTGGGAGAAATGCATAACAAAGTCACTAGACAACGAGTAAAGCTCAAGACCCAGCGCCATCCTCAGCTGGAGGGGCATCTTCCCAGGTGGCATCATCCAGAATATCCTACAAAGCTCCAATCTCACCATACTCCTCATTGGAAATGCCCGGGTCAAGCAATGCGATGATCTACTGGGAAACCTTCCCGCTCTCGAGCAGGACCCTTTGGCTATGGCGGATCCCTTTCATAAAGTAAGATCATGACTCATCCAAAATGGCATCACGATAATTGGAGGAAGCCTTGTAGGCCTCCATAGCAGAAGTCCGCTCCAAGGCAATCAAACGAACTTTTCGAGGAGACTTCAGGAACTCTCCCCCAGTGGACACCTCCTGATCATATTGCGCTTTGAAGCCAACACTTTTATTCCCAAGGTCTTCCACTTGCTTCTTCATATCCCTCAACTCCGTCTTCCGACAGCGTACCTCCTTCTACAACAACTTGCCATTACGACGGGCATAAATAGTAGCATTGACCAGCTACAATAAAACGCAAAAATCATAAGTGAATGAGGGAAAGAAGTGAACATGCAAGGAGATGAGGGAAAAGAGAAAAGAACATGCCCTCAACGCATCTCCACAAGCAGAAGCCTCCAAATCCTCAAAGGATAGAGGCTCCAAATGAGTCTGATCAACATCGATGATAACACTCAGACTGTGGCCTAGACCCACAGTAGGTTCGGAATGGTCCCAACAGAACTGCGTGCCATCCAGACCAAAAATATCGTGACCAAACAAGCCATTGACGGGAGGCAAATTGGAGGAGCCGTCTGAAGGTCCCCCATGGGGCCTTTTCCCTTCGAAGGGAGCCAGATGCGATCTCGAGGAGGCATCCACCCTGGAACGATCAATGGCTTGGGACCCCGAAAGTCTCTCCCCACCGGACTTACACCGGGGAGATGCATGCTTCTCCTCCCGATGGGGCGGAGCTCAACTCAATCCCTTCTCAAAGACGAGAAATTCCCGTCTTCCAACGGGCATATGATAGCAACTCGGTTGGGTGAAGTTGTCCCTTCATGTCAAAAAGAACACGAAATCAATGTATGTATGAGGAACATGAAGAGTCTACGGAAAGATAAAAAATAACCAAATTCCCAATGTTCCCCGAACATCAAACCGCTGAACGAATAAGTTTGCCTCCCGACACATCTCATAAAATCACTGGTAGGACTTAATATATCCCGGGGAGGCAAAAGAAGCTGAACTCCAACTCAAAGGGAGGCCCCAATGAGCCCCCTCAACATAGAGAAATTCAGATTTCCAAGCGCCCTGCGAAGAGGGAATCCCTCCATAAACTTACAATGAGCCCAGGGAAAGAAATAAAAGAAACCCTTCTCCGGGTCCTTCCTCACGAAAAATAATGAATGAAACCATCAACGTTGACGGGAAGCCCAAATTCCTTCATAGCACGCCGATATCTCTCCAGGAAAGCATATGAATTGGGAGTAATCTCACCCTCGCAAAGACAACCCGACCTCAATATCTCAACATGCAACGGATCGGGAGGAACGATGAAGCCATTAGTCAAACATAAAAGATATAGAGTGCAACACCTCTCGAGAGGGTGAGCAAATCGTTGATCGAGGGGAGGAGTAATCGAGACGTTTTCTCAAAATCCTAAGGCATCGGGAGTCTACAGTTCTCTCCAACACCGCTAGATCCATAACCCGCTCACCCTCTCGAGAGGGTGAGCAAATCATTGATTGAGGGGAGGAGTAATCGAGACGTTTTCTCAAAATCCTAAGGCATCGGGAGTCTACAGTTCTCTCCAACACCGCTAGATCCATAACCCGCTCCCCCGTGAGAGGTCTATGTTTGGGCCTGGCCTTGGGAGGCTCATCACCCTCCGAGGTGCACTAAGTTCTCCCACAACATCTTGTCCGCAATCGGAATAAGGTAAAATCTCAACAAATCCCAGAACTGGGATTTACTTATCCTTCGGATAGAATTTACCTTTGAAAGAAGCTCACCCATAACATCGAAATTACTCAAAGGAATCAGAGGCCCCGGACCTTTGGTAGACTGAGGCCATAAAGCTTGCAAGGTATCTAGAGACTTTCTGCCACGACGGAGACCTTCACACCATTTTTTCACGGGTAACAGATCTCGGTTCGCAACAATTTCTCGGATGGAACGGGGAGACCGCCCGAATGGAGACGGAGGGGCGTGCCCGCCTGCGCGCACCAGAGGGATCTCGACTGGAGCCTTAATAGTCCCACAAAACCTTAATAGGCCCACATACCCTTAATAGGCCCGTCTGGCATTAACATGCCCATGTTTAGGTATAAATATCCCCCTCCTTAGTTAATCTTTCATTAAGTACATTTCAATTGCTAATTAGCTATTGTGCTCTGGATTATTTTCCTGCACTTTACTGACTTAAGCATCAGAGGGGCTTTGCCGCAACAACCTCGGGGCCCTTCATTGTTTGCGTGTTGCAGGTCGGTTCCCCTTTCTTAGAGTATTTAGCAAATCGGAGTCAAATCCCTCAACGCGAACGCTCAAATTGGAGTGAGTAGTAAATATTTTTGCATTTTCTAAAACTATAATGTAACATAAATCAAGACTATGAAACACTACCATTCAATCAATATTTTTAAAAATAAAATTCTCTTTAAAAAATCAGATTTTCCATCTCTCATCTAGAATGTTTGGCTGGATTATATGTAACTATATATTTATTTTTTGGATAGAAGGGATTATATATATATATGTAGATTAATTTTGCTTGACCAATCACGAATAGCCAAAAACTGGATTCCCACTTGCTATTAAATTGTAAAAGGACACAAAACTGAAACCTAGTAAAAGAACAAAACAAGGGAAGCAAAATCGAAAACGTTAAAAAACAAAAAAAAAAAAACATTTAGACAAGAGAAATTCATTAAACTACCTATTTATTTAAAATACTTTATTCCCCAAACAAGTGGATATTGTGTGATTTGAATCTGGACTCGGGTTTTTTTTGTCTTTGTCGAAGAATTATCTATTTATTTATCAGTCAATGGTTTCGTGGGATGGGTTTCTTTTCACAGTTTGTCACTAAAGCTAACGTTATCAAAACCTTTGAAGCATAGAAAACCAATGGCTTTTGGGATAAGTCATCTTGTTCTTTCCAAATTTGAGGGGGTGGGCGTGGTGGGGTTTTATCTTGATTAGTAATTGTTGAAATAAGTTTTTCTGCTTTTTATTTCATTTTGTAACTATTTCCGACGAATAATTATTTTATTGTATACTATAATTTCACCAATCATTTTACTTATTAGATTTTCTTAAATTTGGCCATCTCTATTTTATAATTTTAGGGCCTAAATATATTTGAATTTATGAAGATTTTTGTGGTATTTTAGTGGGTCATGATTTTATTATATCGGTCAAATTTTTTTACGATCAACTATGTTTCGGTATAACAACTCTGGTCCCTTATTACTGCTACGAGGTTAGACTCCGGATATGCCTGATCTGGCCAGAGTTGTGTTTGGGTCAACTGACTGCCACCAAGGTCCTACCCGGAAAAGAAGCAGGAATGTTTCTACTAGGATTCGAACCCACACTAATGACCTTTCAATATAATTTTTGCCCCTCTCATTTGCCACTTGAGCTACACTTCAGGGCTACAATGATCATATTTTAATCATTTATGAAGAAGTTATCTATTTTTTTTGGCACTTATAGATTACGATTTTTGTTATATAACACTATATAAGAGTTGAGACCCTCATGCTATGCACGTTCTGTATATATGTGATGCTTCTGTTTTGTAATGTGACATGTATATTTTCCTAATAGTTATATTATTCTACCTTCTGACATTGTAATAATTTTAAAATTGAATCAAGTCATAGGCGGGAAAATAATATTTAATATTTTTTATTGATAAGTTAAAAAAGAAAAAAATATCATACTTCAAAACCGTGAAAAATACATCCAAGGCTATGTATTTGTGTTTGATCTTCGAAAACTGATTATTTATAAAACCTCACAAGAGACAACTTCATCATCCATTGTATTTTAGTCATGTAAATGTGAAGATTGATGTCATACTTATTTTCAAGATTGCAGTAGTAAATTCATATGCAATTTTATTTTCGAAAAGTTATTCGTATGCGTACATTGGGGACAGAGACTTTTGCAAAAACTAATCATGCATCAGTAAATAAAAAATAAACAGATATACATAGGAGAACTAAGTAGAGTAATTAAAATATAATTTTGGTAACATTATTTATTTTATCATATATATAGAAATATGTTGACAAATAGAATTTCTTTTTACATAAATGTATATATAATGCTAAATAGGGATATATAATATTTGGATACAGATTTTGAAATATTTTCTTGAATTCAAAGTATTTTTTAATTGAATTTAATCAACTGAAATATAATCCTATATAATTATAAAGAGATGAGCTAAGTCCAAATAACAACTATACATGTATTACAAACAACCACAATACATTAAGAGGAAATTACACAAAATATCCTGATTTTTAGAAAAAAGACAAAAATATCCACCCATCACAAAAATACCCCACCCCCTCCATCCCATCACAAAAATACCCCAACAGCTCCATCACTTTGTCAGCCACGTTTTCCACTTGTGCGTACCACTCCACCACCGCATTCCGTCAAATCTCCGGTATCTTCTCCGCCGGCGCCGCCTCCGGCGCCGTCCACACCTGCATCGAGTCGTGTCAGCTGGATTGGCAAAAGTGTCGAGTCCCATAGATGATCGATTGGGATGCTGATGTTTTTGATATAACGCTTGTAAGATTTCATAGCAGAAAAGAATCAATGAGGCAGTTGTAGCAATTAGCAATAGATTGCGTTGCTAATATGCCGGGCCGCAGACCTAAGATGCCTCAAGTAGTGAAGATGTTGGAAGAAATTAGTGGGATTGTTACAGGGGGATAGCCGTCCATTGGACCAAAATCGGAAGATCTTCAACCGTTTATTGGATCGACATTGGAAGATGTACTGGAAGATCTACTGCCCAGGTTGACACCATAAAATGGTGGATGGTGGTAACAAAGTTGGTAACAGTTTTTCTGCAGAAAATCTGTGTTCTGTGCTGATTCTCATTGAATTCAAGTGTTTTATACTGCTTTGATTCTTCAGTTACTGTTGTTACTGCACATACATGTAAAATAAATTAATTTAATTTATGAAGAGAAAATTGGTGTTATGCCAATTTCTGGCCGCAATTTTTTTAGCTCGTATTATGATCTTTTAATTTTCGTTGGAGTTTTGGCTGTGTTAGGGTCTCTTTTAGGAAAATGTATAATATGATTTTATTTTTACACACAAGTTGAATCGAATTGCAGCTAAACATTTTTTTAAAGATTATATAAGCTCTATTAGAAAATAATTTACCAAACATACTTTTGTGATTTGAAGTTTTTCGTTTGTTTCGATGTTGTTTCGAAGTTGTTTCTTTTATGTTTCTTTTGTGCTTTTATGTATTTTCCTTATTTGTTCTTTTTTATTATTTTTGATTTGTTGTGTTATCTATCTGATTGTGTATCTTTTTTTATTTCTTTTGTAGTGAATGTGGGATTTTTTGTTGCTTGTTATGCCGAGTATTTTATTGTTGGGAAGACTATGGATTCGAGATAGAGAATGAACAAAAGGCCCAGTAATCTGCTTCACAATCATGCTAAATAAAATCATAAGTGCGGTTTTAGGCGGTGCAGGCGGTGGCGGGCGGTTTAGCAGTTAAAATCATAAGTGTTTTAGTTCTATATTTTCTCTTGGGTAGTAGCTTAGAAGGTTTATTCATTTTTGAATATCAAACGCAAACATTAAATAAATAATTGTAAGAAAATAAAAATATTTCAAATAAAAATCTTGCAATACAGTATATTCAAACAAAAGTAGTTTTTTAAGAAAATAAAGGTGCAATCAAACAACAATACAATACACTTAATACATTTTTGTTTTAAGGAAAATGTTACAACTCTATTAATGCTATAAGGAAACAGAAAAACAGAGGGATGTATTCTTGTGACATGCTAAATACATATATGTCCTTACTACTTAATACATGGACGGTCGGTTTGGCTTCCAAACCGAAAATTGCACCGCTAAGGCGGTGCGGTTTTTGCTTAAAATTTTTAATCGCGGTTTTTACGGTAAATCATTTTAAAATTTATGATCACCCCTATGTAAATCTTAATGATGGTGTAATGAGTTGAAACATGTAAGAAACATAAATGAAATATATAAGAAACAATTGTGAAACAGGGGATTATGTGATAAAAGTTTATAATAAATTGCTTTTTAATTTAGAGAAATAGTGTAGTTTTTCCCCATATACTCTTCATTTTTTTTTGTCATCTTTGTAAATGTTGATCTTGCTTCATTTCGATGTCTGCATGCCTAATCTTGAACTAAAGATCTCACGTACTGTAGCAAAGTTGTTACTAGTAGGTCTTTCGCCGCTACAGTTGATGCATTCAATAATTATACGATGTTGGAAGTCAATACAAAGTATTTTTTGGTCTGACAGTGGAGTCGTGTCTATTTCTCGTAGCCGATGATGGACAAGCTCAAATTTTCTGAATTGAATTTGTTGTTCCTAGATTTATTTTAGGGTGTTGAATGTGCAGTCCATTGGAATCAGTATTCTTGTTATCTCAAAGTTGGTATACTCTCTATTTTCTTCTCATTGTCCATTGTGGCATATCACAACTGAGATTTTCACCATGCAACTGTGGAATGCAATGAAAATTTGGCTAAGTGAAACATATAAGAAATATAAATGAAACATGTATGAAACAACAAAGAAACAACAAACATGTTTGAAACAATAAAGAAATAACAAAGAAACAAAAAAAGAAACCAACGCAAAAAATCAAATGAAAATGAGTATTTTTGTCAAAAATCAGCGGAAAAATTGGTATTTTTGTCAAAAATCGAAAATTGATATTTTTGTCTAAAATCAGCGTAAAAATGGACATTATGCAGGGATTGGGTATAGAAAATGGGGTATTCATGTCCTTTTCCCATACATTAATATAACTGAATGCATAATTTTTAAGCCCACTACAAATAACTTGAGTAAATATGTCTTATATTTTTTATTTTTATATTTATTTTTTATTTTTATATATGCAATATGAGTATCAAAATGAAGATTGTAAAAAGACGATTAATTTGATATATTATATGTGAAAAAATAGATCAAAAATGGAAAAAAAAAAGTATTCAGTTTTAAAAAAAATATACAGACACAGATTTGGAGAACTAATTTTTATATAATGCTTTTTTATTATATATGCATATAAATTTTCTAAAATTAATTTACTAATTACAAAAATCAATGTCATGTTGTAATTATATTTTACTAAGGCAAAAACTTGTATAGGACCGTCTTACGGATCCTATTCCGTAAGACGGATCTCCACTTCCCGACCCAGCCAGCCAATGCGACCGCCCGCTATAAAAAAAAAAAAAAAAAAGAAAACTTCAGCTGGATACAAGTTGTGCACGCTGGGCCCGCCCGCCCATGTTGTCCGACCCACCCACGACCCGCCTGGATGGCTGGATCTACGTGCTTCAGAAAATTAACAAATTTGCACCAGCTGGGAATTGAACCCAAGTCTGTACCAAGGCAAGGTGCTCTTCTACCGCTAGACCACTGGTGCTTGTTGTGCATGTTTAGTATAACCATGAGTATAACCATGAATATAAAGCTTCATTATCATCCCTTCATTTTAAAAATTTAAATTCTCTTAATAGGAAATGATACTTTATCCGAAAATAGTGATACTTTTAAGTAATAAATATGATACTTTTAAGGTGAACATTGATACTTTAATTTTTACATATTCAAAAAATAAGATTTTTTGATATACTCATTCTAGTCTCATAGCTAATGTTTTTTACATTGAAAAACCGATACTTGTGCTGGAAATAGTGATACATTTGATATTAAATATGATACTTTTATGATGGACAATGGCATTTTAAAATTTTAAATTCTCTGAATAAAAAGTAATACTTTATCCGAAAATAGTGATACTTTGAGTAAGAAATATGATACTTTTAAGGTGAACATTATTCAAAAAATATTTTTTTTATTTTTCTAGTCTCATTGTAATATTTTTTACCATTGAAAAACTAATACTTGTCTTCTATCTTTTGATGTTAAATATGATACATTTGTGATACTTCAATCTAATGATTTTCTAATTCAAAAAAAACATGATACTTTATCTCAAAAAATGGATACTTTTACTCATAAAAGTGGTACTTTTAACTCTGTCATATTTATTTTTCTTTTTTCACCGTACTGAATTCATACTTCGTGATTTATTTACAAAAACATGATACTTTATCTCAAAAAATGGATACTTGTACTCATAAAAGTGTTACTTTAGCTCTGTCTTATTTATTTTTCCTTCGTGATTTAAAGTATCATGTTTTTTAATATAGTCAGAAATTAGAAATGAAGGAAAGACGAAAAAATAAAAAATAAATATGATATAGTTAAAGTAACACTTTTATAAGTAAAAGTATCCGTTTGTTGAGATAAAGTATCAGATTTCTTAATACAGTTACAAACTAGGAACAAAAAAAGAGGAAAAATAAAAAATAAATATGATGTAGTTAAAGTAACACTTTTATAAGTATCCATTTATTAAGATAATGTATCATGTTTTTTTAATAGACTTGGGTTCGATTCTTAGCCTTTATATTTATAGGCGTATTTAATTTTTCTTTAATTATCAGGCGTACTTATGAATGAGTTTATATAAATTATTATACTAAAATTGCATAATGAGTTCAATTTCGCTGGGGAGCAGATTTTTTTTTTTAAATAAGAGGTGCGGGCTGGTGGGTCAAGGGCGTCCTATTGGGGGTCGGGTCACGGGCGCTCGTCGGGCTGGGCTGGGGCACAGGCGCGGGTTGCGGGTTGGGCTGGGGGATCCGTCTTACAGAAGAGGATCCGTAAGACGGTAGGAGACCTACTCTTTTACTAATTCTAGATTGTAATACTCTCGATGAGATACAACTTCAAACAAATAAAGTTTTATCTTCAAGTTGTGATAATTAGCCGTAAAAATAGATCAACATGTAGAGAGACAACCATGACTTTAGAGTTTAGAGTGACAAGATTGTCATGATTCTCCATTAGTGTAATTAACAATTTGATTTCCTAATATTTTAGTATTTTACACGATTTAATTGTTTAATCCATTATTCCTATATATGAAGTGGGTATTGTTTTAATAATGTAAATCATGTTTTTTTTTTAAAAAAATTATTCAATTATTTCAATTTACTTTTTTTTCTGAATGTTTTACTTAAATCCCGATCACAAATTATTCACAATAGTGACAACTGAGAAGTGGCAAAGTGGGCACTTAATTTATGAGCTGTCATTCGCCACTAAATTACTAATAGTGCTAAACATTCCATAAAAGACAATATTAACTTTTGGTTGTAAGATTTTTCTTTTTCTTTTTTGGATCTTTTGGTTTAATTTAGAGCGAAGATAATTAAGGTTGGTAGGCTATACTAGGGGTGTTTATCGATAAAGTGAATAAGGTTTGGATTTATCACATAATATTTTTGGACTATACCCAATAAAATTCCAGATTTTGTTTTTTTCAAAATTACGAATTATCGACTAACTATTTTTCATTGTTTAATTTAACTAAAGTCTATCATAAATTCATAACAAACTCCCTTATATAAATTTAATGAACCATTTTGTGCCAATTTTATACCAGCACTAGTTACTTGATAAATAAATTTTATACTCGAGTATGAGATATCAAATTGACAAAGTGTATGTGTGTAGATAAAGAGATATAGTGTGTGTTATCATATAATTTATTATTTTAATATGATCTGAAGATAAATATATGTAGTATAGTGTATAAATGTATAATGTATAATGCATATTGTAATAAGAATTTAAAACAAAGGAAAAAAGTCAAAGACTATATTGTATAAATGTATAATATATGTTGTATAGTGTATGTACACAAGTTTTGTACTTTTCCATACAATGGGCATAACTGGTGGAATATTCTTATAGATTATTTCACCACATGCCCTCCACGTGAGACTATAAGAGCGAAACAATTTTTACTTAAAATATATTTTTTAGCACAAAAAATGATTATTTGAATATGGTCTAAAGATAAAAATTTGAAGTAATGTAAAATGTATTTCATATACTATTAAGTATAATTATTTCTAACAAAAACTAAAAAAAAAAGAAAGAAGGAAAGAGCATATATTTATAATTTTATATTTTTATTTAAACATTAGTGTTTTATTCATTTATATATATTATAAATGCATGTGTATAATTTACATATATACAATAAGTAATTAGGTATAGTGTAAAATATATGCATATAAATTTCGAATTGAAATATGAATTCGAATTGTAATCTGGTCAATTTAGTCGAATTTCACCCCGAATTAGGATTTTCGAATAGAATTCGAAAAAAAAACCTCAATTCGTTATTCGATTCAAATATTCATATTCGAAATTCGAGTTGATTCGAGATTCGATTCAAAATTCAAAAATCCTAATTCGAAACTAAAATTCGAATTCGAACCGAATCGAATTTTGGATCCATTCGAAAAATGAACACCCCTAGGCTATACCCTTTAAGCAATCAGAAAGAGTACAATCCTGAGACTCTTTAGACTTTACAAGGTTACTTTATTTTGGTAGAAGATGCAGGGATGGAGAGAATCAGAGAAATTCTCTTATTTTAATTTTAATTTTAATTTATATTTATACTTTTTTGTCTCCCCTGACATCTAACTATTTAATTTGTTAACATATTAAAAAAAATTGTTCAAAATATTCAGAATTTTTGAATCAATTTTAAGCAGGTTGATGTATTTAGCGAGTGTTTGCAAAAACTTCTGCTTTTAGAAAAAGTTAGTTATTGCAGTAGAAGTAAAAGTACGTAGTTGAGAATCAGAATTTGGTAGTATTTGAAAATAGAATCAGAAGTTTAGAGTGTTTGGTGAAAAATTAAAAAATTGCTTATTTGTTTGTAAAGTTAAACCCAAAGCAGAAATCTAAAGCACCTCATTCACTGCTTTTAGATTCTGATTAAATGAAGCAGAATCAGAAGCAAAAGTTGACATTTACAAACAATATAAAGTGATTATTTTCCAGCAAAAAAACTAAGAAGTGTTTCTTTTTAGTGATCGCAAATACTCCCTTAGTTTAATCAAGGGCGTAGACGAGGGGCCAACCCCCTCCCCTCCCCTCCCCCCTCCATTTTTTTATTTACTTAATTTTGTTAGGAAATAAAAAAATAAAAAAGTTAAGTTATAATTTATATGATTTTTTTTTTAGTTTTTCATCCTGTCCATTCCATTTTCGTGTGTCAGCTGATCCTACTTTTGCGGGCGGACTATGCCATTGGACATACTTAAGGTGTGAAAAATACCACAAAACTGGGGGGGGGGGGAAATTCTTTTGCATATATGTCTTAAATATAAAGGGCAAGTGATTTATTTATTCATTTTCGGCAAAAAATGACAGATACTGAGTATTTTATGATGTTTCAATCTTTTATTTTTCTTTTAAACAAGTTTTCAATTTTCTTAATATACAGACTTGAAATGCAATGCTATTAGTCACACGGGAACACACAATTAAAAACATTTTAATGATGAACAATGGAGAAATGAAGCAAATATTCCTATATAAAGACAGCAAACAAATTAAACAATCATATAAAGCATGCCAAATTAAACAATATATGCATAGCTGGTTAAACATTTAAGTGAAATTAATCTAGAATGAGGGTTTTTAGTGGTAAGATTCGGAATTTAGGTTTGATTTTTGCTTCAAAACTAATATGGCAACTTCTACACACGTGCCAATCATCCGTTCGGTGGAATAGGAGATGAAACACTATTTTGGAATAGAATATCCCATCCAGGTAAAATTAGGGTAAAATATAAAAAATTCCATGTGATTTGACTTAACTACAATAACAATCATTATATTTCATTGTTAAAATATAATATATATATATATATATGTTTAATTTCCTTATTTAGTTTTAGCCCTTTTATGATTAGGATTTTAGTCCTTTTCGGGGTTTTCTAGTCGCCTATATAAGGCTCTCTTTGTTTCTTTTGTAATTCACTTTTGATTTTGCATAATAAGAATACAAGTATTTTATGGCTTCTTTGATTTCAACATGGTATCAAAGCCAAATTTTTGATCTTTGCCACAACTTTGTTTGTTTGTTTTTTTCTGACTCGTTTCTTGGTTCCGTTTTATTTTGTTATTGCTAGTTTTGGGTTCCGATTTGATTAGTTTTTATTTGTTTTGGGGTTACAATTTGGAGATCTTTTCTTCGTCATGGGGCCGCTCATAAGGATGACTCTCTTCGTGCAATTAGTGTGCAATTGGATGGGAAGAACTATTCGTATTGGAGTTATGTTATGAAAAACAATTTGCGAGGTAAATCTAAGTGGAGTTATGTTACTGGGACAAAGGTTAAACCTACGGAACCTGGTTCGGATGGTGCAGATCCGTTGGAGGCTTGGGAAGTGGATAATTCGAAGATTATTACTTGGATTAATAATTCGGTTTTGCAATCTATAGGGGCTCAGTTGGCGAAGTATGAGAGTGCGAAGGAAGTTTGGGACCATCTAGCACGGTTGTATACATAGTCCAACTTTGCCAAATAGTATCAATTGGAGGCTGATACTCGCGCTTTGAAACAGAAGGATATGAGTATTCAGGAGTTTTATTCCGCTATGTCAGATTTGTGGGATCAATTGTCGCTTACTGAATCTGCTGATTTGCGAGCCTTTTCGCCTTATGTTACACGTCGAGAAGAACAACGATTGGTGCAATTTTTGATGGCTCTTCGTGTTGATTTTGAGGGGTTGCGTGGTAGTATTCTCGCATCGCCCATTACCTTCAGAGATTCAAAGTGGTCAATAAACTTTTAGTCAAGAGATACGACTTGGACTCAAATGATAAGGGGATCGTTTCAACATCTACTGCATCGGTTTTTGCCGCACCACAAAAGACAATTAATAATAATCCCAATCAGGTGATTTCGAAGACACTCTCTGATGAATGTGCCTTTTGCCACCAAAAGAATCAATGGAAGGCTCAGTGTCCCCTGTTATTGAATAAAAGTAAACCACAACAGCCGAGATCCCAACAACAGTAGCCGAGGTTCCAGCAACAATGAGTTTCACGTCATCCACAACAGCCACCAGCACCATCGCCATCCCAATAGTCTCCTAGACCACCTCGCGCGAGCAATGCAGTCGCCGCACATCGTTGGATCCGTATATGTTTGAGCAGTTTCAAAAGTTCATTGCCTCACAGCCGCATGCTATGTCTGCCTCATCAAATATATGTTTTTCTCATTCCAATTCTTCAGGTATGTCTTCACTATCGTAGATCTTAGATTCTGGAGCTTCCCATCATATGTCACCTAGTATGTCGTCTTTTGTCTCTTTGTCTCCTAATCCATTTGTGTTAGTTCTAACTGCTAATGGTACTCCAATGGCATTAGCAGGAATTGGTTTCATTGTCACACCTTGTTTTTCCATTCCTAAAGTTTATTATGTTCCTAATCTCACCTTAAATCTAGTTTCAATTAGCCAATTATGCGCGTCTGGTTATTTAGTCTCTTTTTCTTCTTCTACTTATTCTATACATGACCCTCAGTCTCAGAAGCTAATTGGGATAGGCCGTAAGCAAGAAGACTTTATGTTTTGGATCAACTCAAAATACCGGAAGCTACAACTTTTAGTGTGGATTTGTCATCTTTTCGTTTGAGTCGTTCGTCTTCAGATATTTACTTATGGCATTCTCGTTTAGTTCATGTGTCTGCTTCTCGTTTACAGTTTTTAGTTTCTACTGGTGTCTTAGGAGATTTGAAATCTCATGATATTTCGGATTGTAATGGTTGCAAACTGGCAAAATTTTCTGCTTTACCATTCAATAAAAGTGTTTCTATTTCTCATTCGCCATTTGATCTTGTTCATTCTGATGTATGGGGACTTTCCCTTGTCAATACAAAGGTTGGATCTCGATATTATGTTTCGTTTATTGATGATTATACACGTTATTGTTGGGTTTATCTTATGAAACAATGTTATGATTTCTTCAACATCTTTTGCAACTTTCGAGCACTTGTGAAAACCCAACATTCAGCCACCATAAAGTGTTTTTGTTGTGACTTGGGTGGGGAATATTCTTCCAATGCTTTTCTTACTTTACTTGCTTCTGATGGTACGATACGACAAACATCTTGTACAGATACCCCTGAGCAAAATGGTGTTGCAGAGAGAAAACATAGACATCTTGTAGAAACTGCTAGGTCTCTTTTGTTGTCTGCTAGTGTTCCTAGTGTATTTTGGGGGGAAGCAGTTCTCTTTGCTACCTATTTGATTAATAGAATTCCTACTTCGCATAATTCGTCGTGTTCCAAAAAGCGCTGGGCGATAGTCAGGCGGCAGACTGGGGCCTAGCGCCTAGGCGGAGTCTGGGCGAGATTAGGTGGGACCTGGGCGGGGTTAGGCGGGGCTTAATCGGAAGAATAATGTAGGTGGACGAGAGGGGCCTAACGCCTAGGTGGGGATTAATCGGAGCTAGGCGGGGATTTTTAGAACAATGATAATTCGGGTTTGACACCTTTTGAGAAGTTGTATGTGTATGCTCCTGATTATTTATCTTTGCGCGTATTTGGTTCTACTTGATTTGTCCTTCGATCTCAAGTTGAATGTACTAAGTTGACCTAGTGGTCTGCTTTATGCGTTTTTCTTGGTTATGGGGAAGGACAGAAAGGTTATCGTTATTTTGATCCACTTAGCAAAAAATTATATGTCTCGCGTCATGTAGTGTTTCTTAAACATATTTCATTCTCTTTTGTCCCAACTGGCTCCCATAATGTATCCAGGTCCGACCTCATTCATATTGACCCTTTTCATGGTGACGAATCAACTACTAACGGTTCTGCAGGTTCTGGTACATTAACTTCTGATTCTGATGTAACTGATTCTCCTGCTACTGATGTTGTCCCTTCAACTTCTCCAACTGCGGCTCCTGATGTTGCTCCTCGTCAATCCACACGTGTCCATAAGTCTACTAAGTTACTAGATTTCGTTTACTCTTGTTATTCTAGTTCATTCGTCTCTTTTTTGGCCTCTTTTCATCGTAATTCTGAGCCTTCATCCTATAGAGAGGCGATTCATGATCCACTTTGGCATGATGCTATGGCTGAGGAACTTACTGCTTTGCATCATACTCATACTTGGGACTTGGTACCTTTACCATTGGGAAAAAATGCAATTGGATATCGTTGGGTCTACAAAATCAAAACCAAATTTGATGGGTCTATTGAAAGATATAAAGCCCAACTAGTTGCTAAGGGTTATACTCAGGAGTATGGGATCAATTATGAGGAGACATTTGCGCATGTTACAAAGATGACAACTATTTGTACCCTTCCTGCAGTCGCCTCGACCGATGGGGTATATCTCAGATAGATGTAAAACATGCCTTTTTGAGTGGTGATCTTGTTGACGAAGTGTACATGCAGCCTCCTCCTGGTGTTGCCCATCAACCAGGTGAAGTTTGTAAGCTTCGTAAAGCTCTTTATGACCTTAAGCAAACCTCTAGAGCGTGGTATGAAAAGTTTACTTCTTTTGTTACTTCTCTTGGTTTTCGACCAAGTCATCATGATCAACCTTGTTTGTCAAATGTACTGCAACATGTCATATTTTACTTTATTTATATGTTGATGATATGATTATTACTGGTGATGATCTTGATGGTATAGAAACTTTAAAGTCTACGTTAGCTCGTTCTTTTGCTATTAAAGATTTGGGTTCGCTCCGTTATTTTCTTATTATTGAGGTTGCCTCTTCCCCCCAAGGTTATCTTTTGTCTCAATCAAAGTACATTACTGATATATTTGAGCGTGCACGCATTACTGATAACAAGATTGTTGATACTCCGCTTGAGACTAATGCTCGATATTCTCCCTCTGATGGTTCTCCCTTGTCGGATCCCAGTTTATATCGTACTGTTGTTGGCAGTTTGATTTATCTCACAGTTACTCGTCCAGATATGCACATGATGTTCACGTGGTTAGTCAGTTTGTTACTTCTCCCTCTACAGTTCATTGGGTTGTTGTTCTCCGTATTCTTCGATATCTTCGGGGAGCTCAGTTTCAGAGTCTTTTACTTCCGTTTAGTTCTTTTTTGGAGCTGTGTGCATACTCTGATGCTGATTGGGCTGGTGATCCTACATACCACAAATCTATCACTGGTTTTTGTGTATTCCTGGGTGGCTCTCTCATTTCTTGGAAGAGTAAGAAACAAGATGTGGTTTCTAGATCTTCCACAGAAGCTGAGTATCGTGTCATGGCAACTACTGCATGTGAGATAGTTTGGTTACATTGGTTGCTAGCAGATATGGGTGTTTTTCTTGATCGTCCCACTCCGCTGCATTGTGATAATAAGAGTGTTCGCCTTATTTTTTAGCTTCACCACAAGTGTACGGTGCAGTTTATATAATAGGGTTAGCAAGGTCGAATCCACAGGGACTAATAAATTATTATACTAAGTACTGGATTGTAATAGCCTTATTTTTATTTAGACGATCGAAAGTTGATGGATTGGTTTTATTAATACTATGACAAAAAATTTATCCTAAAAGAAACAAAGTAAAGAGTTGATTAAAAGATCAAGTAGATGAATGGATTCCTGGGTTATGGTTTAAGTTAATATCCCCTTTTATTATCAGATTAATCAAACCAAAGTTATACGTATTCTTCCCTATAGAACGATCACATAAGTAATTTACCCTCTCTCGAGATGTATGTAAAAACGTTGATTGGGATATCTATGCTAGCATCTCTACACAACATGAGATATCCAACTCCCAAAAGCTCAAAAGATTATAAATCCTCACGAATATTCACAGACTTCTCAATTATGCAAGATATTCATGTCAAGTACTCATAGATCTAGTATTGAAACTCATCGGTTAGAATTATGAATCAATACATCAAACAAGTTAAACCAATAGCTTTTTGATAAAACAAGAATTAAAGCAAAGTACTTGAATAGGATTGGAAAACAATAACTTCAATTGCAATTAATCATCAAATAAAAGTATCCATTAACCTACTCCCAAACCCGGGAATCACAAGATGTTTAGCCAGACATCGAGAATAAATAATCCGTAGACAAATTATTCAAATTCGAGATCTAACTAATCGAAAGTAAATGATACTATGGAATGAGTGAACTCGGGGATGATGATGATCTCTAGATCTATCTTCAATCCTCGAAGGTGTGGTTCTTTGTCTTGATCAATCTCTCCAATTTTCCGGTGGAAAATTGCTCTTTTCTCTCGTGTTCTAGGGCAAAAGTCAGCGTCCTCTTTGTTTGTGGCCGCCCCGTCTCTATTTGTACTTCGTTCGGGTCGAAACCTAGTTGGAAATCTGTCAAACTCTATTTTCCCGCACAGACGCACGGGCCGTGCGCCTAGCGCACGCCCAGCCCGTGCTAGGTGCCGCAGAAACATGCCAATCACTGAAGGACGCACAGGTTGTGCGCATAACGCACGACCAACCCGTGCTTATATTCGAGACTTGAGAACTGGCCTTGGGTTAGCGCACGGGTCGTGCTAGGGACGCACGCCCTGCCCGTGCGCACCTGCTAGACTTGATATTTGTTCGTTTTCTTTCGCTTCTCGCCCGGTTTGTTTGACTTCTTCCCGATTCAACTCCAAACGTCGTACATTACGTCAAGTATTGGCGGTTCTTTATCACAATGCTCCAAATTGTTGCCAAAATGCTAAAATTATCAACAAATTCCTACAAGACGAGCAAAGCGTAATACCTTTTCCACAAAACAAAAATAAATCCCTATTTACTCATGTAATGCATGCATAGCAACTAATTCTAGCCATAATTAAGCCCAAAATACATGCAAAACACATACCAATCAAACCCCCAAACTTAAACTATTGACAGTCCCGGTCAACACTCTATAAACAAGTCAAAACACAAATGGGAGTAATGAAAAGCAAATCAAGAACAACGCATCACAATTCATGTCGTTTATCCATAGACATCAAGCACAAACCAACCAAGCTTCAAATATCCAACATGGAGCACAAGTCTATTAAAATCATGGCAAACACTTCAAATCACGCCTCTCATGGATAAAGTGTATACTCTACTCTCTAGGATAATGAGGGACGTGTATTCGCTCAAATCATATCAATGTTGAAGAATTACCATATGCTTGCAAATCATCTCACATCTCCGCCACTCGCTTGTATGCAATTCACAAATCAGAAAGGACTTTGCTTATGGTTGTAATGAAAGCTCTTTGGTTACGGTAGGAAAATATGGATAAAGTGACTCAAACTCAAGCGTATAGATTGGTAAGCACATCATTTTTCTCAGATAATTTTTCTCATTCTAACCAATTATGCACCCTCAATCACCCTTTTATTCTATCACACCTCTATTTCTCCCTTTTTTTTCATACAATTTATTTTCCTTCGGCTTACATCACAATTCTCAGCCTATATGTTCATTTACGGCCAACTCACTTATGCAGTCATTTTTTTTCCGACTCTTTTGCGAGTATCCTCCCTTTTCCTCATTTTCTTCTTTTATTCCCAATCACCCAACATACACACCATTTTCTAACATCTCGATATCCTTTCATTCAATCCTTTATTCAATCCCTTTACTCAATGTTATACACTCAAGCTTAGGGTAATAGATATATCAAGTTAAGGCTTGAAATGTGGCTATCAAAAATCAGGCAATAGGCTCAAATTGGCTAACTAGGGAAATCAAATATCATAAGGTAGGCAAAAGGCTTAACAAAAATGGCCTAAAATCATTTTCATAAATTGCATACAACATGTGACATCGACGGAGATACCAGAGCAAGTTCTAGAATTCAAATCAACATGAATGACACACTCAATCAAAAAAAAAAAAGACTGCATATAATAAAAGCAGTAAAGGCTCAAAAAGTCCTAGGTTTGCAATTGCGTAATTCAAAGTATATCAACCATGATTCCAATATTCACATGCTCCATATCATTTATTCTCAACCCGGTCAACTCACGCTCAACACCCAATTCAAAACAACATAAACTTTTCAACAAATGCTCCCAAGATCACAACAAGCACACAATAGCGGTCAACTCACTCCCTAAACAACTAAGAAAGCAATAAACGTGCTAAAGCAATAAACATGCTAAAAATTAAAACAAACATCTAATGCAATGCAACCTATATGCTCTAAATGCAACTACATGAATGCAAAAATGTCACACCCTTCAATCAAATTACTACCTCTCCCCCCAAACTTGAATGGAATTATAGCGCATAGAAGAGAAGATAGCATTTCAAAGAAAAGTATGGAAATGGACCTGTCTCACTGTGGGGGTGGCGGCGGAAAGTGGCCCTAGGAGATGTGCCACATTTGTTTCTGATGCATAGTCTACAACATCTCCAACTCCCGCTGCTCTTGGGCTTGATACCTCTGCTCCTGCTCTGTGTGGAAAGCACGGAACTCCTCCTGGTGATGCCTGAAATCATCCCAGTACTGCCGGAAATCATCTTGGTGATGCCGGAAATCGTCCCTGTGTTGTCGCATGCTCTCCTCAAGGGCATAGAGTCTATCCTAATAATCCTGTCCCCCACTCTCCTCACCTTGGTGGGAGCTCTCTGGAATGTCGGGCCTCCCCTGTGGGATCCCTTGCTCAAAGCCTTCCTGCTGGAAGCCTGGGTCAAAGTCCTCCTCATCGGCTAACCCGACTACTCTCCTCCTTTTCCGTGCGGCCATGACTTCCATGACTCTGGTATGCTCCTCAGAGTTCATGAGCCATTTAGTTTCATTGTCAATCACCGATGTGAGCTGCGGGTTAGGAAGAGGGAAGGCAGGTCCAACCTTTTGTTGGAAGCAGATGATGTTTTCTTCGTCTGTTATTATTTTCATTTGGCGAAGGGCGTTCATATTTATACTCCGGCTGCCCGCTATCGGCTCGATTCTGCGCATATCAACACCAAAATGTCACGCAATGGGGGTTAGCATACTCCCAATCAGTATCATCCCTCCGTCCTGCCTGGAAATATACACGGCGTGTTCCACAAAGTGGGCCACCATGTTATAAGGGGTGCGGGTGAGCATACACCAAAGTAAGTATAGCTCCCAAGCTTGCATATCTCCGTTGTTGTATCGGGCATAGACGGAGTGTACGGTGACCTTTTGGATGAAGCGGAAAATGGGGTTGCGGAGTGCGGAGTCCTTAGATGAGCGCGCCTGATATAGCATTGGGCCAGGTTCCGGTGTCTGAACCAATAATCGCCAGAAATCATACTGGCTATAATTCGCTGCGGGCCAAAAAGGGGCGTTAGACGGTGTCCCAAAAATCTCGTTGAGTTGGGTGATAGTGACGTGCCTCCACACGTTGCCTAATCGAAAATGGATTGCCTGGGGCTCATTGTTTGCTCGCGTCTCGCAATATCCAGGTGCTTTCGGGAACTCGAGCGCTAGCGTTTTAAACGTTGGCCACCGCCCTTGCAAGAAGGCAGTCCACCCCACTCGTTTGAACATCTGCCAAACCTCCTCATATATCCCAAGGGCTTGGGTACAATCGTCATCGGCATATCTTGTTGACGTGAAAGAACGAGTGATCAACCTGTTCCATCTCTCCAGTTCATCGGCCTCAGTCAAAAGCAGTCCATAGGCCCCGGGGCTGTCTGGGTGTGGCGCCTGTCGTGCGGCAGCGGCCCCCCATCCTCGTCTACCTCGTCCTTGTCGGTTCCTTTGTTCAGCCATATGTTCGAGTTAGTACCTGGCAAAACAATTGTGAGAATACGTATGTGCCAAGTATAACAAGAAAACGATGAATTTCATACAACAATTCAAATACGGCATAGTGCTTCATCCCTACAATTTAATCAAGAATTAAGATTCCAAGCCCAAATAACAATGTACTTGCAGAGAATCCTAGTCACTAACACCCTAAATAATCAAGCTCATGTACAATTTCATCAAACAATCAACCATAAATATCCTAATTCAACAACCCACAAGGTGTTCGATAAAATGCCCAATAGAAAAACCAAGCTAAATCATGGCAAATTAATCAAACATGCACCATATAAGAACTCTAATCCATAATCGACAAGAAATTCGAAACAGAAAGTGAAGTTCATACCTTAAATCTCGAAAATTCGGAAAGAGGTGAAAATTGGAACCCTAAGTGCTCTTCTACTCAAATCCTCACTTAAAAGCAATTTTAAGAGTGTAATTCTTGTGTGAGTAGTGTGGAAAATGATTTTGCAAAGAAATCCAAGTGATTAATCGAAAAATTTGAGAGGGTGCTTGTTTGAGCGATTCTGCGCGCGAGAGAGAGTGAGATTTTGTGAAAAAATTTACCCCTGCGCGACCTTAATACAGTCTCTGCCGACACACGCACGGGCCGTGCGCCTAGTGCACGGGCTGCCCGTGCGGGGTGTCGAGACTTCAAAACAAAAACCTGCGAACCGCACGGGCTGCCCATGTGGGGTGCCAAAATTTCACTCCCAATTCCTGGTGCCCGCCCTGCCCGTGCTGGGTACCGCACTTCAGCTCCGATTTTTTTTTTAGGGAAAGCAAGAAAAGAATTCTAACCTATGAAAGCATAGAAATCCTAACTTAGAAAAGGGAAAACAAAACATGGGAAGAAATAAGACAACAAACCGTTGGGTTGCCTCCCAATAAGTGCTAAATTTAACGTCTATAGCTTGACTCCTGTTTACTCGATCACGACTCTAGCAAAGTGAGGCATGTCACCTCCTCCTTTGGGTCTCTATGAAGATAGTGCTTGATCCTCTGGCCATTCACCATAAATGTCTCCCCATCCTGGGTCAACAATTCCACTATTCCCGGAGGATTTAACACATTCTTTATCACAAACGGCCCCGACCATCGAGACTTAAGTTTTCCCGGAAAGAGTTTAAGACACGAGTTAAACAAAAGGACTTGTTCACCTGGTAAAAACTCTCTCTTCTTTATCATTCGATCATGCCATCTTTTGTTTCGTTCCTTGTAGATCCGGGAATTTTCATAGGCTTCATCCCGGAACTCCTCCATCTCATTTAAGTGCAAGAGCCTCTTCTCACCCGCTGCTTGGAAGTCAAAATTTAACTTCTTCACAGCCCAAAACGCCTTATGCTCTAATTCCACGGGCAAGTGACACGATTTCCCGAATACTAACTGATACGGTGATGTGCCCAATGGTGTCTTGTACGCAGTCCGATATTCCCATAACGCATCATCTAGCTTCAGTCCGATATTCCCACAACGCATCATCTAACTTCATAGCCCAATCCTTGCGATTGATATTCACTTTGTCTTCTCCAAGATTTGCTTAATCTCGTGATTGGCTACCTCTACTTGCCCGTTTGCTTGCAGATGATATGCTAATGCCACCTTGTGCTTGACCCCGTACTTCGCAAGTAAAGTTCTCATCAATTTATTCACAAAGTGTGACCCCCCATCGCTAATTAAAGCTCTCGGGGTTCCAAACCAAGTGAATATATTTTTCTTTAAAAAATTTAGCACTACTCGTGCATCATTGGTTTGTGCCGGAATCGCCTCAACCCATCGAGATACGTACTCCACTGCAAGTAGAATGTACTGATAACCCGAAGAAGATGGAAAGGGACCCATAAAGTCAATCCCCACACATCAAAGAGCTCGACTTCCATCACATTGGTCATAGGTATCTCATGTCGTCTCGAGATGTTCCCCATCCGCTGGCACCCATCACACTGATGCACATATAGATAGCAATCATTAGATAACGTAGGCCAGTATAAACCACTTTGCAATACCTTTGCCCGCGATGCGTGTCGGACCGAAGTGTCCCCGAAAGGTGAAGAATGGCATCATTGCGAGAACTCCTCCCACTCTTCTTGAGGCACACATCGTCGGATGATAGTGTCTGCGCACCTCTTAAAGAGCAAGGGGTCGTCCCACATGTAGAACTTGACATCATGAAGGAACTTCTTCTTTTGATAGGAGGATAAATCTGGAGGCATGACTCCTGCAACCAAATAATTCACAAAATCTGCATACCATGGGAATTTAGCCTCTAACATTAAAAGTTGTTCATCGGGGAACTCTTCCTTAATCGTATATGTGCCTTCTTTCTCATCTTTCTTGTACTCTAACCTGGACAAGTGATCTGCTACCATGTTCTCGCAACCCTTCCTATCTCGAATTTCCACATCAAACTCCTGCAACAAAAGGATCCACCGAATCAGTCTCGGTTTGGCATCCTTCTTGTCGAATAGATATTTGATCGCCGCGTGGTCTGTGTGGACTATCGTCTTAGTTCTAATCAAGTATGATCGGAACTTATCGAACACAAAAACGATCGCCAGCATTTCCTTCTCCGTGGTGGTATAGTTTTGTTGGGCATTGTCTAAAGTCCTGCTCGCATAGTATATGGCTCTGAACAACTTGTCTCTTTGTGACCCCAAAACAGCCCCAACTGCAAAGTCACTGGCATCGCATATCAGCTCGAAGGGATGACTCCAATCCGGAACTACAAGAATTGGTGTTGTCACCAAAGCCTTCTTCAGAATCTCAAATGCCTGCAAACAAACATCGGAAAATTGAAAACAACATCTTTTTCTAATAACTGACTCAAAGGATTAGTGATTTTAGAAAAGTCACGAATGAACCTTCTGTAGAATCCGGAGTGCTCCAAAAAGCTTCTAATGGCCTTCTCATTTGTTGGAGGTGGGAGTTTCTCAATTGCTACAATCTTCGCTCTGTCCACTTCTAAACCTGCAGAAGAAACCCGGTGGCCTAATACAATGCCATCTCGTACCATAAAATGGCACTTCTCCCAATTCAAAACAAGGTTAGTTTCCTCGTATATCTGCAATACTAGAGAAAGATTATCCAAGCAATGATCAAAGGAATCTCCAAAAACAGAAAAATCATCCATAAAAACCTCCATTATTTTCTCAATAAAATCATGAAAGATAGCCATCATACATCGCTGAAAAGTTGCGGGTGCATTACATAATCCGAATGCCATTCTGCGAAATGCAAACGTATCATAGGGGCATGTAAATGTCGTCTTTTCTTGGTCTTTCGGGGCAATCATGATCTGGTTGTACTCGGAATAACCATCGAGAAAATAATAATAATCATATCCCGCCAAGCGATTAACATCATATCAATAAAGGGAAGGGAAAGTGATCTTTACGAGTAGCATCATTCAACTTCCTATAATCAATGCAAATACGCCACCCCGTAACTATTCTAGTCCCAATAAGCTCATCACTTTCGTTTCTAACTACCGTCATTCCTCCTTTCTTTGGTACCACTTGTATTGGACTTACCCAAGAACTATCAGAAATAGCATATATGATCCCAGCATCTAACCATTTTAAAACCTCTTTTCTAACGACCTCTTGCATTATAGGGTTCAATCTTCTTTGATTCTGCACCGAAGGTTTATAGACATCTTCCATTCTAATTTTATGCATTACAATCAATGGACTTATGCCTTTTAAATCAGAAATTGACCAACCTATCGCAGATTTATGTTTTCTTAACACCCTAAGCAGTTTATCAAGTTGAACTGAGGTTAAAAGGGATGATACGATTACCGGATTCCTGTTATTTTCTCCAAGGAATGCGTATTTGAGATGCTCGGGCAATGGCTTGAGTTCTGGGTTCGAAATTGGGTCTTCGGGTTGACGCACGGGCTGCCTGTGCTCAGACGCACGGGCCGTGCGCTCTTCAGGTGATGTTGCCTTTTCTTCGACCCCACGCACGGGTCGTGCGCTCTTCAGGTTTTTTGTCTTTTTCTTCGACCATGTGCACGGCCTGGGCGTGCTCTGTAGCACGGGTCATGCGCCCCTGCATAACGGACTCCCGAATGTTTTTCTATGTGTGCGCGCCTCTCGCGTTTCTCGGTAGATCCTGCATATTATCTAAAGCACAAACACAGTCATACAAGTCTTGGTTATCAAAATCAATCATCATGTTTGATGTTGAACACGAATGTGTCAAACCAAACTCTAAATCATCCTTAAACAATGTATGATCCGCATACTCATCAATGCAAGACTCAACTACGTCTATGAAACTACAACTTTCAACACCATCATGAAATTGAAGTGCCTTATAGATAGTAAATAAAACATGCTCATCATTAACCCGTAATGTGAGTTCTCCCTTTTGCATATCTATCAAAGGCCTTCCCAGTAGCTAGGAATGGACGCCCAAGTATCAAAGGGACGTCTTTGTCCTCCTCCATATCCAGCACCAAAAAATCCACAGAGAATATGAATTTATCTACTTTGATAAGCACATCCTCGATGATTCCCTTCGGATACGTGAGTGACCGGTCCGCAAGTTGTAAAGTGACCGTAGATGGCTTCACCTCTCTCAATCCAAGTTTCCTGAAAATGGACAAGGGCATCAAGTTAATATTCGCTCCTAAATCACAAAGTGCTTTCTTAAAGAAAACATCACCAATAGCACAAGGGATAGTGAAACTCCCCGGATCTTTTAGTTTCTGTGGTAGTTTTCTCTAGATTATCGCACTACATTCTTCTGTCAGATTGACTGTCTCGAAACCAGTCATCTTTCTCTTCTTTGACATAACATCCTTCAAAAATTTCGCATAATTGGGCATCTGCTCCAATGCGTCTGCAAAAGGAATGTTAATATGCAATTTCTTAAATATATCCAAAAACTTAGCAAATTGCGAATCTAACTTTTTCTTTTGAAAACGTTGGGGAAAAGGAAGGAGAACATTAAGTTTAGAAATATTAGGGTTAGAGGAAGATTTAAACTTCTCAGCCCCTTTTTGTTCAGCAAGATGATCCTCAACTCCTTCCTCGGCCTCAACATCGCCATTTGCTTCAGTTTCCACGTCTCCCGGAGCAATAGTCGCTGCCCCTGAAGGGCGCACGGGCTGGCCGTGCGGTGGCGCACATGCGTGCTCCCCTGCGTCTGTTCAGTATTTTCTGGTATTTTCGGCCCCTTGTTATTATTTTTAGAAATATTAGGGTTAGACGAATGGCTTTACACTGCTCCTTTGGATTAACCTCAGTGTTGCTCGGAAATTGGCCTTTTTGATGCTGCCCACCAATAATCGTTGCTAATTGGCCAATTTGGGTTTCAAGATTTTTCATTTGGGACCCCATAGTGTTGGCCAATTGTGTGACATGGTTTTCGATTTTATCCAGCTTTGCCTCATTCTTATTGAATCTGTTCCTCGTCTCACTCATAAACGAGGTGAAAATATCCTCCATAGTTGGCTTAGCCTCAGCATTTATGACACCGTTTGTCACATTAGACCCTGGTGGTGGTTGCATCACATTCTTCGTGTTTGCGTAGGAGAAGTTCTCGTGGTTCCTCAAACCCGGATGGTAATGAGTGGGAGTCTGATTGTTCTGGAAATTGTTGAAATTCCGGTTATTAACATAATTTGCTTCCTCCATCAGATCTAGAGTAACTCCCCCATTACTTGCACTCGCATTTCCCTCATTTGCCTTCGTCAATGCACTCAATTGATTTGTCAATACAAATCATCCGAGTTGTCAACTCCTTAATTGGGTCCAAATCAGTAACTTCGGCTACCCTTTTTCACAGTAGTCCTCTCGGAGGGCCACTGATAGCTATTCATGGCCATCTCCTCCAACAAGTTAAATGCATTCTCTAGGAATCTTGCAAGTAGAGCGCCTCCTGCTGCGGCATCTACAAACGACCTAGTCTGTCCCATCAACCCATTGTAAAAGAAGCGAGCTGCGATCCTCGAAACCCGTGTTGTGGGCACCTCCTCAATAGATCCCGGAATCTCTCCCTGGCCCATACAATGGCTCAGAGTCAAACTGCCTGAACTGCGTGAATTCATTTTTGAGCTATAGTGTCTTACTTGGTGGAAAGTATTTAAACAAAAATCTCTGACTCACTCATCCCGTTGTTCACACTCCCCGAGTTAGGGTGCTGCTAGCTAGTTCCTAGCCTTATCCCTTAAAGAGAAGGAAATAGGCGAAGACGTATAGATCATCAATCACCCCATTCATCTTGATTATTGCAAATCTGTGAAGTTTGCAAGATGAGAATTGGGATCCTCGGATGGGAAACCCCAAACCGATTCTCGCTACACCATTGAGATAAGTCGGCTTCACCAAAGTTATTCGCATTAATTGAGACATTGGCAATTCCACCATAGTTGCGATTGGTCTGCGCGAAGTAATCGCGAATCGCACCATAGTTGCGATTGGTGCGTTACGGAACCTCTGCATCGGTAACTCAACGCTGACTGTTCGCTTGACCCTTTATTGTTGTTACCTCCGTTGTCAACCCCAAGTTATTGCCTCCGTAGTTATCTTCTACATCCGCCATTCTGTTTTGCTTTGTCTTTCTCGCCCATTTAGTAGTCGCACTAAGTCGCATAGCAAAAGCCTCAACCTCCTGTATGAACGGTGCTAATTCTCTCCTTGCTTGAGCGTGTTCATGCACTACCGGAACCAACTAAAGAAAAAAAGTCAAAAACAAAGAGAAGTAAAATTAAACAACAAAATAAAAAGAAAGAAAAAGTGTCTAAATTAAAAATAATTCTATTTATCGCAATATTAGTACTAAAAATTTAATTATTCCCCGGCAACGGCGCCAAAAACTTGTTCGCCTTATTTTTTAGCTTCACCGCAAGTGTACGGTGCAGTTTATAGAATAGGGTTAGCAAGGTCGAATCCACATGGACTAATAAATTATTATACTAAGTATTGGATTGTAATAGCCTTATTTTTATTTAGACGATCGAAAGTTGATGGATTGATTTTATTAATACTATGACAAGAAATTTTATCCTAAAAGAAACAAAGCAAAGTGTTGATTAAAAGATCAAGTAGATGAATGGATTCCTGGGTTATGGTTTCAGTTAATATCCCCTTTTATTATCAGATTAATCAAACCAAAGTTATACGTATTCTTCCCTATAGAACGATCACATAAGTAATTTACCCTCTCTCTCGAGATGTATGTAAAAATGTTGATTGGGATATCTATGTTAGCATCTCTACTCAACATGAGATATCCAACTCCCAAAAGCTCAAAAGATTATAAATCCTCACGAATATTCATAAACTTCTCAATTATGCAAGATATTCATGTCAAGTACTCATAGATCTAGTATTGAAACTCATCGGTTAGAATTATGAATCAATACATCAAACAAGTTAAACCAATAGCTTTTTGATAAAAACAAGAATTAAAGCAAAGTACTTGAATATGATTGGAAAACAATAACTTCAATTGCAATTAATCATCAAATAAAAGTATCCATTAACCTACTCCCAAACCCGGGAATCACAAGATGTTTAGCCAGACATCGAGAATAAATAATCCATAGACAAATTATTCAAATTCATATCTAACTAATCGAAAGTAAATGATACTATGGAATGAGTGAACTCGGGGATGTTGATGATCTCTCGATCTATCTACAATCCTCGAAGGTGTGGTTGCGGTCTTGATCAATCTCTCCATTCTCCGATGGAAAATTGCTCTTTTCTCTGTGTTCTAGGGCAAAAGTCAGCGTCCTCTTTGTTTGTGGTCGCCCGTCTCTATTTGTACTTCGTTTGGGTCGAAACCTAGTTGGAAATCATCAAACTCGTTTTCCCGCACGACACACGGCCGTGCACCTAGCTCACGCCCACCGTGCTAGGTGCCGCGAAACATGCCAATCGGGCCAAGGGACGTTGGGGGCGCATAACGCATTGACCAACCCGTGCGTATATTCGAGACTTGAGAACTCGGGTTTAGCGCCGCACAGCCGTGCTAGGACACACACCCCCTGCCCGTGCGCACTTTCTTAGACTTGATATTTGTTCATTTTCTTTCGTTTCTCGCCGGTTAAATCTCGACTTCTTCCCGATTCAACTCCAAACTTCATACATTACGTCAAGTATTGGCGGTTCTTTATCGCAATGCTCCGAATTGTTGCCAAAATGCTAAAATTATCAACAAATTCCTACAAAACGAGCAAAACGTAATACCTTTTCCACAAAACAGAAATAAAGCTCTATTTACTCATGTAATGCATGCATAGCAACTAATTCTAGCCATAATTAAGCCCAAAATACATGCAAAACACATACCAATCAAAGAGTGATATTCAGATTGTCCGCAATACAGTTTTTCATGAGAGGACTAAACATATTGAGATTGATTGCCATATTATTCGACATTATTATTAGACTGGTATCATCACATTCCCTTTTGTTTCTTCTTCTGTGCAGATTGCTGATATGTTTATCAAGGCACATTCCTCTTCACGTTTTCGTTTCTTGCTTGACAAACTCTCAATGCTTCTTGCAGTTGCATCGTGAGTTTGAGGGGGAGTGTTAAAATATAATATACATTTAGTTTCCTTATTTAGTTGTAGTCCTTTTATGGTTAGGATTTTAGTCCTTTTCGGGTTAGGTTTTCTAGTCGCCTATATAAGACTCTCTTTGTTTCTTTTATAATTCACTTTTGGTTTTGCATAATAAGAATACAAGTATTTTATGGCTTCTTTGATTTCAACATTCATAATTACAATTACCCAACAAATACCTCTCTTGAGGTTTATGTTTGGTTTACAAATACCGCCCTTAATAGGTGTAATTTACTAATTTGTAATATAGAAGTAAATATAAAGGATGCATTTGTTATTTTAAATATAATTGAGTTTTTGTTATTAAATTATATCTGAATGATAGTTCTTATAAATAAGTATCCCTCAAAACTAAGATCCATATATAAATAGTAATAATGTACTTCATTGTATTTGATTTGCTTTTTTCTTTTATGTGATGTATGTCCCCCTCTAACGTAAGCAAAATCAGGAATATCTGATTGTTTTAGAAAAATATTATCGATAAAGTGTTTTAGAGAAAATGTATTGAAAGCGGGTCATGTTTAGATGCCACACTTGGAGTATGTACATATATTTTGTGTGTGGATAAAAGACAAATGTCCCATTTTATAAAAAAATGGTATACATGTACGTAAATGGATGAACACTAATTAAATATACCATACATGAACTCTAACTTGAACAAGTTTAGTTTTATTTTGAGAATGTTATTTGGGGAGTACAATAATTAATTACTATATATCCAAGTATTTGTGAATGGAAGTTTTTTTCCAAGTAAATATTGGAGAACGTGTAATAAGTTTTTAATTGTTTTCGGAGAATGAAAAATAATATTAGGTTTCATGTAGATGGAAGAATTTGAATTTTGTAGCATAATTTGTGGAAATGATTTTAAGATAGATTTGAAATCATAACAATGATTCAAAAAATAATTCAAAATAGGAGTTGATGATACCATTAATTGACAATGAATTATGAGACTACTCAAAGCTCAAAGAATATGAAATCTTTCAATGCAATCTTAAAAAATTAAAAAAATTCATTTTTAAGTTTGAGTTTTTCTGGACATTAGTGCCTCAATTAGTTTATAAATACCCGGTTAGAAGCATGTGGTCTGATAGCATCCTATTTAGACTTTATACCCTTGGTCAAAGGTTCAATTCTCCACTCCAATAATCCCCTTGTAATATCAAAGGGAAAAAAATGCCCCGTTAGAAGCCGTATATATAAAAGTTGAAAAACATAAAAGAATAGTAATTAATTACTTGGTATCCGAACCATAGCCGATTAATGAAGTTATGGATATATCAAGGTGTAAAACCTAAACTTGACCAGAAATTAATGCAATTCATACGAATAAGAGAATAATAATTCAGAATATTTTCATAAGTCAGGATGGCCGAGTGGTCTAAGGCGCCAGACTCAAGTTCTGGTCCTCGAAAGAGGGCGTGGGTTCAAATCCCACTTCTGACAATATTCTAACATTTTTTTTTTCTTTGGGTTTAGGTTCTCTAAAACTTAATTATTTTCTTGTTTTTTTTTTTTTTTTTTTTTGAACGAATGTGAATATGATATATTTTTTTTTTTCTTTGAATGAATGTGAATATGATATATTTAGCTTTCTTTCTTTCAAATAAAACTTTTTTACGAATAAACAGTAAAAGAGATGG
Source organism: Rehmannia glutinosa (assembly GCA_016081115.2). NCBI lineage: Eukaryota > Viridiplantae > Streptophyta > Magnoliopsida > Lamiales > Orobanchaceae > Rehmannia > Rehmannia glutinosa. The sequence continues at coordinate 379,079 of JABTTQ020003003.1, read as the reverse complement.
TTAAAAATGTAAACGAGAATCAAAAGGCATCGCCACAAGCACAAATGAGTTATGTAAATGGATACATACAACCCAATCAAACTTAGCAATTAGCATCATATTAATTAGGAATTAAAGAGAAGTCGATAAATAAAAATATATAATACAAATCAATTCAAATCAATGAATAACTTTAGGAAAAAGACTGACATTTAATTAACTAAGACCAATTAAAAAGACGAAGACGAAGTCGAAAAATATTGTACTTGAAAATAGGAAAGAAGAAATCAAATGATATGACCAAACATTCAAAATAATTGAGCCCTCTCTGTTTGCATGACTCTATTCTACATTATTAGCAGTAGAAATCATGTGGACAACTTCGACAAATGTTCCATTTTGTATGGTTGTATTTTCAATTAGAATTTTTATTTTTTTTTTATTTTTTTATTAGTTTGTGTAAGATTAAAAAATCAATAAAAATAATTTTTTATATAAAATTGAATATAAGCATATTTTTGATTGAGTAGTTTTGAGAAAGTTTTGAATAATAAAGTAGGTGATGAAAATAAATTATATTTGTTTGTACCTTTTATAGTATAATTTTCAAAATTTGTGTGCATATTTTTGTGAAGTTGGTAGCAGATCTAGGGTTCGTTTGTACCTTTTATAGTATAATTTTCAAAATTTTCATTTGATTATTTAATTTGGATACTATCATTAAGAATAATATAGTTTGACAATTATAACACATTAATTCGTCAAATAGAAGGTGATGAATAGGGGTGGCCAAATGGAACCGAAACCGTGTTCCAAACCGGAATCGTAACCGTGGTCAATGGTTCTTAAACCGGAACCGTGGTCAACGGTTCCAAAACTGGAACCGTGTAGGCTGGTTCCGGTTCCGGTTTCTAGGTCTCAAAAATCGTGGAACCGGCGGTTTTAACCGTCGGTTAGAACCGTATATGGAACCGTGATGCAACCATTTTTTTTAAGGTTAAAACCAGCAATCTTGTTTTGGTAAATACATGCTAGAAGAAATGTAAAATGTTTATTATGATATTTTTAATGTTGCACAACGATTACTTAGGGAAAAAGAACGCCCAGGAGTTACTCTAGCTCAAATGTAGAGCTTGAGAATTATTTAACTACTTCTTTCGAGTTTAGTGAAATAGATATTGAAGACTTTGATATTTTGAAATGGTGGTCACAAAGAACTCAACCTTATCCAATCCTCTTAATTATAGCAAAAGAGGTTTTGGCATGTTCCGCTTTCAACTTTGTTGCATTAGAGCAAACGTTTAGCTCCTGGAAATATTTTGGATGAATCACGCTCGTGTGCATCCCGACTCATAGAAACCCAATGTTTATTGAATGATTGGTGTAGAGCAGAGAGGCGAACATAAGGATTAGAGTCAACATGCGACCTATCCGATGAGTTTGACACGAAGACAAATACAACCGGAATGAGCGGAGAAAATAGGAGTGATTGATCAACGCCACACCTAAAAGGTAATGAGGATAAAAAAGAGGTAAGCGAACTACGTGGACTTTGATTCCTCTATACCCTATGAGGATACGTAGGCAACTTAATATTATTATTAATATTAAGCTCAAAACTTAATATTATTATCAATATAAAGTGCAAGTCCTTTTCTTTTTTTTTTCTTTTTTCTTTTTATTTTAAACTAAATTGCTAAATATTTTTTTCTAAATAAAATTAAAAAAAAGGTTCCGGTTTAACTTAACCGAACAAATATAAGAACCGTGTTCGGTTTGGGCCGAACCGCAGAGCATAAGGTTCCTGGGAGGAACCGAATCGAATCGAACCGAATCGGCAACCGTGGTTTCGGATCAGAACCGGTTCCAAACCGTGGCAGTCTAGTGGTGAATCCTACTTTGAATGATATATTTGAAAGTGGTAATATATTAAGTAGATATATTTAGCAGTGGAAATCTAAATAGCTTAGTTTCATTTCGAATGATAAGAATTGTTATTGACAAGCACACGTTGTATATATATAGGATTGTAAAATTAGAATTGTTGGTTTGTGATGTTATTTTCAGAAGAAATTAAGATGGGAAGATAAAATGAACATTTTTTGTTAAAAATATATATAAAAAACAAAAATAATTCAAAATAAATTAAATAGTATAAAATGAGAAAACGAATTTTGTGAAAATAAAAACTTATAAAGCCCTAATCTTAATCTGAGACATTAATAGTCATTTATGCCTATGGGTCATCCAACAAGTTCCCCAAGTACTATCCAGATCACTCAATTAAATCATTAATTACTAATTAGATCGTTGATACAACTTAGAAGGTGCATATGTACAACAAACTTTAATTTGTCTCATCTCATCTATACTTGAAATTAAAAATTATGAAAGAGAACAACAAATTGGGCTAAAATTGACTATATATATCTTAAGTGGAGAAATGGTTCACATTTGGCTTTGACGCAAATTAAATTAGTAAGCTTTGCTAGTTCTAGGCTTCAAGTATTTGTCCCTTTTCTTAATTAATTGTAGTAATTAAGTGGTCCCTAACCTTAATGATGGTCAGCTGTATTAATTAGCCTTTAAAAAGGTTTTGTTAATGGAAATTAATTAGATGATCTAAATGTGTTCCAAGACAACTAGACCACACACGTGATGTTTTGCTAAGAGGGGGTTGCCTTTGACTTTGAATGAAAAGTCAGCGCTTTGTTATTGGCCTAATTTAATTATTGGAGAAATACAGGTCTTCAAAGTAAATTATGGAAAATCTGGGGTCAAAGTTCAAACATCTGCTTCAGAGCCTTCTGAAAATTAATCATTTGAAGAAGTAAAACCTGTGGAAAGATGATAAATTATAAACATTTTACGCATTTGGTGATATTGCTAATTATGTCGTTGGCTTGGAAGTTTTATTGCTAATCGGTATTATTAATTATGGAGGTTTACTTGAATGTAACAACTTAAACAGTTATTCCAAGTTTTTATGATCACACTTGAAGAATCATTTTCTTGTTATATAGAGATGATGTAGTAAATATTGTAGGTATTTACCAACAATTTTATATTATGTAGGTAAATATTTACCTACATTTTACAATTATCTTAATAATTACCTATATATTTTCCTCAGTAGCAAATTGATTTTTTTTATAATGCGAACCAAATCAAAATTTAGCAATTGTAAAAAATAAAAAAAAAAAAATAAGAAAAATCATGGGTGGGGGTGGGGGCGGAGTTGAGGTTGAGGTGGGGATGTGTTGGGATGACGTTTGAAGCAGAATTGTTGATCAAGAATCTTAGACAATTTTGAAAAGAAAATAGCATTTCAAAGGTAGCTAAAATGTTCAAATATTCTTCTTCTTTATAGTGTGTGGGAATAGTATATAAGCATATGTTGTATGTCATAGATTTGGAGAATGGTTTTACGTTACAGTAATCTCTCTTTCCAAAACTGAATGTTCAATTAGTGATACTGATGTGACTACTTTTATAATAATAGTGCATTAAAACTTTTTCTCAATAAATTAGAACTGTATAATTAAATAATTGTTTTGTTACCAATGGAATTTTATTTAAGTGGTAAAAAATTGAAGTCCTAAATGATTGAGTGTTAATTTGAATCCCATCAGTCTGCGGGTCTTTCTATAACTCTAAATAATTAACTGCTTGATGTGAAATTATAATTAATTATTAAAAGTTGATTGTTATTCCTAATATAATAATACATGTAACAGATTTATCCCAAAGAAAAAATAAATTTATGTTTGGTATAAATTGCAAAACTTTTTAGACTATCGACAAAATGAGTAGTATATATTCTCAAAATTGTGTTATGTATTCTCATAAAACGGGCATTCAAATGTGGTAAGGGATTATTACCACTTATATTATCCCCATCTTCAGCTCATATAAATTCTTATTCTTGTTATTTCTGATATAAAGTTAATTCCCACCAACTAATACAGTTTTCTTTTCAAAGAGAATCAGCATTTTCAAATTGGGGGATAAATTATTCCTGTCTCAATCATACTGTTATATAAAGAATTACAAAAACAATTTCATGTTTTTGTTTGTGGGCACTGGGCGCAACGTTAGACATTAATCCATGTGATTATTTACAAATAATAAAGATAATTGTAGAGAAAATAATAATTACCAACTTGCTTAGTATTAACCGTAAATGTATATGAGATCCAAGATGATCTCCTAATGGAAATAGAATTGATTCGGCACTTCCTACTTAGATACTTTTTTGGTGGGGATTTGATTGGAATCTACATTTTAGAATGTGATTGCTTGTCATTTCTAAGTGAATAGTGTTTTTTTTTCTTTTGTAAATTGAAAGTTGGATTGTGGAGAAAAAATGATGATTGTATTGATGTGGTGAAAAATCTTTTAGATATGTTGATTGTTTGTGGATTTTTTTGAAAATAATAGAAAATTACAATGTAAGAAAGTTAAAAAAAAAAAAAAGTTGAACCAAAAATAGACAATATGAATTTCATTTCATAAAAATAAAAAACAAATTAAGAGAAATAATAAAAATGGCGCTAAATTAATGAAATCAGTGAAATTCTTTATATGAATAGGATAGGGAGAAAGAAATAAATAGCATGATTTTTGTAAGTACGGAAGAGAAAGAAAAAAATCAATTAATTTAGAGAGAACTGAGATTTATTTTAAAAAAATATTTTTTCCACAAACAAGCACACATCTCACAATTACTTATTATTTATTTTTTGAAAATTGGGAAATGAGAATACAAGCAATCAAAGCCTTAGGTAGCAATTGGATATGAAATAGTTTCCATTTTCGTTCTACTGGAGAATTGTTTTTTCCAATATTCACTCACTTACATATTTTTAACTACCAATCTACCAATCACATTCAATCATTATTTTACTATTTTTATATCAAATCAATTTTCATCATTATTTTTTCATCTCACATCCAATCACTCTTAAATTTATTTTTTTCTTCCAATTTTTTTTATCACTATTCACAAGCAAAAAAAAATTCAAAAATGAAAGCATATCCAAAAATCTCAAGAAATGGGAAGTCCGATATTAATATATCCAATTTCACATAATAGCTTTCATCTCAAGAAATGGGAAGTCAATATTAATATATCCAATTTCACATAAGAGAACTAATTGGTGTCTTAGGTCTGGCATAGTTTGACTTTGACAACAATGACAATCTGAATATGGGCTTTTCACACTGTTTTCACATATTTTGACCTGTAAGTGCCCACTCATTGTGGGCAAAAAAGGGGGAAAATAAGCCTATTCTCAAACTGCAGATAAATAAAAATACCATTCAATTGACACAAAAGTTGAATTGAATCTGGCAGTAGTTCCAAAAATAAAAACTACATTTGCTTATAATGAAAGTAGGCAACACAAAAAACAAGCAGCTTCAACTACAAGAACCTCTGAATATTCTGAAAGGGACCCCTTCCTGAAAAATTCTCAGTAGTATGATTTTCTTGGATTGTTCTGCGGAGGATTTTAAAAAAAAAAAAGAGGCAGCTTCAGATAATCCTCCAAAATATGTTGCAGCTTATTATGAATTGTGACAATTAAACTAGGGTAAATTACAAAACTACCCCCTGATGTTTAGCCTAATTACAAAAAACTCCAGTTATCTTTCAAAACTACAGACACCCCCTTAAGATACTACTTAACACCACCTTGAGGTTTATATTTGCTTAAGAAATACTACCCTCATAAGGGTGCAATTTGTAAGATAGAAACAAATATCAAGGGGGTATTTGTATGTAAAAAATATAGCTGAGTTTATTTGTAATTAGACTGAACCTCAAGGGTATTTTTGTTAATCAACCCACTGCATGCTATATGTTGAAAACTAGAAGAAACAATATGAAAACTATACCAAAGGATTTGGTCTGTGACGATAACCAAGCATCATTCGCTTCTTATACTGCTCGTAAATGTCATCATCAGCAGTAACCTCGCCTGGAGCGTGAGCACCAACACCCAAGTGATCCTTTTTAACATCTCCTGCCATAATTGGAGCTGCAATTCCACTTCTTGAGCTCCCCAGGCCCTCACCTGCAATTTTTCACAATCGGGTTACAATAACACCAGAATTGCACTCACAAACTCCTAAGTCTCTATTCATATGCAAAGGCAATCCAACATTGAACCCATGTGTAACAAAAAACCCTACACATTACGCTTGTACACCACATCCCCACTGGCAGGAGACACTATTAGCCAACACCGAATCCGAAGAAAGCAGCTAACACCTCTGATATGTAAATATTTGATATTAATTTACCAACTTGTTTTCAAATCAAAGCAACATTCTCAAAAATAATGGCAGAAACAACATATTCATTAATAAACGTCATTGTCTCAGTTCTCGGGTTTATCATGTCAAAAAACCTGATGCCGAATTTGAACTACAGCCACCTCAAATCAGGACAATGAAGACATTTTTGTACATAATATCTTGTATTTACTGTTTGCTAGGTAAAGCCAAAACCAATAAAACAATAACTATCCCAGTCAACATAAGACACCTGAAGAGCAGTTTGCAATAGGACAAAAAGAGAAACAAAAAATTCAAGAAAATACAACTAAAAAAGGAAGATTTCATATAGATGTTGCTCAATGTGACAAAGCTCTCTTTACCTTCCTTCCAACCCATTTTAGATAAAAGTCTGTGACCAACATTATCAGCCTGAATTTTTGTTCTATCTGCAATCTCCTTCGCAACTTTCTGTGCAGATACATCGTTACAGGTGGACATGAACTTCTCAAGCTCTTCGAGAGGGATATAATCGCCCATGTGATGTCCTTTCTTCATAGGTGGACCTATGTAAAGCATATGAGAGAAAAGTCATCTTAATAATCAGTGAAACAGTGATTTTCTGAAAGATGTTGGACTCTGGATGCCAAAGAAAGGATAATTGCAAATAGGAAAAAAAACTAAATAAATCACAAAAAACAAGTGTCAACCTTGGAGGGAAGCAGGTGGGGGCATCTCATCCTTGGAGGCTTTAGGAGGCCTCAGTTTCTCTTCTTGTGCAGCCTTCTTCATGTAGTATTCCATCATAGCTATAGGGTCTGAACCAGTTGGGGCACTTGATTCACCTACCAGTATTTCGCACAAGTAGTATACCAAATATTAAAAGAAAGACAAACAACTTAGGGACTAATGCTAGCCAGTAGATACTGAATTATGCCAAAGTGGTACATTTCAGAAAATTTAAAAAAAAAAGGTGAAATCTCCATAACATGACAACATGTTCTTGCTGACACCAAGCAATATTGCCTTAAATACTTTTAGTATCTGAAGAATGGTTAAAACATACTATAAAGTATAAACCATATTCACATTACTCAATCTACTTATCCTAAAGATGCAAGTACAGTTTGTGATCTAACTCCTAAGGGACTTCTCCAAATGAGAAATACACACAAACCACTCCTAAGAGCCTGGACGAGACACTACCCCATATCCTGAATGCAAAACACATTGGACCAGTAAAACAGCATATTTATTTCCAAGTAATCATAGAAATTTATTCAAAGAAGGGAAAGGTCTCACATTTCCTCATATTTAAGTAGGCCAAATCAGTAAGTATACTATAATTCTTTTCAGTAATTCCCCAAACTGAACTGAAGAAGGATTTCATTAGTGTTAACTATCTTTCCCTGATGCAATGCATGAGTCAAAATGAGATAACTTGATCACAGAAAATTGTGGGGGTGGGTGGTGGAAGAGTGTACCATATCCTCCGCTTGTTGTTTGTGATGATGCTTGGGAAGATCCTATATTCTCCGTGACTTCATATAAAGCTAAGGCAGGAGTTTGATACTTCAAGTGTTGATGCTGTGACCTCTGAGAGCCAGCCCCTGTGTTAGGAGTTGTAGTGCCTAAAACCCACCGATAGATCCAAGAGACCCATATTAATAACACAACCAATCAGAAAATAAGAGTTATAAATGCAAAAGTTTGTTTCATGGATACTTAGTACAGTTACGCATATAATAACATGGCGCCTTGGTAAATCATGATAAATGACCAATATGGATAAAATGATAAGAAAACACAAACTATTATGCTATTAATTGTAAACAACAAAAGAACATATGGTTTCTTAGATCACACAATCACTCTCCATTTGTCCTGAAATAAACATACTTGACTGATAAAACCAGAGAAATAAAAAGAGACGATGTGATTGGTCTTCTCTTTTTCTATTATACTTTCTCAAGCCACTTAGTTTAAAATCTGGAAAATTCCTCTGGATAGAGCGGAGTGGGGAACTCCCTCCTCTCTCTCTTATATAAGGATGCTTGCTCGTTGCACAACCTCCCTCAAAGTGACTCAAACCATGCCCAACGAGGTCGCAGGTGCAAAGTGCTTACAAACAAGCTAAGTTGACTCGTCTCAGCATCACGTACTAAACCATCTACTGGAATAGGACAATAATCGAGATCAGGTACATTAACCTATAGTTGTAGCATTCAACTCGAAAGGGTAGAGTAGGGAATGACACCATTTTGGCCGAGTTGCATGTTCCAAACAGTTCATTTACAACACTGTGGAATGAGTCAAATCAAATGACTATAGCAATGCAATATACAGGGCAAATGGCTTCCCAAGAACTATGCAATAACATTTTCATAATTATCTGCACTATATATTTATGATATTCCCTGGGTATCTCTCCACTCAAAAGGACTTCAATATATAATTTGGAGTAGAATTTCTGGAATCAATACACTAACCACTTTGTGACGTTTGGGACTCCCTGGTTTGGGACAAAGCCTTCTGCTCCTCCCTAAGTCGATATTCATAATACTTGTAATCTGAACAACTTTCATCAAATAAAAACCTACAGAAAATGAACTCAATTAAAATATTGGGCACTGAAATCAAGCAAAAACAACGAGTTCAGAGAAATTTTAAGAACATGTACATGTTATTTTCCCACCACATATAAGTCAGGCAACCAGAAATAAAAAGATAAGCAAAGGACAATTGCAACTTCTTGTGTAATCTAGAAGTTGTACAAACTACTTAAAGAACTGCAACCATCACACTTGAGACCACACACTTCTTGCTAGTTAAATCACTTTATCATCACATTGTACAATGGCCTGATGAATCAAACAATGGAACTCAATAATGAAATAAATTAAAAGCTTTATAACCTGCCACTAAAACTTAAAGGTTGACATTACAACGAAGGAAAAGAAAGAAGCTGGAAATTATAGCTAGCACAACAGCTTTAACAATAAGGTGGGCTACAAAAACAATTGAGGGGAATAATTTACTGTTGTATTCTTCCGATATAAAGCCAAAAGAAATGAACAAGTAAAACGAGAAAGTATAATGCTAACAAAATGAGAGAAAGAGAAGTTTGCTAATAGCTAGTTTCTATGCCCATTGACACTCATAAAACTATACAGCAAGTCATAGAAACCTTAAACCAAAAAAAAAAAAAGGGGAAAAAGAAGGAAAACCAGAGAACCGTAAATTGGATAGAAACCTAGAAGGAGACAAGAACGGTGATCTATAGAGACCTAAGTTAACTTCTCAAGGTGACAAAGAAGCAGAAGCTAGATCTCGATTCTACAGATTATTCAGTGATATTTATTATCTGAATGCTTATATGAAAAGCACAAAAAGGTATCACTACAGGTATTTCAACACCACTCGAAAATTTTAATACAATGACTCACGAAGTTGGATATTTTTTTTGAGGAAAGACGAAGTTGGATATTTGAATAACAACTACCACAACATTATGGTTTTAAATAAGCAAAAACTAAAAAGTGCAACATTAATCTCATTTGAGAAAGTAGTGATTCCTAATTATGCCTAGAACAGAATCATAGTGAAGAATCAAAGGGGGTGTTCCAGATTACATATCTGTGTTTTATAATTGAAAGATCTGGGCTTGGATACTAGGTTTAAAAACTGGTGGTTTACTGAACAATGTGCTGAGTTTAAGATATGCTGATAATTCAGAAATTCATCATTATGTCACTAGCATAATTCGCCTATCCTCTCACGCTAGAGGACGAGCAGTTACCATGGTGTGTTTCTTTTTGGATATTATAACACAAATTTGGAAAAGATTTCTTCAGATGGCCTAATTGGATTCCATTCGAACTGAGTTTTTAAGATATGCTGGTATTAGAAATTCATCATTATGTCACTAGCATAATTTGTCCATCCTCTCACGCTAGAGGAATAGCAGTTGCCGTAGTGTGTTTCTTTTTGGATATTATAACACAAATTTGGAAAAGTGTTCTTCAAATGGCCTGATTGGATTCCATTCTAAGGCATTCCATGTACGGAAGGAGCACATATCTCTAGAAACAACACACATTAAACAACATTGAGCACGTGTTTAATATGCTGGAAACCCCAAGAATTAAAGAGAGAAAATCTCGTCAACTGCTTCCTAGAAAAACAACCCACAAACCAAGTAATGGAGCAATAAAACAAAGAAAATTCGGAAAAATAAAAAATAAAAATATGTTTTGGATAGACATGAAGAATTAAGGTAAGAAGAAGTACTCGACTTCTAAATAAATAAAGAGCACGATAAATGACGTCTACATACTTGAAGGGTGTATCTCCAGGGTTTTTTTGTCGTGTTACATGCTCAAACTGCCTTCCATTCTTCGCCACAAAACTTGCTAACTTTTCTGCTACGTTCCTCACAGTAGGATCACTTGGGGAAGGTGGTGCTGCATGTCACTTAAAGAACTCATTAATACCAACCAGGAAGAAGAATGAAAATTACTCTTGTAGCAGGCATGCCACATATTCCAAATCGTTCAATGAACATCTCGATCCACCTTGATATGGACTAAGTATAGGCTGCATACAGCATATCAGATAAAAGTAATTCAAGAATGTTTTGCCCTTTTTATCTGCCACTCAGGCAAAAAACCCAAAGTCAGTGCCTAAAGTAAGATTGCCAAAATATAAGTCAGGTGTATTGCTTTAATAAAGATTTTAGCAAAACAATCTAGCAAATAAAGGTCTAACTAACTAAGTCAGCATGCCAGACAATTCATGGCTTACATGGAGCTTCAAACATATATATATATATATATATATATATATAAAATAAATAGATGTCCACATTAATTAGAAACGAGGAAACAAAAACAAGCGCGAAACTACAAAAGAAAATACAGGCTATAGAATATTACAGTGCAAGATGAATGTACCATGCTCCTCACGTGACAGACTAGCATCACATGACTTAAGGGTATAATACATTAGCAGCTAACATTTGTGACTTGGCGAAACTACTGATCAAAAGGTTTTAAATGGTTTGCGAATCTGCAAAAACTTAGTAGACCACTCCAAGACATAAAGAAGATAACAAGTAACAATAGACACAAAACCCCCTTTTCTTATGAACAAAGGCGAAAGTCAAAACTGTGCTTGTTATGAAAAATTTAAAGTGGAAAAGAATTATAGTTGAGGCCATACTATATCCAAAGTCAAATAATTCAAGTAAGTTGTAAGCATATCCTGCTAACTCCTCCCAGCAAACAAACAAAGAATAGATGTATGTGATCGTGCTTAGACACTTGCAAAGGACACACGCGCAATAGATTACTAAGAGAAGTAATTACCAACATCAACTTGATCGGATAACTGATCGGAAGCATTAAGGTGGGCCAACTTCGGCCGCTTTATTGGCCCACCATCTGATGAATTTCCAGCATCCCCTTCGTCTTCATCCTCATCTTCACCAAACTTGACAGCGGGTGCAACAAGTTTTGATTTTTGTTTCAAGCTGAATGCAAGTTTTCCGCTTGAAGGGGCTTGGATTGTTTTCCGAGGGCCATTATCTTTAAAATCTATGGTTGTTTTACTAATGACAGTCTTTGGAGTTGAAGTTATAGACATACTTGAGCCTGACCTAGATTTCTCCAACAGCTCGCTCTTCTTCTCTTTCTCCTGTTGAAGCTGTTTGAACCTCTCCATAAATGATCCATCATTAACAAATAACCCAGGATCTGTTGCTTTATCCATAGCGTAACACCAAGTACATCCACTGCTTACAATTTACCCACTGCTTGCAATGCAAGCTCACAACATATTTAGTCACAAATGGAATCTAAATAAGCAGCATTTGCATACATTACGTGAACACAATTATATTCCCTTTGCAATAATAAAATCCTAGGTTTTCATAGCAAATATATATATATATGTATGTATTATAAAACAGTGTTGAGAAGTCTGAATCATTGTCATATCCACAAAAGCAATGAAAGAAAGAAATTCAAGACATAGAAACTGCATCCTGGAAAAAGTCTCTAAGTATCAACCTAATAAAACCTATAACAACCTTCCCATCACCCATAAATGCAGATATTTGCACCACGCCTACACATTTCATTGTTTTAAAGACAAGATAATCCTCTACAAAATCACAAGAAAATTATAACCATCCAAGATAAGTGAAGGATAACTAAAGGCCATAACTGATCCTCAAGACGCTACTTCCTTCCCTACTGCAATTTGCTAACAACAGCCAAACAATTAATCTCAATTTGATTAAGATGAAATGTTCATGCTGCATATATCCTACATTTTGAGCATAATATATTTCAGATAAAAGTGAACCTTTTCTAAAACACAAAAGAACCATTCATCGCTCATAAGATGTCAATCAGATGGAACAGCCCATCTACCAATGTGTAAATAGAATTTTTCAATAACTCTTCCCTATATGCATAATAAACAAGAAAATAATTAAATAAATAAGCTTCACTAAGAAAATAATATTGGTTATATTATAGGTAGAAGCCGGCAAAGAGTCTCTACTTATACACGGACTCCATCCAATAGATCACATAGAACCATGTTTGAATGCTTCAGATACACGTCTTAGAACATATGCATTCAACTACAAAGAGGTCCTCCAAAAAAATAGAAAAAGTAAGCAATTTATATCAGAAGCCATGAACCCCTTAAGAAGATTTGAGTAGATCATACTAAAACTTCAGCCAACTTTAAACCAGATCAAAACATAAGCTTAATCACAATATTGAGCCAATCGATCGTTTCAATTTAATAGAAAAAAGGGCTCAGATCAAGTAAAAGTCGACAACGAATTTAACACTCCCGCCCCTCGAAATTCTATTCGCCAATACTACGAGAAAGCAAAAGGACACCAAAAAAAAAAAAAAGGTATCCCAAGGAAACCCAATCGAAACCCCGAATTCGAAACAGAGAACTCATTGATTAGTATCCGATGGCGGCTGGTTACCTGATTAACTGTGACCTAAATCGATCGTTTGCAGTGCGACTAATCGAAGGAGAAAAAACCCAATCGGATATTGGATAATAACAATCTTGTATGTATGATAGTAAATATTCCGAGAATTTTCCCCGTTGGCTGGCCGTGATGAAGAATTTTTACATGCGTCTCACTATTTATTGGAATAAACTCGAGAAAAGCGCATATCAGTCCAATATATTTTGACAATTTGCAATTTCAGTCCCACATCTAAAAAAGAGTCCCCGTTTTAACCGAAGACAACTACTAGCTCCGTTGATACTTGATATTTAACTTTAGAGGGGCGAAAATAGCATATTTTGTCTCATGGTATTATGGTATTTTGTGAGTTGCATTTCTAGTCTCGCTATTATATTTGACAAAAACTCTGGTCGACCGGCTCTACGGTGCGGCTTAGACGATCGATCGGCCGCGACCAAAATTATTTTGTAATTTTCACGCCAATGGCATTTTTGTAATTTTCGAGTGATTTTATTATTTGTTACGTAGCCTTTTAATTTCAAATGGGTATTTTTTATTTGGTGTTAAGTTGTTAGCCCCTTTTTTATGTTGGTAGTTTTTTGTATTTTGTATTACTTGTTACTCTCAATTGTATTAGTTGCTGTTTTCGAAAAGTATTAGTCAAAAACATCTTTTACCACGAAATTGTCCATTTTAATTATAAAACAGAGAATTACTACGAAGTTGTAAACTCTAATACATGTTTTTAATACATCTAATACATTAGAACATAACGTGTAATACTTTTCTACAAATTTGTATATTTTAATTATAAAATGTATTAATAGTCCTTATGAAAAGTATTAGTCATCCTTCTAAAAAGTATTAGCGATTTTTCGAAATGTATTAGTAGTTCTCTCAAGAATTTTTTGATATTTCTCATGAATATACTCCCAAAATGTATTAGCGATCCTCAAAAAAGTATTAGTAGTTCCTAAAAAGTATTAGGAGTTCCTTGAGTATTTTAGTAGTTCTCCTGAATATAATTAAATGTTTCTCCCAAATGTATTAACAATCCTTCCGAAAAGTATTAGCCGTCCTTCTAAAAAGTATTACCATTCTTCCGAAATGTATTAGTAGTTCACTGAATAGTATTTTAGTATTTCTCATGAATATACTTCCAAATGTATTAGCGATCCCTCAAAAGTATTAGTAGTTCCTCGAAAAAGTATTAGCGATTCCCGGAGTATTTTAGTAGTTTTTCTCAATATAATTTAATTTTTCTCCGAAATGTATTAGTTGTCCCCATGAAAAGTATTAGTAATTTCCTAGAGAGTATTTTAGTAGTGCTCCTGCAAAGTATTAGTTTTTCTTATAAAATGTATTAGTATTCCTCCATAAAAGTATTTGGTTTTCCACTTGAAGGTATATAGTATTATTCAACCCTCAACTGCAAATAAGTCTGTTACCCCAAATTTGCAAAACAACAAAAACAAGCTTCAAGAACCTCTTGAACCTGCAATCCACTGCCTGGATACCAAATACAAATAGAAAAAAAAAAGTGTGTTGAATTCAGAACAAACCTTATCTCTAATTCCACGCTAGGAATCAAACCAACAATTCCAATTTTCTTTTTCAAAGAAACACGATGGTTTCAAGGCCCAAACTAGACTATATTGAAAGTGAAATGAAGGTCCGCTCGGAGGCTCTCAAACCAAGCCTATTAATGTGAAAAAACGCTCGGTAGAAGAATTATCCGAGGAGAGAGGCGGCGTATTGTTAGGGCACAAACGCAACGCGAGTTGTGTTTGTCTTTGTTGTTGGGGGGTTTGACCGGGTCAACTAGTGGGGCTCCGTCTAACGGATTAAGCCCGTTAGACCGCCTGACAGGAGACTAGCTCATTATATTTTTAATGCATGTAATTGTCAGCTCCATTAGAAATAAGATTTTTTTTGTCATCTACAAAATAGCCCCCTACAAGAACCATTTTTTTTTGCGGATATAGTCTCATTTGTCATATTTTTGATGCAAGTAATTGTCAGCTCCGTTAGAATTTAGATTTTGCCTTTTGGAGGGGGAAATAAGCTACGCTCCTCAATTAAAAAAAATAAAAGAAATAATTTTGAATACACCGTCTCTCACTCTATTTGGAAAATCTCTCATATATCATGTCTGGCTTATATTTTCTCTAGTTAGCTAAAAATGGACGAGACAAATTCAAGATTTAATACGTGCGGTGCGTTATGAATATTCATTAAAAGTTACGGTGAAAAAAGGAAAAGTAGAGACTCGTAGATGTACGATTAAATACAAATATCAAACAATTGTTTGAATGTAAAGTACGGGTTTTTATCATTATTTTATATTAATTCTATTTACACTTAAGGTTAGATTATAAAAACTAAATTTAAGGTACTTTATATTAATTAGTTTACAATTATAACATATAAAAATAATTATTTAACAATAATTTTATGTTAACTGTATCATACTTATATTCAGACTATATAAAAATTAATATATAGTACTTTTTATTATATTAAATTATAGCTTAGCATAAATCAAAAATAATTATTTAATGATAATTAGTATTTGTAATTGTTATTTTCGGCATTTGGTTTTCTTGAAAATTGGGCAGAATAACGGGACAGAAATTTAAGTCGAGGTGAAAATAAAATGCTCTATTCGTAAGACGAAATTGTCACATACAAAGTGTTAACGGTTCGGCAGTCGTCTCTAAGATACAACTGTTGGGAAATTTATGTAATAGATTTTGATGATATCATGCAAAACTTAGATTATGAAGTTGGCACCCCAATTCAACTGTAAATCAACTTGTAATAGATAGGATTATGTATGCTAAGAAGAAACAGCCAAGTTGAAGATTGCAGGACTCAACTGAACAAAGAAGAGAAGACCCAGTTGTATGGCAGCCGAGTGAAGTGAAGTTTCAGTCAAGTGACAGAAAAGTTGTTTTAGTCAGCTGACTGGCAATAAAATCATTGGAATTGACTGTCAAATGGGATAAATAGTAGACAGGGTCAAAGAAAGCTGAAAGAGATCCGTTGTCAAGCAAAATCAAGGTTTTGCTGAAAATAGGCATGTGTCAGATTGCCTACCTTAAAGCTATTTTGCTGAAAGAGTAAAAAAAGCAAGGAGCTAATGAGATGTACCCCGAAATCCTGTAGAGTTTTAAGGAAAGGTCTGTAGAGCATTAATTTCAAGGCATCACCACATTAATGCCAAAGACAAGACAAGCCAACGACCTGAAAGTGGAGTTTGATAATGCATCTATCTCTTCAACGGATGCATTTTCGAGCTACCACTATAAAAGACTGAGGATTCATCTGAGAGAAGGTTACGAATAACGAATGCAAGCAAGCAAAATCTATTAAACTGCAAAGCAAAGCAAATCTCTCAGGCATTCAAATATTATCCTCAAGCCTAGTCTTATTTTTATTTAGACGATCGTAGTTGGATGATTGTTGTGGAATTAAAGACAAGAATAACCACAAAAATACAAGATACTAATAATAATGAAGCTAACAAGAGAATGAAATGGATTCCCAGGTTATGGTTTCGATTAATATCTCTCTTGTTGTCCGATTTAATCAAAGCCAAAGTTATTATCAACATTCCTATAAGACCATCACAATGGTATTTTATCCTCCCTCTCGAGATGTATATAAAGTGTATCGATCCAACACTTTCAGTGAAGGAAGACAACTTCATTTGTTGAACAGGAAAAACTTGTTTCAAGAACAAGGGGTCTACTCTCCAAGGTCCAGATCGAACCAGACGCTTTGAACCTGTTGGAGGGATGTATGAACAAATCCAAAGGTTTGAAGGAGCTGAAGTAGCAGGGCAGTCGTCTTGTGAAGAAGCTGAGTCCCAGGAGCAACTAGTTGTGTGATCAAAGATGTCTCGGACTGTAACCATTTTGTAACCAAGTCAAGTCACATTAGTGGATTCCTCCAGGAGTTGGAGAAGAGTGGATTAGAGGAATTACCCCATCCTCGAATCACTATAAATTGCTTGTGTCTTTTGCATTCAACATACTTACATTCTTGCTTATCTTTATTATTGTTGTTTGTTAATCTGCTAAGTCAATTGATAATAACCTGGCGTAAACAAGTGTTGAAAAGCATATTCAAAACAAGGGTGAAAGTCTCCCGCTGTTAAAAACCAAGTCAACTATATTTTTAAAGTGTTAACTGAATCAGCTGAGTTATACTATCAACAGCTCAGTCGAGTCTGTTGAGTGACTAACTCTGTTGTGCAAGTCAACTTAGTTGTCCACCAAGGACTTAGCTGACTTGAGTCAACTTTGAATTTATTGAAAGGACTAAAAACGAAAAATGGTAAAGTCTATTCAATCCCCCCCTCTAGACTTTACTTATCACCCATTGGGACCTACAAGTGGTATCAGAGTTGTTGGTTAATTGAGCCTTTCGCACTGGTTACTGAATTGGATCTCATTCTTTTTCAAAAGAACAACACTTGCAGTTTTAAAGCTTTTCTTATAAAGCAAAATTATTATCATGAAAGCAAATCTAACTCGCATTCCAATGTTTACTGTTGAAGAATTTGATGATTGGAAAATACGTATGCAGGCTCACCTTTCAGTCTTACATGATGAAATGTGGTTTGTCATTGAGGATGGACCACTACAAATAATGAAGGTGAACACAACTATCAGGGCTCCTGCTCCTGAGGTTGCTGATGTACCAAAAGGAGACGCTGCTGCAGCTCCGGTTGCACGAGGCGCACTTGCTGCTGCTTTTGTACCTAGACCTGCAATAGTGGAAAAGCCACGATGCAAGTGGACTAATGAGGATAGAAAGATATATAACTTGGACAATATTGCCAAGGACATTTTGTACAAAACCCTCAATCCATGTTCAACAAAGTTAAATCTTGCAGAACGACCAAAGAAATATGGGAAAAGTTAACTTTAATTTGTGAAGGATCTGATCAAATTAAAGAATATAAATTGACTGTTGTTGTACAAAAATTTGAAAATTTTAAAATGCTTGCAGATGAAAGTCTAGATCAGTTGGATGTCAGATTCACAGAGATAACAAAAGAGTTCTTAACTCTAGGAAAAGAATATACACAAAAGGAAATGTGTATGAAGATTCTAAGATCTCTCCCAGCTGAGTGGGAAATGAAGGTGATGGCTTTGAGACATTCAATGGACCTTACAAAAACATCCAACCATCGCCTATTCTCGGACCTTAAGTCCTATGAATTTGAGCTCAGAAGAAAATAGCAAGAAGAGACATATGTACCCAAGATAGTTGCACTCATGGCTGGTGAGTCCAAGAGAGCTGAATCTAAAGAAGCCATTGACCAGGAGGAGATTAACTTTATGGTGAAAAGATTCAACAAATTCTTTAATAAGAACTACACAATGAACATGGGTGAATCATCCAGGAGACACCCGCACCTTCCAAAGAAAGGGAAGACAAACCACCAAAAAGAGTTGATCATCTAAGGACTCGATCGGGAGCGAGATAATCGAAAGCGAGAGAGCAGACTTCCAGAGAGCTAAAAACATGTATTGGAATTACAGACAACCAGGATATTTTGCTATTGACTGTCCCTATCCACCAGTCAACAAGTATAGAAATGGAGAGGAAAGAAAGGTCTCCAGAGAAAGAAGACAAGAAAAGAAGAAAGCCGTAAGCCATGTTGGCCGCAAGCCGGCCGACACAACCAAATGTAAGGAACTAGGTGAGTGAGTCGAGGCAAAAGAAGGAAGCTACTACCTCCGACACGTAAGAAGAGTCTATGATATGCCTCATGGCCAAAGAACAAGACTCCAAAGAATAAGAAGATGAGGTACATTCCAACTCATCTCATTCTAATTCTGATGATAGTGATAGTGACACAAAAACTTCATCACCACTGATCTTTATGATTCATTAAGCAAAATGATGAAAGATTCCGAGCATGTAAAAACCTCACACTCCCTTTTAAATGAGGAAAACAGCCAACTCAAAAGCCAAAACTCACAGCTGACTAATGAGCTGAGTACTCTAAGTCACATAGCTGCTGAGAATACAAAGTTGAAGGCTGAGAGCTAAGATTCAAGTAGACTTAGTTGCAACTGAAAAGAGGGAATAAGATTTAAATCATTGGATGAACTTATAATGATTCAAAAGAAAAGTGGAGATAAGACAAGCATTGGATATAATTCATTTGTGCATGCCCAAACTCCAAGAGTGGTAATGGAAAAATGATCCTCAAGTAATGAGGCAGTCCGAAAATCTAAAGCACCATATGTTGCACCTACACTCACTCACAAACACAATCACAACCATGCTAGCCTTGGATACAAAGGTAAAGGCAAAAAGCCAAAAGAGTATGCTGAGATGACAGCTGAAACAAAATTCAGAAGAGTCCATCAACAAAATCCAAACACAAAATACTCTGTGGAATCTAAATAGAGCTGCCAAAATCCCTAGAGGTTTCAGCAAAGAAAATCATATGATGAGAATGGTAGAAATTACCCCAGCCAAGCTGATTGGAACAATCAAATGAGACATCAACTAAGTTCGAAGGGATACAAACCTAAGTGGCAAAGACCTCAAACTCAAAAATGGTCATTCCCAAGAAAGCAAATACACAAGCTCTCACACGAGACATACGGACAAAAAGAGACAGGATGTATGAGCCTAAAGTTGCTAAGAATTTGCTAATGTTCATTATTATTATGGAACCGATACGTGAAACCTCTTGAGTCGACCATTTGGCTATAGGTTGGTTGGATCACCTTATAATGCTAACCCATCGGGACTGTATGCAAGTATAGGTACCTAAAAACTATTTTTCTTGATTGCATGTTCAAGGAACAACTGAGTGCCAGAGAACCTGTTACATGGATATTGGTTGTTCCAGACATATGACAGCCAACAAGAAAAATCTTTCAAATCCAAGGAAATAAAAGGTGATAAAGTCATATTTGGAGGAAATGAAGCTCCAGGGGAGATCAAAAGCACAAGATCCATAAAGAAGAATAGATTAGAGATCACAAATGTAGCCTATGTTGAAGGGCTCAACTTCAATCTGCTAAGCATCAGCCAACTCTGTGACAAGGGCTACAATGTAGGATTTAACATGAGTGTTTGCCAAATCAAGGATGTTGAATTGTGCTATAAGGATCAAGACAGAAAAACATGTATGTAGTAGATTGGTCAACTGCTACACCAAGCACATGTCTGCTAGCAAAGAGCACAACCGAATCAAGTTGGTTGTGACACTAGAAGCTGAGTCACCTGAACTTCAAGACAATCAACAAGCTTGCAAAGAGTCATCTTGTGGAAGGATTGCCAGACTCAGTATACAAGAAGGAAAGCATTTGCGATGCATGCCAGATGGGAAAGCAAATAAAGTCCTCTTTCAAGGACAAGACAAGTCCTTCTTCAACCAGGATATTGCGCTTATTACATATGGATTTATTTGGTCCTGTTGAATCAACAAACATTAGTGGAAAGAAATACACCTTAGTGGTGGTGGATGATTATTCAAGATACACATGGACTATTTTTATGTGTAAAAAGAAGGAAACCTTGCAGAAGCTCCCTCAACTGATGAGAATAATTCAAAATGAGAAGAGCCAAACCATTATAAAAATAAGATCTAATAGAGGAATTGAGTTTGCCAATGGGATTATAACTCAGTATTGCATAGAAAATGGTATTGGTCATGAGTTATCAGCTGCAAAGACTCCACAAATGAACGAAGAAGTAGGCCGAAAGAAGGAATGAACTCTCAAGGAAGTCGCAAGAACCATGTTAGCCGAAGCCGTATTTAAGAGATTTTGGGCTAAAGCCATTAATAGTTAATACTGCTTTCTACACTCAGAATAGGTGTATGATTAATAGGCAGCTGTCCAAAACCCTTTATGAAATTTGGACAGGGAGGAATCCAAATATTGGATATTTTCATATCTTTGGATGTAAGTGTTTCATTCATTTCATTCATAACAAAAATGACAACTTGAAAGCTTTTGATAATAAAGATGATGAAGGTATCTTTTTGGGATACTCAGTTGAGAGTAAAGCTTTTAGAGTGCTGAACAAGAGAACTATGGTCGGACAAGACACTACAGGAAATCACACATTTTATGATGAATTTTTTTACCACGCATAAATTTTTGTCATAATTTGTTAACTAACAATGACAAATTTTATTTTTGTCACTGAAAAGCACTCTTTTATGATGCCATTTATTTTCGTCACTATTAATCTTATATGTCGTCACTATTGTTCATATTTCATGACGTTTAAATGAAATCCGTCACAGTAATTTGTAGACGTAGAATTCACACCAAAATTTTGGAGGGAAAGCTTTCAATGAAAAATTGATTATAATTGGTGATGACATTTGGTGTCACAAAATATTTCCTTTCATGACAACATCATATTTTGTCATTGGTTATATCAAACAAATTGTGACACCATTATTTCGTCAAAATAAATCATATATTGTGACAATAAATATGAATTTGTTGCCATTTTGTTCTGTGGAAAAATATTTTGTAAAAAATTTGTCATAAATTGCTAATCAACAAAGGATTTTAATATATTTTTAATCAATAAAAAGTACACTTTTATGATACTAGTTAGTTTCGTCACTATGGAACTTATATGTCGTCACTAATGTTCATATATTATGACGGTTAAATGAAATCCGTCATAGTAATTTGTAAAGATAGAATTTCTCATCAAAATTTAGGAGGAAAATATTTCAATGACAAATTTATTATAATTGCCGATGACATTTAGTACCCCAAGATATTTCCTTTTCTTGACATTATTAGATTTTGTCACGAATTATTTAAAAAAATAGTGACACTATTTTTTCGTCAACAAAAGTCGTATTTAGTGACGATGAATATGAATTTGTCGCCAATGTATTTTGGGCAAAATATTTCTTCAAAATTTGTTTGCAAACGAAAAGTAATAATATTTTTGATAAATAGAAACCGAAAACTTCCATTCTTTGGGTCGTTGTTTATGTTAAATGTCTTGATCTATTGAAAAAATCTCTCATCTTTATACCCAAAAAAGAAATGAATCTTTTCTTTTTCTATACCAAACGATAAAAGAGAAACAAATTTAGAAACGTGATTGGTAGGAAATAACTTCACTTTTTTATTTGGTTCAACAATTAAGGTCTCAAGTGTTATACAATAAAAGTCAATATCATAACTTTTGACGCAGCGGAACTTTTTTTTTTGAGGAGAAAGGAATTCATTAATCAGTTTAAGTAGGCTAAAACCACCGAACTTAACCAAATAGGTACAACGTTCGACCCAAAATCAAAAGAAATACGATGGAAATTAGAAACTGCTAGCGAATGCGCAACAAAGTTGCATTCACGTGGTTTAAAAGAACACCTACACCTGACTTGATTCTCATTCAATAGGATTTTAATATCATCAACAATGTTACGAGATTCGTCACCAAGATTAATAGCCAAGTCTTCACAAGTAGAAGCAAGGAGTTTGGAATATGTTTCAGTAATGTTCATCACAAGTCCCAAATTTTTGGCAAATATTAGACCCTACCAGAGCGCCACTGGAGCGCCAGGGCCTCTGCAACAAACACCTCAAAGTTGCCCACAATTTCCTTAGCCATGCATGCACACACTGACCCAACTGAGTCCCGAATTACAGCCCCAATGCCAATTGTGCGTCTGTTAGTTGAAATTGCAGCATCAACATTCGATTTCAGTTCCCCCGTCGGGGGGCATGTCCATGAAGAGCTTCTGTCAACTCGGCTCATAGTCGAGTTAATCATCATCCCCTCCGAGCAATGTTGATAAGCGTCTAATGTACGACCCGCTAAATTCAAAATTTCCTCCGCCGAAATCCATTTATTGTTGAATAAACCGTTATTTTGTGAAAACCAAAGAGCCCAAAAACCATAAAAAATAATTGAGTTCATTTAACGATAGATAAGTACAGGCTTTTAAACAAAAATCTGCAAATGGGATATTTTTCCAAGCACGCACCTTTAAACTGAATATGTTTTTATCCCAAACTTTAGGTGAATCAATGCAATCTCTCAGCGTATGCTCGATCGTTTCATATGGCATCCCACACTTCTACATGAATAGGTACAAATAATTCCTCTTCTCATTAGTTCCATTGCATACGGTAAAAATACATGGAAAGCCCGCCAAATAAAAATCCTTATTTTGATAGGGTTTCTAGAGTTCCATAACCTCCACCACCATCGTGTAGACTCAGTAGAACTAGATGACCCCGTCGAAAGAATTTGTGTCAAAGCAACCTTATAGCCCGATCGAACATAGTAGACGCCTAATTTCTGTAATTTCTATAATTATCAAAAGAATTTGTGTCAAAGAAACTTCAGAGGTAGTTTCTGTAATTATCCCAAAACTTCAATGTACATGAACTCCAAATATATCTATGCAGAATTATATGAAATATCATCTGTTAAAATATAATATATATTTAGTTTCTTTATTTAAGTGTAGTCCTTTTATGGTTAGGATTTTAGTCCTTTTAGGTTTAGGTTTTCGATTTGCCTATATAAGGCTCCCCTTTGTTTCTTTATAATTCACTTTTGATTTTGCATAACAAGAATACAAGTACTTTATGGCTTCTTTGATTTCAACATGGTAATTCACTTTTTCGTTCGTTTTTTTTCTGGCTCGATTCTTGGTTCTGATTTTGTTTTGTTATCGCTAGTTTTGTGTTTCGATTTGGTTAGTTTTTGGGGTTACGTTTTGGGGATCTTTTCTGTTCGTCATAGCTGTTCGTAAGGATGACTCTCTTCAGGCAATTAGCGTGCAATTGGATGGGAAAAACTATTCGTACTGGAGTTATGTTATGAAAATTTTTTTGCGAGGTAAATCTATGTGGGGTTATGTTACTGGGACAAAGGTTAAACCTACGAAACCTGGTTCGGATGGTGCAGATCCCTTGGAGGCTTGGGAAGCGGATAATTCGAAGATTATTACTTGGATTAATAATTTAGTTTCGCAATCTATTGGGGCTCAGTTGGCGAAGTATGAGACTGCGAAGGAAGTTTGGGACCATCTGGCACGGTTGTATACACAATCCAACTTTGCCAAATAATATCAATTGGATGCTGATCTTCGCGCTTTAAAACAGAAGGATATGAGTATTCAGGAGTTTTATTCCGCTATGTCAGATTTGTGGGATCAATTGTCGCTTACTGAATCTGCTGATTTGCGAGCTTTTGTGCCCTATGTTACACGTCGAGAAGAACAACGATTGGTGCAATTTTTGATGGCTCTTCGTTCTGATTTTGAGGGGTTACGTGGTAGTATTCTGCATCGAAGCTCATTACCTTCTGTAGATTCAGTGGTCAATGAACTTTTAGCTGAAGAAATACGACTTCAGACTCACGCTGATAAGGGGATCGTTTCAACATCTACTGCATCAGTTTTTGCCGCACCACAAAAGCCGATTAATAATAATCCCAATTAGGTGAATTCGAGGACACCTTTGGATGAACGTGCGTTTTGCCACCAAAAGAATCATTTGAAGGCCCAGTGTCCCTTGTTATTGAATAAAGGTAAACCACAAATGAGAGATCCCAACAAAGAGCAAAGATCCTAGGTTCCAAAGAATAACAAGCTTCACGTCCTCCACAACAGCAACCAGCACCATCGCATCCCAATGGCCTCCAAGACCACCTCCGTCGAGCAATGCAGTCACCGCACCATCATTGGATCCGTATATATTTGAGCAGTTTCAAAAGTTCATTGCCTCACAGCCACATGCTATGTCTGCCTCATCAAATATAGGTTTGTCTCATTCTAATTCTTCGTATGTCTTCACTCTTGTGGATCTTAGATTCTCGGAGCTTTCCATCATATGTCACCCAAGATGTCGTCTTTTGTCTCTTTGTCTCCTAATCCGTCCTGTGTCCGATTCTAGCTAACGATGGTACTCCAATGGCATTAGCAAGAATTGGTTCCATTGTCACACCTTGTTTTTCCATTCCTAATGTTTATTATGTTCATAATCTCACCTTGAATTTGGTTTCAGTTAGCCAATTATGTGCGTCTTGGTTATTTAGTCTCTTTTTCTTCTTCTACTTGTTCTATACAGACCCGCAGATCTCGGAAGCGATTGGGATAGGCCGTAAGCAAGGAGGACTTTATGTTTTGGATCAGCTCAAAGTACCGGAGGCTACAGCTTTTAGTGTGGATTTGTCATCTTTTCGTTTGAGTCATTCGTCTTCGATTTTTACTTATGGCATTCTCATTTAGGTCATGTATGCGCTTCTCGTTTGATTTTTAGTTTCTCTTTTGGTGTCTTAGGAGATTTGAAATCTCATGATATTTCTAATTGTAATGGTTGCAAACCGCAAAATTTTCTCGCTTTACCTTTCAATAAAAGTGTTTACTTTCTCGTATGCCCTTTGATCTTGTTCATTTTGATGTATGGGGACCTTCCCCTATCAACACAAAGGGTGGATCTCGATATTATGTTTCATTTATTGATGATTACACACGTTATTGTTGGGTTTATCTTATGAAACAACGTTCTGATTTTTTCAACATCTTCTGCAACTTTCGAGCACTTGTGAAAACCCAACATTCAGCCACCATAAAGTGTTTTCGTTGTGATTTGGGTGGGGAATATTCTTCCAATGCTTTTCTTACTTTACTTGCTTCGGATGGTACGATACGACAAACATCTTGTACGGATACCCCTGAGCAAAATGGTGTTGCAGAGAGAAAACATAGACATCTTGTAGAAACTGCTAGGTCTCTTTTGTTGTCTGCTAGTGTTCTTAGTGTTTTTTTTTTTTTTGGGGGAAGCAGGTTCTTACTACTACCTATTTGATTAATAGAATTCATACTTCGCATAATTTGTGTTTGACACCCTTTGAGAAGTTGTATGGGTACGCTCCTGATTATTTGTCTTTGTGCATTTTTGGTTCTACTTGCTTTGTCCTTCGACCTCAAGTTGAACGTACTAAGTTGACCCCGTGGTCTGCTTTATGCATTTTTCTTGGTTATGGGGATGGACAGAAAGGTTATCGTTGTTTTGATCCAGTTAGTCAAAAATTATATGTCTCGCGTCATGTAGTGTTTCTTGAACATATTCCATTCTTTTGTCCCAGCTGGCTCCTATAATGTATCCAGGTCCGATCTCATTCATATTGACCCTTTTCATGGTGACGAGTCCACTACTAACGGTTCTACAGGTTCTGGTACATTGACTTCTGATTCGGATGTGACTGATTCTCCTGCTACTGATGATGTCCCGTCAACTTCTCCAATCACTGACTCACGATGTTGGTCATCGTCAATCCACACGTGTCCATAAGTCTACATAAAACATGCATAAAAAGATCCTTATCGGCCTTCATCCTATAGAGACGATTCATGATCCACTTTGGTAGGATGCTATGGGCCGAGAACTTACTACCTTGCATCATACTCATACTTGGGATTTGGTACCTTTGCCACTGGGAAAACATGCAATTGGATGTCGTTGGGTCTACAAAATCAAAACAAAATCGATGGGTCTATTGAAAGATATAAAGCCCGGTCAAGTTGCTAAGGGTTATAATCAGGAATATGGGATTGATTATGAGGAGACATTTGCGCTTGTTACAAAGATGACAACTATTCGTACCTTTCTTGCAATCGCATCGGTTCATCGATGGGGTATATCTCAGATGGATGTAAAGCATGCTTTTTTGAATGGTGATCTTGTTGACGAAGTATACATGCAGCCTCCTCCTGGTGTTGCTCATCAACCAGATGAAGTTTGTAAGCTTCGTAAAGCTCTTTATGGCCTTAAGCAAGCCTCTAGAGCGTGGTATGAAAAGTTTACTTGTGTTGTTACTTCTCTTGGTTTTCGGCCAAGTGATCATGAGTCAGTCTTGTTTGTCAAAAGTACTACAACATGTCGTATTTTACTTGTTTTATATGTTGATGATATGATTATTACTGGTGATGATATTGATGGTATCGAAACTTTGAAGTCTACGTTAGCTCATTCTTTTGCTATGAAAGATTTAGGCCCGCTCCGTTATTTTCTTGATATTGAGGTTGCCTTTTCCCCACAAGGTTATCTTTTGTCTCAATCAAAGTATATTACTTTGAGCGTGCACGATATCGATAACAAGATTGTTGATACTCCGCTTGAGACTAATGCTCAATATTCTCCCTCGATGGTTCTCCTTTTCGGATCCCGCTTATATATCGCTTCGTTGTTGCGATTTGGTTTATCTCACGCTTACTCGTCCCGGATATTGCACATCTTTGTTCATGTGGTTAGTCAATTTGTTACTTCTCCCTACTGATTCATTGGCCTCGATATTCTCGCGTATTCTTAGATATCTTCGGGAACTCGGTTTCAAAGTCTTTTACTTCCGTCTAGTTCTTCTTTGGAGTCTGCGTGCATACTGATCTTGATTGGGCTGGGTGATCATACATATCGCAAATCTATCATCGGTTTTTGTGTGTTTCTCGGGTGACTCTCTCATTTCTTGGAAGAGTAAGAAACAAGATGTGGTTTTATAGATCTTCCACGTAGTGAGTATCGTGCCATGGCAACCACTCGCTTATGAGATAGTTTGGTTACGTTGGTTGCTAGCAGATATGGGTGTTTTTCTTGATCGTCCCACTCCACTGCATTGTGATAATAAGAGTGATATTCAGATTGTCCGCAATACATTTTTCCATGAGAGGACTAAACATATTGAGATTGATTGCCATATTATTCGACATTATTATCAGACTGGTATCATCACATTGCCTTTTGTCTCTTCTTCTGTGCGGATTGCTGATATGTTTACCAAGGCACATTCCTCTTCGCGTTTTCGTTTCTTGTTTGACAAACTCTCAATGCTTCTTCCGGTTGCATCGTGAGTTTGAGGGGGAGTGTTAAAATATAATATATATTTAGTTTCCTTATTTAAGTGTAGTCCTTTTATGGTTAGGATTTTAGTCCTTTTAGGTTTAGGTTTTCTATTTACCTATATAAGGCTCCTCTTTGTTTCTTTGTAATTCAATTTTGATTTTGCATAATAAGAATACAAGTACTTTATGACTTCTTTGATTTCAACACCATCATCCATTTATAGTTCGGTTTTCTTGTACATTTTGAAAATGCAAAAACAGAAGAAAAGTAGTCTACAAGATTACCTTAACTGAGAAATTTCCCAACATGACCAAACTCCTTGCCTGCCTAAAAATGTGAAAGAAAAGTGATGTTTTTTGCCTGGAAAATATGAGATGCAAAACTACACTTATAAATGGTGAAAAGGCTGAGAAACAACAAGTGAGAATAATTGTCGAAAAAGCTTGGCATCTGAAATTAGTACTGGTCATATGATTTCTTTTATTTAGCTGCAATACCACATATATCTAGATCAAGTAATTTGAGTAAATTAACATCTATCATTCTAACTTGGGAATCTGCAAATAATGAAAAAGAAAACCAAAATATCTGAACAATATTTTGTAGAATATGCAAATAAAATCCATATGTAAATAGAAGACAAATAAAAAACCATCAACATATTAGTGTATATTGAAAGGTGTTAGTGTTGGGAATTTATTTTGTAGATTTTGATGAATGCCATGTAAAACTTAGAATAGGATGTTGGCACCCCATTTTTCTTGTAAACTGCATTGTAATAGATAGAGGTGGTCGAGAGTTAAGCCGGCTATGCCTAAGCATGCAAGAAGACAACGGAGACTGGAAGGAAAACTCATTGCGAGGCAAATGAGTATTGCAAAGAAAGAGAAGATGGGAACTCGATCAAGATGCGGTGAGTAAAGTATCGGTCAAGTCAACTCAAGATAGCCAAGTCTCAAGTTGAAGTGACAAGAGTCATCCAATGATTGGAAGGCTGACTCTAAGTCACCCGGGAAGGCAAGGAAATGCGGTCAAGTCGAGATAATCAAATAGATCCGTTGCACGAAATCAAGAGAATTACTTAAACAAGTAATACCTCCATACTACCTTTCTTGAAGTGCTCGGTTCGAAGCGTGCAAAAGGAATAAACCAATGGGAAGCTCTGCGGCATGTCGAACTCAAAAGTCAAGAATCGTTCATACGAGGAAACGTAAATTCCAAGGATCGCAACAAGATAAGCCAACGACCACAAGTGTCTTTTGAAAATAAGCTATCTCTTCAACGGCAAATTTTCAAAAGAACACTATAAAAGGCCGAGGAGTTTATTTGAGAAGAGGTTACCTTGACAACTCGAACCACGAACATTCAAGCAAATATTTGAATCGTAACCTAAAAACATTCTCAAGTCATTCAAGATCAATCCTCAAGCCTACACTAGGAAGAAAATCAATCCAACACTCACCTGTGAAGGAAAGATAACTTCAATCGGTTGAAGAGGAAACTTTTGAAGAATCAAGGGGTCTACATTCCACGGAGGATTGTAGGAAGGTTCAAGGTCGAACCGTCTCAAGGTTTTGGAGGGCTTCGTGATCAAATCCAAGAAGCTTGAGCAAGTGGGCTATAGTAGCAAGGCAACCGCCTGTGAAGAAGGCTCAGTCGTTTAGAAGCCACCGAGTGACCAAGGCATCTCCGGACCGAGTCCCAAAGGATCAAGTCACCGTGTGATCAAGACTTGTATCCGGACTGTTAACCACTCAGATATCGATCAATACTTAGTGGATTCCTCCGAGGAGTTGGAGAAGAGAGGAGTAGAAGAATTACCCCATCTTCGAACCTCTATAAAATCCTATTGTGTTATTTACATTTCAAAGACTTTAAATTCTGCATCTTATTGTTATATCTGTGATAAATTTGCTATCTAATTGATAATCAACTCGTGTGCTAAAACCAAGTATTAAAACAAACTTAACCAAATTCAAGGGTGTTAAGTCTTCCAATAAAAACAAATCACAATCGAGTTAAGTCTTTAGTCAAAACAAATTGAGTTATTCTATCAACACTCGATCGAGTTTGTTGAGTGACTAACTCTGATTAACTAACTTAGTCATTCCATCAAGGACTCAACTGTGAAGTATTAACTCTGAATATTTAAAAGGACTAAATTGAAAAGTTGGTAAGGTTTATTCAACCCCCCCTTCTAAACCTTACACTCACACCCCTTGGGACCTACAAGTGGTATCAGAGCGGTTGGTTCATTGAGCCTTCCGCACTGGTTATTGAACTAGATCTCCAAATTTTTCAAAGTCTATTTTAGTACTTAAGTTTTCAAAACTCTTTTTATCATCAAAAGTTATTATCATGGAAGCAAATTTGACACGCATCCCTATGTTCACAATTGAAGAATTTGATGATTGGAAAATTCGTATGCAGGCTCATCTATCAGCATTACATGATGAGATGTGGATAGTGATAGAGGATGGGCCACTGCAAATTTTAAAAGTGAACACACCTGGAGAGCCGATTGAAGGTGAAGAGGATGCTTCTCCCGCACCATCATGGTTGAAAAACCAAGAGCTGAATGGACAAACGATGACAGAAAAAGATATAACTTGGACAATGTGGCCAAAGACATTCTTTACAAAACCCTGGACAAAGCTATGTTCAACAAAGTCAAATCATGCAAAACGGCTAAAGAAATGCAGGACAAGCTAACATTGATTTGTGAAGGCTCGTGAGCAAATCAAGGAAAATAAACTATTGGTTGCACTGTCATGCAAATTTGAGAATTTCAAAATGATCGCAGAGAGACCTTGGATCAACTGGATGCTCGGTTCACATAAATTACCAATGAGCTATCTCGCACTTGGAAAAGAATATACACGAGAAGAAATGTGTATGAAGATTCTAAGAAGTCTCCCAACCGAGTGGGATATGAAAGTCATGGCCATGAGACACTCCATGGACCTATCAAAGACATTCAACCATGAGCTATTCTCGGATCTCAAAGCCTACGAATTGAGCCGAGAAGAAAAGACCAAGAGGAGGCAATGTGTGCCCAAAACAATCGCTCTAATTGTTAAGGATGGCAAGAGATCTCGAGGTCAAAAAGTCATTGACCAAGAGGAAATAGCCCCGATGGTTAAAAGGTTTAACAAGTGTTCTTCAATAAGAACTACAAGAGAGGCAAGGGCGAATCCTCCGAAGACACTCGGCTCCCTCAAAGTCAAGGAAGATAGGCCAACCAAGAGAACAAAGCATCAAAAAGTCAATATCAAAGGGTGACAATCCAAGAATGGAAAGAGGCGATCAAAAGGTTGAAAATCTATGTTGGAACTGTAGGCAACCAGGTCATTATGCCATTGATTGCCCATATCCTCGTAGTCAACAAACACAAATGAAGAAGAAAGAAAGGTCTTGAGAGAAAGAAGACAAGAAAAGAAAAAGGCAATGTTGGTCACAGAGACTATTGAGACAAAATGCAGTCAAGAGACATAACGATTCGAGAGTAGTGAAGCTGACTACTCAAGTGACTCTAAAGAAGAAGCCTTGATCCGCTTGATGGCCAAGGAACAAGACCAACCTGACCAAGAAGATGAGGTACACTCTAACTCATCACACTCGGTTCTAGTGATAGTGATCGTGACACACACACTTCATCACCCACTGATCTTTATGATTCATTAGGCAAAATGATGAAAGATTTTGAACACATTAAATCCTCACACACACTACTAAATGAGGAAAACAGCCTACTCAAGAGCCAAACTCACAACTCGACTAAGGAGCCGAGTACTCTAAGTCAAATAGCCGATGAGAATGAAAGTCTAAATACGAAAATGCTAAGCTAATAGCGAAATAACTTTATAGAAAAGAGGAAAATGACCTCAAAATGTGATTGCCTCATTCACTAAGGCATCTAAATCATTGGATGATCTTATTATGAGTCAAAGAGAATGTGGAGACAAGACAGGCTTAGGATTTAATTCCTCTCTTTGTCAAGCTCCAAAAGTAATTTTGGAAAAAGGATCTTCAAGCAATGAAGTATCTCAAAAATCCAAAACTCCAAATGGTGCACACACATTTATTCCAAAGCACAATTACAAGCAAACCGACCTTGGTTATAAAGGAAAAGGAAAACAACCATTGAGTGTCTTTGAGAGGACAACGAGAAGAAATCCATCCGAGTTCCTCAAAGAACTCTAAACAGAAATACTCAGAAAGAAGAAACAGAGCTACCAAAAACCCCAAGTTCTATAAAAGAAACACATATGATGGGAATGGTAGAAAATACCCAAGCCAAGTGATTAGAATAACGTGAACTATCATCAAAGACCTATGGAATATTAGCCCACGGCAAAGGCCTAGAACTCAAGAAAGGCCATTCCAAAGGTATAAGAGCTTTTATCAAGACACATATGCACCTAGACACTACACTCGGAGACATCACAACTACCCAAAGAAGGCAATTGCTAAAACACATACACAAACATACGAGACAAAGAGAGACAATTTGTATGAACCTAGAACCCCAAGCAATTTGCCAAAATTAATTATGATTATGGCACTCGATAGATGGCAACCCCTTAGAGTCAAATCATTTGGCTATAGGTTGGTTGGATCATCTTACAATACTAATCTCTCGGGACCCGAGACAAGTATGGGTACCTAAAACTTAATTTCCTTGATTGCGGGTTCAAGGAACAACCGAAAGTGCCAAGGAACCTGGTACATGGATAGTGGTCGCCTCGAAAACATGACAGAAACAAGAAAAATCATCAAAATTCAAGGAAGTCGAGGTGCAAAAGTCATATTTGGAGGAAATGAAGCTCCAGGGAGAAATAAGAGGCATTGGATCCATCAAGAAAAATGGATTATAAATCACGATGTTGCATATGTTGAAGGACTCAACTTCAACTTGCTAAGCATCAACCAACTCGTGACAAGGGTTATAATGTTGGATTTAACATGGGTATATGCCAAATCAAGGATCTTGAATCAAATGAAGTTGTGTTGCAAGGATGCGGACAAAAGAACATGTATGTCGTGGATTGGTCAATCGCAACACCCATCACTTGTCTATTAGCAAAGAGCACACTGTGAATCAAGTTGGTTGTGGCACAAGAAGTTGAGTCACCTGAATTTCAAAACAATTAACAAGCTTGCGGAAAGCAATCTTGTGGAAGGACTTCCGCACTCGAGATACAAGAAGGAGAGTATATGTGACGCATGTCGAAGGGAAAACAAATCAAATCATCATTCAAAGAAAAGACATGTCCATCTTCAACTAGAATATTGCATCGCTACATATGGATCTATTTGGTCCATTGAACCAAATTAGCATAAGTGGAAAGAAATACACCTTGGTGGTAGTAGATGACTATTCAAGATATACATGGACAATATTCATGTGTAAGAAGAAAGAAACTCTACGAAAACTACCACACGGTGATGAAGAGGATTCAAAATGAGAAAAGCCAAACCATTATCAAAATAAGATCGTGGACAGAGGAACCGAGTTTGTCAATGGTATAATAACTCGCATTGTATAGTAAATGGTATTGGTCATGAATTGTCTCAGCCGAGGACTCCACAAAGTGAGAATGGAGTTGCGAGAAAGAAGAATAGAACTCTCAAAGAAGCGAAAGGACCATGTTAGGCAAGGGGCTACCTAAAAGATTTTGGGTCAAGCAATAAACACAACATGCTATACTCAAAATAGATGCATGATAAACAGGCGATGACAAAGACTCCTATGAGATTTGGACGGGAGAAAGCCAAGTGTTGCATATTTTAGAATATTTGGATGCAAATGCTTCATCCATAACAATGGCAAAGATAATTTAAAGGCTTTTGATGCTAAAGGCGATGAAGGTATTTTCTTGGGATACTCAACAAAAGCAAAACCTCTGAGTACTCAACAAGAGGACTATGGTTACGAGAGGAATCCATTCATGTGGTGTTTGATGAGCCAAATGTAAATGGAGAAGACATTGAAGAGTCACCGTGATAAGTCAATCAATCAACCATGCGAAGAGTCCATATCTTTGGTCAAGTCAAGTCGAATTATAAACCCGGATGAAGTTGAGATAGTCAGTCTCAAAAACAACCGGAAAATCTGCAGCTAAGTGATGACGAGAGAGCTGATCAAAGCAACATAGCTGCAAGACGACTGAATCCAACTAACTTACTCCAACCTGATGTAAGATGGCTGAGAGACCATCCACCAGAACTGGTCATTGGAGATGTAAGAGAAGGTGTCAAAACAAGATCCAGAACTCAACAAGAAGCAATGTTCACCTGCTTCATCTCACAAATAGAGCCTAAAGATGTGTCACAAGCACTGGATGACACACATTGGATTCAAGCCATGCAAGAAGAGCTGAATCAGTTTGAAAGAAATAAAGTGTGGGAACTGGTTCAAAGACCTACCCATCAAAATGTTATTGGCACTAAATGGGTATTCAGAAACAAGATGAATGAGGAAGGTTTTGTGGTAAGAAACAAAGCAAAATTGGTAGCCAAAGGATATTGCCAAGAAGAAGGAATAGATTTTGATGAAACTTTTGCTCCTGTGGCAAGATTGGAAGCCATAAGGATGTTTCTTGCCTATGCAGCTCACAAGAACTTTATTGTATATCAAATGGATGTAAAGAGTGCATTCCTTAATGGTTTATTGGAAGAAGAAGTATATGTTGAACAACCTCCAGGATTTGAGCAGAAGATTCTTGGAGATAAGGTATACAAACTCAAGAAAGCTCTATATGGATTGAAACAGGCACCCGAGCATGGTATGACACATTATCACAATTCCCGATCGAGAATGGATTCACAAAAGGAAAATTGGATAGAACACTCTTGAAATTCAAGACAGGAAGAGATATCTTTGCTTGTTCAAATATATGTGGATGACATCATTTTTGGATCCACAAACAAAGAGTCAGGTGATAAATTTTCAAACCTCATGCAAAGCAAATTCGAAATGAGCATGATGGGAGAGTGACATTCTTCCTTGGACTCCAAGTGAAACAAACAAGGATGGAACCTTCATAAGTTAGACAAAATGCACCGAGATTTAATGAAGAAATTTGGTATGGAAGAGAAGTCTTACGTGAAAATACCAATGAATACATCAATCAAAATGGATATGGATGCAGGACGGCAAGCACAGAGATCAAACAAGACCGCAGAGCACTTATTGGATCATTGCTCTATCTCACAAAGAAGCGAGGCCATACATCACCTTTGTTGTAGGTGTATGTGCAAGATTTCAATCTGCTCCAAAAGAAAGCCACATGACTGCGGCAAGAGAATCTTGAGATATGTGAAAGGAAGCCAAGAAGTTGGCTTATGGTATCCAAAGGAAGGTGGATTCAAGCTAATTGGTTACTCGGACTCGACTATCTTTGGATGTAGAGTTGACGGAAGAGTACCTCGAGGCACATGTCAAATGCTTGGAAATAGGCTGATTTCCTGGTTTAGCAAGAAGCAAAATTCAATAGCTACCTCCACAACAAGCGAGAATACATAGGCATATGCGCAACCAAGTGCCCAAGTCTTATGGATGAGACAAAGAGAGACTATGAAGTTGAAGAAAAGGAAATTCCAATCATGTGTGATAACACAAGTGCAATTGCAATCACTCAAAATCGTGTTGCACTCAAGAACAAAGCATATCGATATAAGATATCACTTCATAAGAGATCATGTTGAAAAAGAAGGACATCACCTTGAATATATTTCAACTGATAAACAGGTTGGTGACATATTCACAAAACCATTAAGTGAGTCAAGATTTGAAGAACTCGAAGCATGAGTTAGGATTAATTGAGTGAGTTGACACTCGGAAGACTCAAAGAAAAGAAATGAAACACGAAAAGGGAAAAAGAGTGAACTCTCAAATCAGCTAAGTGAATTAGTCAGTGTCGGAAAAACAACAGTATCGAATTAGGTGACAAATGAGTATTTACATGCGAGGAAAGAAGAGTTAAATCGGCTAAGGGGCAAGCCGAGTCATTTATGAGGAAAGTGACAAAAATGCGCTCGTTTTTACTAAGCGGGAATGTTTTTAAGAATGACATAAGCATAATTATGAAGTGTACAGGCAAAAGCCGCACACCAAGCTTATGATTGGATATAAATCTTTGCCGCATTAAATACGAGACATTAAATGCAAATCGGCGTGCAAGATCTAAGCCGTTGATTTTGATCACATTTCAAAACCACCCGCACGCCCTTTCATGAACCATACTTAAACCATTTTCGTCCGTTTCTCTCACACTTTACCAAAACTGTTCATCTCTCTCTCGAAAGCAAAAGCAAAATTTTCTCTCAAAACCCTTTCAATCCTCGGATCATTTTCTAAAGTTTTGTTTGGTAAAATATTGAGAAATGGCATCCACTCATGATTTTGTCAAGCTAGGAAAGCAAATCCACACCGGTCTCACCGTGGATTTCGATGGTATGGTGAAACAGGGTCCGACGACACCCTAGTGAAGAAGATTCTTGAGAAATTGGAAACGCCTGGGCTAAAACCATTTCGACATTGGAGTTTCCGATGACCTATGTGGAAGAGGTCGCATTCTTCACGTGAACGCCGAGGTTCACGATGAGGGCATCAAGTCCTCTGTTCATGGAAATGAGTTCATCATTCTTGCCAAGGATTTGGCGAGAACACTCGCTTGTTACGGCGGAAGGAATGTTGGAAATCAATGAAGGCGATGTTGACTGACTACGCTTGGAAGGAAGTAGCCAAGTCCGACTATCTTTGAGAAAGTAGTCTACACTAATAAGAGGCTGCGAAGGAGGACTACCACAAATTGCTGGACATCGTTGCCAAATGCATAGACATCAAATTTGGCAGCTTTGACCAGCTGTCCAAAGCAAAGTTGATCGTAATGGCTGCGATCATTGAAGAACGGAAAGTGAACTGGGCTGAGTTTGTCTCACGGCGAGACTCTTCCCGAACGTTGGGACCAAATCCTTCAAGGAGGATGGAACGTTTGGAGGTTCCCTAGGATACGGCCTGGTGATTGGCCGGCTAATGGAGGTAAAAGGAGTCCCTCTTCGACATGGAAAGGTGTTCCATGTAAACAAGAGGATGTTCAGATCAAACCTCTCTGGCGCACGAAGAGAGCCTACGCTAAGAGAGCGATCACGAGTGAGGGGGAATCGGTGACCACTGAAGATACAAATGTTTTCCCTCCTCCAAAGAAAAGGCCGCTCCTGCAACTAAGCTAAGAAGACTCACTTGCTCCCGCATCAAAGAAAAAGAAATCTGCTCCTTCCCCGCATCCGAGTCACTGCCCCCGCAGCCGTGTCTCCTGCCCCTGCAGCCGCAGTGGAGAAAGAACCATTAATCCCTTCTCCAGTGATCAAGAAGAAGAGGACTGCCACAACAAGGAAGGCAGCTACCTCTAAGACATCTGCGAAGGCATTCACCTTCAATGAACCAGAGGAAGTGGAGCCAGATATCCCTTTGGTAAAAACAAAGAGAAGAATAAGACTTTCCAAGCTCTCCGAGCTTGAGAAGACAACCGAGTCATCACTTTCAGTGGAAAAGATACTGAGACTACCGGAGAAGTAGAGTCTCGAGTGATTGATGAAATGGCCAAGTCTGCGAGGCCGATCACAGAGGCAATCGAAGACCCACCAGTGTAGACGAGCAATGTGAGGAACAAAGAATGGCCGAGGCAATCGAATCACCATTGACAGGGTTGTTTCTCCACATAATGAGGCCACGAGGATGTCGAGCGGCGAAGAATGCTACCCTTAATCCCCGGAAATGAGGGCCAACAAGAGAATGAAGAAGACGATGTAATCATGTACTCTCCACTCGTATCCGGACATCCAAAATCGTCGGCGAGAGTGGAGAAAATGGAAGCCGAGCCTATCCAGTCTGCTTTGAAAATCCATAGTTCATTCTTTGAGAAGAAGAACTCTTCGGTTTCTTGAGGTGGACACATCTTTGCAAGCCCTTGATGAGGATAATTGCATCAATATACTGCGCAGATTCGAAAAGGAAATGAACGGGCTAAAGCGGTGAGGATGCGAGAGCACGTGAGAAGGCCAACATCTCGCCCTCTCACCGCACCACCGATCATACACACCCTCACCTTGATGTCCTATCGAGAAAGTGATGAGGATCTGGACCTTTCTTTGCCACGGAAGAGTTGCAAATGCGGCAAGCAATGCAAGAGTCCGAATCCTTCATGAGCAAAAAATGATGGAGGGACCAGGAGAGTCCTCCAAATCACAAAATGAAATAGACCCAATGGGAGTGGTGCGAGATATTGCCACCAAGTCGTTCTTGCCACCACTTCCCCACTCATTCGAGAGGAAGGTATTAAGGGAGGAACCGGTGATGAAACCGGGAGTGTGGGGACCCCCAAGCCAACCCCTAATGAAGGTGTCTTACCACCGCCCCAACGGCCGAATACTCGGTGGGAACAGCCGGGAGTCCGGAGATGAGTGACCCCATTCCAAGTCACTCACCGGTATGCCACCGAGGGGAAACTCCCTCCACCGCTGCGGCAAGGTCGGAGGTCAGCTGCAAATGACTCCACAATGAATCTAGGAGGCGAAGTGGAGAAGGATCAATCACGAATACACAACAAGTTGTCACGACGAGGCTCGAGACGATTGTGATGTCTCGGTGAAGTGCCAACGCTTCCGCAGCTAATGACGCCGCGATGCGATCGAGGCACGAGAAGAAGGAACCGCCGGGAGTTAATACTGGCGATGAAAGTGCAATCCATGGAGTTGAGACTCAATGGATGCCACCTCGAAAGACCCCAAGACAAAGATGACATCGTCGAAAGGGATGTCCAAGGCCTCGCATTGCTGAGACCTGCGGGAGGTAATGAAGGCCAACGGGAGGTTGAGACTTCCGGGGTAGAGAAACGAAGCCGTAACATCCCTCCTGCTATCATTGATCCATCGAAAAGGAGATAAGTGCTCTTCACGATTCCCGGATAATCTGATGTAACCTTTTCGGGATCGGAAGGAGACGATGAAGGCGAGTCATCCCCTGTGGATCGATCCCAAAGACTTAGCCGAGGATGTTCCAACCACGAGTAAGTCTGACCTCAAGACTACTCGCCAAACTTTCACCTTTGATGTTGAGCCACCCATGGAAATCTCATCATCGTCCGATGACGCTCGATAAGGCCGAGGACCGATCAACTCATTTGGAAAAACCACCCGAGCGACGGCCGAGGCTCAGAGCCGGGTCGACTTCTAACAGACCCACCAAAACAGAGTCCACTGCTCAGGCTCCCCAAGCTGCAGCAAGTTCGACTCCACAAGGAACTTCACGAGCACGCTTATAATTGAACAAATTCCGGTTGCACCTGATGATTCTTTCATAGAATCATTTCCCTTCTATCTGGAGGTACCGACCTCCCTGAAGAGTCGACTAGAGATCGCGAGCGCTTCCACGACACGATCCTGTTATTCCATCGACACCATTGTTCCAAATGACTATGACTTTGACGCCGCTTGGTCACCAAACAGAGGAAGCAATCGAAGTTCGGGAGGTGTTCAAAGCCCTATTTGAGAGATTGAACGGATGGAGAGGCACCGAGGCCTCACTGACATGAGGCCGATAACGGCCTCACCGCGATTTGAGAGGCATCATAGTTAGGATCCGGAGTGGTGGCAATGCAATAAACAATGCGTGTGGAACAAGCTCGATATTTTAGAACATTGTTCAACAAGTTGTTGGCCTGGCGAGCCGAGAATGCTTTGATGCAAAGACAAAATTGAAAGAGCACATTGAACAAATGCATGAATCTCATACTACGAGATAAAACTGCTGCGTGAACATAATAAAAACGAGCTCCTGCGTGTGGAAGATAATATGGATCGAAAATTCGGTCTCCTCATGGCCGAGATGAAGTTGGTAGCAGTGAATCCAACGCCACTCGCTACGAGTTTCGTGCGGCTTACTCTGTAGCGATTGACGAGAACTCAACTATCGTGAGACTCGACTTCTTGCTTGCTAACTTGTTTCCAGGGTTCCTCTCTCATTTGATGATGCCAAAAAGGGGAAGAGGAATACCTAAAAACGCGAAGGGATCGAAGTTGAGAAAGAGGAAGCATTTGTGAAGGGAAAGACATCTCGAGGCAAGATAATAAGAGAGAAGAAAGGGAAGTCTGTTGAGGGGGAAGGCTCGAAAGATGTGACCTTGATGATTGCAAAAACCCCCAACAAGGTCTTGTCACAAATGATATTATCAAAGAACTCCCAATGATTTCTGCCACTCCAACACTCTGCACAATGGTGAAAAAGAGAAAGACAGTTGAAGCGAGGATGGAGGAAGTGGAAGGAAGAATGAATGCTCGAGTTATGGATATTCTAAAACAACATGGAGGCATTCCAATAGACGAGACACTTATGCCATTTCGGATGCTGGGCCGAGCCAAGATCTGTTGATGAATTTAAGACGCCGCATCCCGAAGGTTACTTCGCAAACATGTCCATGGCTCAAGCACGGGATTTGTATCTTGGGAAAAAGGTCTCACACTATGTGAAGAAGGCGACAGCAAAGAAAACCACACGTGGTCACTCTGCTTTGGTCACTCTGCTAGTCACTCACCGGGAAAAAAGAAGGCCCCGAAAGACAATACACGCCCAGGGTAGAGGAAGAAGCGTGGTGGAGGAAGAGGTTTCGGACCAGAACTCGCCCCAAAAACATTGAGTACATAGATCCAGGCAAGAAAGGAGGGATCTATTGGGGGGGATTTGACGAAGTAGCCAATCTACAAGTGGCTAAGAACAATCTTGAGTATGTGAAGAGAATTGAAGAAGAAAATAAAAGACAAACTCAGCTATGGGAGGAAAGACAAGAAAGACTAAGAAGAGATGAAGGCGCCTAAAGAAAGCGTATGAGAAAAAGAAGAAGGCACTGAAGATGAGAAGAAAAAAGGAAAAGGTCAAAAGATGACAGAGAAGAAGATAAAAAAGAAGGAGGCGGCGAAGGAGATGAAGTGTTCTTGTCCACCCCTTCATGTATTTTACTATGTAAATACACTTTATGTAAGTCTTCTTCAGACATTGAATAAAATTATGCAATTTAAGACGTGAATAGATATAGAACAACATGGTTAGTCTAAGCTCTGTTTAAGCTCTGATACAATTTTTTTTGGACTTAAGCTCTGATACAATTTTTCTTGGACTTAAGCTCTGATACACTCTGTAAATAGCTATGTAAAGAACAAGGATATTATGATCAATAAAAGATCGATTCTAAACATACATTCGTGGTTCTACATTTGTCGTATGTATCTTTCTTTGTTAAATAATTGTATGGATGTTTTAAGTTTTGGCATCATAAAAAAGGGGGAAATTGTTGGGAAATTATTTTGTAGATTTTGATGAATGCCATGTAAAACTTAGAATAGGATGTTGGCACCCCATTTTTCTTGTAAACTGCGCATTGTAATAGATAGGGTGGTCGAGTGAGTTAAGTCGGCTATGCCTAAGCATGCAAGAAGACAAATCGGAGACGGAAGGAAAACTCATTGCGAGGCAACAGTATGGCAAAGAAGAGAAGACGGAACTCGATCAAGATGTAGGCGAGATGCACGGTGAGTAAAGTATCGGTCAAGTCAACTCAAGATAGCCAAGTCTCAAGTTGAAGTGACGGAAAGAGTCATCCAATGATTGGAAGTCGACTCTAAGTCACCTGGGAAGGCAAGGAAATGCGGTCAAGTCGAGATAATCAAAAGAGAGATCCGTTGCCACGAAATCAATAGAATTACTTAAACAAGTAATACCTCCATACTACCTTTCTTGAAGTGCTCGGTTCGAAGCGTGCAAAAGGAATAAACCAATGGGAAGCTCAGAGCATGTCGAAACTCGAAAAGTCAAGAATCGTTCATACGAGGAAACGTAAATTCAAAGGATCGCAACAAGACAAGCCAACGACCACAAGTGTCTTTTGAAAATAAGCCTATCTCTTCAACGGGCAAGTTTTCAAAAGAACACTATTAAAGGCCGAGGAGTTTATTTGAGAAGAGGTTACCTTGACAACCCGAACCACGAACATTCAAGCAAATATTTGAATCTGTAACCTAAAAACATTCTCAAGTCATTCAAGATCAATCCTCAAGCCTACACTAGGAAGAAAATCAATCCAACACTCACCTGTGAAGGAAAGATAACTTCAATCGGTTGAAGAGGAAACTTTTAAAGAATCAAGGGGTCTACATTCCACGGAGGATTGTAGGAAGGTTCATGGTCGAACCGGTCTCAAGTTTTTGGAGGGCTTTGTGATCAAATCCAAGAAGCTTGAGCAAGTGGGTCTGTAGTAGCAAGGTTCCTCTTCAAGGTATCTCCGGACCGAGTCCCAAAGTCGAGTCGAGAAGCGGTGCCAGTGACCAAGGCATCTCCGATCGAGTCCCAAAGGATCAAGTCACCGTGTGATCAAGACTTGTATCCGGATCGTTAACCACTCAGATATCTTGATCAATACTTAGTGGATTCCTCCGAGTTGGAGAAGAGAGGAGTAGAAGAATTACCCCATCTTCGAACCTCTATAAAATCTATTGTGTTATTTACATTTCAACACTTTAAATTCTCGCATCTTATTGTTATATCTCATGGATAAATTTGCTATCCAATTGATAATCAACGTGTGCTAAAACCAAGTATTAAAACAAACTTAACCAAATTCAAGGGTGTTAAGTCTTCCAAAAAAACAAATCACGGTCGAGTTAAGCCTTTAGTCAAAAAAATGAGTTATTCTATCAACAAATCGAACAGTGCATTGAGTGACTAACTCTGATTAATTAACTTAGCAGTTGTCCATCAAGGACTCACCGTGAAGTATTAACTCGAATATTTAAAAGGACTAAATTGAAAAGTTGGTAAGGTTTATTCAACCCCCCTTCTAAACCTTACACTCACACCCCTTGGGACCTACAGTTAGATTCATTTCTTTAGCACAAATTCCCAAGTAAAGATATCTTCTCATCTGAAAATCAGTTTCAAGAGCATCTACATTGTCCAAGTATTTTCCTTAAGCAGAATGGCACTCCATTACGAATGATGAGAGAAGGAAAGGGTTACAACATGACAAAGAGACCAAGCCACTTTTTGCCAATCGTAATAAAAAAAGAATATAAGTAAGTTCAGCCAATTCAAACAAGAAAGAACATAAGTAAATCATCCTACTAATTAATGCCACAACTTCATTTTTGAGCCAACACATGGGAACAAGAACATATGCCGCCTAAAGATAATCACAAACACTTGGTGTGCACAAGGGTGGAAACATGTGGGATTCAAATTTCATCTTATATATGCTTCAACAAAATTAAAACATAATTCACGGGAGATCATAAATACTGTATATGGACATTGAAAAGGCCTCTTAGGGGAGATCTTCTCAAAGTTCCAACCTGATCCTTAGCTAACCTGCAAAGGACTACCGGAGAGAACTCCGGCGTTAGCACTCCAACGATCAAGTTAGTTCAAAAGGGAAAAAAAATGTTTAAGAATGTGGAAAAGCTGAATGTAAAAGAGATAGATAAGATGATGATAGTTTACTCCCTTTTATAATGTCCCATAGTTACTTTTATTTAGGTCTACCATACTTTGTAGTTACTTCTCTGTAGGTCTACCCATCTTTATGCTTTATGTCACATCAAGGTGTCCTTCACATTTAATGCATGTCAGGTCTTCCCACCTTTATGTTTTATATCACATCCTAATGTGTCCTTCATATTTAATGCATGTCAAGTCTTCCCACCTTTATATTTTATGTCACATCTTAATGTGTCTTCCACATTTAATGCATGTCAGGTCTTCCCGTAGAAGTAGGTCTAACCCTGGAGGCAGGTTTTCCACTAGAAGCAGATCTTACCCTGAAGGTCAGGTCTTCCCATAGAAGTAGGTCTAACCCTTAAGGCCAGCTCTTCCCACAGAAACAGGTCTTACCCTGAAGGCAGGTTTTCCCATAAAAGTAGGTTTAACCCTTAAGGTCAGGTCTTCCAATAGAAGTAGGTCTAACCCTTAAGGTCGACTCTTCCTACGAAACAAGTCTTACCCTCAAAGCGGGTTTTCCCATAAAAGTAGGTTTAACCACTTAAGGTCGTCTTCCCATAGAAGCGTGTCTTACCACTCAAGGTCGGTCTCCCATAGAAGCGGTCTTACCCGAAGGTCAGGTCTTCCCATAGAAGTAGGTCTAACTCGGAAGGTCGGTGGCGGGGTCTCTGAACCATACCGAATCAAGTACTCCCCTACTCTCCTAGTTTGGACCGATAGGCCTGGACTAGGTGAGTAACAATTGCAGGTCTCCTGAACATGGCCGAATCAACTACTCCCCATACTCTCCTAGTTTGGGCCGACAGGCCTGGACTGGGGGAGCAACAATTGCAGGTCTCTCAAACCGGCCGAATCAACCCTACCCTTCCCATG
The DNA here is from genome assembly GCA_016081115.2 of Rehmannia glutinosa. Taxonomy (NCBI): domain Eukaryota; kingdom Viridiplantae; phylum Streptophyta; class Magnoliopsida; order Lamiales; family Orobanchaceae; genus Rehmannia; species Rehmannia glutinosa. The sequence goes on along the minus strand of JABTTQ020003003.1, from coordinate 334,528 downwards.
CTCGAATTTCAAACTCATGGCTAGGGACACGAGGTAGTTAGAGATCAGCTATAACCCTCAGGGTTTAATAGCCCCTAAGGTAGGAGCTCAGTTCGACACCTCAGGGTTTGAACTTGACTTGGGTTCGAGCTCAGCTCGGCCCCTCGGGGGCTTGAACTTGACCCTGAATAATTCCTGATTTTCTAAAGGGACCCAAGGTGGTACGAGCTCAGCTCGGCCCCTCGAGGGTTTAATAATTTTTACCCAAGCTTGAGTTTCAAATTCATAGCTCAAGACCTAAGGTAGTAAGAGCTCATTTCTACCCCTCATGCTTTTGATGGTACCCAAGGGTACGAGCTCAGCTCGACCCCTCAGGGTTTTGATGGTACCCAAGGGTACGAGCTCAGCTCGACCCCTCAGGGTTTGATGGTACCCAAGGGTTCGAGCTCAGCTCGACCCCTCAGGGTTTGATTCAGCTCATAAACTTTAATTAAAATAAAAATTAGGTCGAGCTAAGCTCTGCTCCTTCGTTAAATACTCCTAAGGGACCACACGGGTGGCCTCAGGAGACCTGGAGTAGAGTTCTGCTCTTCCCTCGCAGGGGTTTTCTTGTGCCCTTGGGATTCATTCTCGGAGTTGTCCCAAGGGACTTAGGGTAGGGCTCTGCCCTTCCCCCTAAGTTAAATACTCCTAAGGGGCCACACGGGCGGCCTCAGGAGACCTGGAGTAGAGCTCTGCTCTTCCCTCGCAGGGGTTTTCTTGTGATACTCCTAAGGGGCCACAAGGGCGGCCTCAGGAGACCTGGAGTAGAGCTCTGCTCTTCCCTCGTAGGGGTTTTCTTGTGCCCTTGGGATTCATTTTCGGAGCTGTCCCAAGGGACTTAGGGTAGGGCTCTGCCCTTTCCCCTAAGTTAAATCTTCTCTGCTGCACAATATTAGTCAAAAGATGATATATCATAAAGTACAACCCAAACACTATTTTCAGCAAAAATTGGGACATTACCATGAGAGCTTACGTCATTAATAGGCGTGATTTGAAATAAACTATTATTTTCGAAATTTTTTAATAATTGATAATAAAATACATTAAAATCAGTTCAATTGGAATTCCAGCACTATACAGCCTGCACCAATTTTGTCCCATTCCCTGAATGTCCCTCATATGAACACATGGTAACGTCTGCACTGCCCCACTTCTCTGATTTAGTTGACCTGTAAACCTACCCACACACACATACATATGGAAAGTGGAAAAGAGCAAAAATTAAACTTGCAAAAGAAAACAATATATAAAAAATAACAACTTGCTCCCAGCAACAAAATAGATTCCAATGACATCCAGGAAAATATTATCAGTGTACTTGCAAATATGGATAATATGTTATACCAAAAGGAAATATATTATAGTAAAAGTCCCAATAAACAAGATTTTTCCTCTCAAAAAACCCCTCAATTTGACTGTGGTTCATATAATCACCTAAAACAACTCAACCACTTCAGAAATCAAATATATTATACCAAAGGGAAAACCTTCCTCCCACTTTCATTAAAACTCAAATCATGAGGATAAAACCATAATCTCTTCCCATCAAGAACCGATTTTTGTTTTCAACAAACCCAATCAATTTTGTAGATGACATAAAAAAAATGCTCAAAAACATTAGCTCAACCCAAATAGCTCCAAAGACTACAACCTATCCTTTTCACTTCAATAACGAAATTTCTAAAAACCCACATAGGATCTATGAAATTACGAAGACCCAATCGAAAAGTAAAACTTAAAATTACACTAAGAGGGTACAAAAGAGCTCAGTTGATTATCCCCTTTGCATTTTCTAAATATTATTTATTAAAGAACTCTTAAAATCTGTTACCTAATTACTTTGAAAACATGGGGAAATAATTCATATAAGCCATGATAGATAATTCGAAAGCCATCACAACCCACCCAACCACATATTACAATATTGCCCCTACGGGCCATTAATATATTTTGGACATTAATATATTTTGACAACTACCAGAACAAGAAAACCCTTCCCATAAAGAGGCTAGATTTTCTAATTAATGTGCTATTGGTAAACAAGCTGACAGGACATGCATTTGAATTAAGGCCCATTCACATATGCAATGGAACCACAAACAACTCGTTAAACTAAATCTCGGCAATCATTCTCGTCAACAAGACCAGGTCTCATAATTTATTTAAAATAATAAAAAAAATAAAAAATAAAAAATAAAAAAGATTACATAAAAAGAACACACATTCTTCATTAGAACATTAGTTACCAAGTCCATGCTCAACGGCTATGCAAGCTCGTCTAGGATTAAATGTAAATTGTCGCAACCAATATGGAATTTCACGAATATGCTCATCTCATATCTTTAATTTACCATGTGCTTGAGAATACTGCAAATGTATTATTCATATATAATGGATGAAACCAACACTAAGCATATATTCATCCACCCCCAACTTTAATATATGCATAAACTGAAGTTCTGAACAATTGCAATGTAATTTGCGAAATGTTGCATAATAGAAGATCTATCCAATTCATCAAAAACAAGACTAATCTAATAGAGATCGCACATATTGTTATCACTTAATACTTGAATCAACAGAGCAAACCTACTACAGCCATACCCTAAGTAACAACCAACCATTAATTAGGTTCAGAACAATATTCTTCATATTCAAGCTCCATCACACATGAATACCAGATCCCAGCTCATCTCAAACTGATATTTCAATAAGATGGATAATCAATTTTCTCATGTCTTAAACTCAATTTTTCCCACAGACGGCGCCACTTGAAAAGGCCTCTTAGGGGAGATCTTCTCAAAGTTCCAACCTGATCCTCAGCTAGCCTGCAAAGGACTACCGGAGAGAACTCCGGTGTTAGCAATCCGACGATCAAGTTAGTTCAAAAGGGAAAAAGAGTGTTTAAGAATGTGGAAAAGCTGAATGTAAAAGAGATAGATAAGATGATGATAGTTTACTCCCTTTTATAATGTCCCATAGTTACTTTTATTTAGGTCTACCATACTTTGTAGTTACTTCTCTGCAGGTCTACCCATCTTTATGCTTTATGTCACATCAAGGCGTCCTTCACATTTAATACGTGTCAGGTCTTCCCACCTTTATGTTTTATGTCACATCCTAATGTGTCCTTCATATTTAATGCATGTCAAGTCTTCCCACCTTTATACTTTATGTCACATCTTAATGTGTCTTCCACATTTAATGCATGTCAGGTCTTCCCGTAGAGGTAGGTCTAACCCTGGAGGCAGGTTTTCCACTAGAAGCAGATCTTACCCTGAAGGTCAGGTCTTCCCATAGAAGTAGGTCTAACCCTTAAGGTCAGCTCTTCCCACAGAAACAGGTCTTACCCTGAAGGCAGGTTTTCCCATAAAAGTAGGTAAAAACCCTTAAGGCCAGGTCTTCCAATAGAAGTAGGTCTAACCCTTAAGGTCGACTCTTCTTCCTACGTAAAAACAGTCTTACCCCAAGGCGTATTTTCCAATAAAAGTAGGTTTAACCCTTAAGGTCGGGTATTCCCATAGAAGCATGTCTTACCCTGAAGGTCAGGTCTTCCCATAGAAGCAGGTCTTACCCTGAAGGTCAGGTCTTCCCATAGAAGCAGGTCTAACCCTGGAAGGTCAGTGGCAGGTCTCCCGAACCATACCGAATCAGACATTTAGCAAAACCAGACATCAATTATACAAATTGTGCAATAGGGCTAAGTATTATCACAAATACTTGGTACGCAAATGAATGGCAACAGGTATACACAAAACCATAACATGTCTCACCGAAATTGGCCTGAACAGAGCAACAACTGTGCGAATTGAGCTTGTTGTCGACAAATAGTGAAATCGGCTCGAACAGAGCAACCGCGAAGCGATTTGAGGTTGCCGCGACAAATAGGATGGAGGGGGCGATTTTCTTGTGCGGCGACGAATTGAACGAGAAGGATTTCGTCTTTTGGTTTTATGGGAATTGAAAAATTTTAGGGGAGCACCTCGAATTGGCACAACAGAGAATCGAGTTGATAAATTTCGTTCTTCCTGGTTTTCTCGAGAATGAGACCGAAAAATTTCACGGGGGAGGTCAAGCAATTGGTACTAGGAGATTATAGGAAGGTTAATCTTCTGGTATGTCAAGATCTTCAGGCTTGGAAAGACCAAATTGACTGGAAACGTCTTTTTTTCCCTTTCTCACGCTCAATAGGCTGGTTTGCTTTAATGAGTAGTTCTTTTGATTTTGAGTAAGTCTCTTATGAGACCGTTTCACAGATTTAAATTCATGAGACGGATTCAACTCATTTTAAAATTGGGAAAATTCCACCATATACCCTCTTTTTTAAAAAATACAAAAAATACGCTCTTATCACTTTTATACCTATTTTTTTCCTTTTTTACGCTCCAACTTATTTTTTTGAGTATTTTTACATTTTTTTCTTGTTCCTGTATTCTTTTATATGTTATGTATATTGTTTCGTTGTTGTTTAAATTTGTTTCATTGTTGTTTCATTTTTGTTTCATAGTTGTTTCTTTTGTTGTTTCGATGTTTCAAAACAACTTTTACCTATTTTTTATGCTACTTTTTGTTCATGTATTGTTTTGTACATTGTTTCTATTGTTTCTGTGTTGTTCTATAATATTTTTAATGTTGTTCGAATAATGTTTTTGTTATTTTCATGTAGTTTTCAATGTGTAGATACAATTTTTACCTACTTTTAAGCTCGTTTTTATCATGTGGTACTTTTAATATTTTTTACGTTGTTTCTAGGTTGTTTCCATACCGTTTTTAATGTTGTTCTTATGTTTATTTGTTGTTTCCACGTAGTTCTCGATGTCTAAATACGATTTGTACCTATTTTTAAGCTCTTTTTGCTCATATCGTGTTTTCTATATTGTTTCTAGTTTGTTTCTGTAACGACCCAATTTTATAAAATTAAAGTATTCTAAAAATATTTTTAAGAAAACATAAATTTATAAATTAAAGTGATCCCAATAATGATAAAAAAGTTGATTTAGAATTTTAATTCTTAGGAAAAAAATATAATGATAATAATAATAATAATAATAATAATAATAATAATAATAATAATAATAATAATAATAATATTACATCTTCCAAATTAAATATTCAACAATTGTTCCAAGCATAAACCGGAAAAATTAAAGACATAAATCTAAAATTTAGTTCGATCACAATTATTTAAAATATAAATATATCATGATTTATTCCACCATCCACAACATCATATCTTCAACCGGATTCCTCAACCTGAAAGTCATGATAATAATAGGGGTGAGCCTCATCTCGCTCAGTAGGGATATATCTGTCAATATTTAATATAACATGAAAAACATTTACATAATTACAACAGTAAATTCATTCATTTCCTCTTTTTCCTCTGACTGGCCAGTTCCTGCATATAGCATTGCGGGTTCACCCCGAAGATACATTTGATCCAGGACCCTTTTCATAGCCCCTAGCTTATATGAATTTATTTCCTCTTGACATTTATTGCAATCAATGAAGTACAATCACAAAACATTAAATAAAGACAAATAATATGGAAATCCCTACCTTGATAATCGCAGATATTCGATGTAGAAAAATGAACAGTAAAAGTCCTAATCCTTGACCCCTTCATTTTCTACATTAAATAAAATTATATAATTAATATATGTGATTTTAACAAATTAAACTAATTAATGAAAGAATTTGTGAAAAATATTGAAATAAGCTTGTGAATTTTGAATATATATATAGATATATATGAAACTTGAATGATAATTAAAGAGAAAATATAATTACCCTAATTATTTGAAATTTTGGTGTAAAATTATGTATGAGATTACACCTATTTATACTAATTAATTACAACCCCTAAACATCTAACCTAAAATAGCCCCTAATATCTATATAACCCCAAATCCCCTAAAATAACCCCTAAGTAACCCTTACTTTAGTTAGTGGCTATCACATTCTACTCTCCTTAAATATAATTTCATCCTCGAAATTCGATATCTTACCCGGAATTGAAAAACTTGGGTACTTGACACGAATCTCTTCTTCACGCTCCCAAGTAGCTTCATTTCTCGCCATGACGTCTCCATCTGTATTTGATCGAGCAATATCTTTATTTCTCAAATGGTGAATCTTGCGTTCCAAAACAACTTCCGTGCTTCCTCATAAGTTAAGTCATTGTTGATTGTCAGATCCTTATAATTCACGATGTGACTTGGATCGTGAACGTACTTTCTTAGCATAGAGACGTGAAAAACATTGTGCACACTTGATAGACTCGGTGGTAATGCTAGCTGATAAGCTAAATCTCCAACTCGTGTAAGGATTTCAAATGGACCAATATATCTCGGTTTCAACTTTCCATTTTGTCCAAATCGAATAACACCTTTGATAGGAGCTACTTTCAGAAATATTTTTCTCCCTCATCAAACTGTATATGTTTTCTCCGTCTATCAGCATATGACTTTTGTCTATCTTGAGCCATCTTGATTCGATCTTGTATCATAGCTATCTTCTCAACAGTTTGCCGAATTAATTCAGGCCCCAAAATTTTTCTTTCACCAACTTCGCTCCAATATAATGGTGATCTACATTTTCTTCCGTACAACGCCTCGTATGGAGCCATCCCAATAGTCGCTTGATAACTGTTGTTATAAGCGAATTCCACCAAAGGTAATAATGTTTCCCAATTACTTCCTAAGTCGAGCACACATGCTCTCAACATATCTTCCAATATTTGTATAGTCCTTTCAGACTGCCCATCTGTTTGTGGATGATAAGCCGTACTAAAATTTAGCTTTGTTCCCAAGGCACTTTGTAGACTTTTCCAAAACTTAGAAGTAAAACGCGTATCTCTGTCTGAAACAATTGACACAGGAACTCCATGAAGTCTTACTATCTCCTCAATATAAATTTGTGCATATCGCTCCATCTCGAACGTCATTTTAACTAGTAGGAAATGAGCGACTTTGTTAACCGATCTACTACAACCCAAACAAATTTTGTTTCCCTTGAGTGATGGTGGAAGCCCTACCACAAAATCCATAGTTATGTGCTCCCATTTCACCTGAATGTCAAGTGGTTTGAGCAAACCGAAGGTCTTTGGTGTTCGGCTTTAACTTGTCAACTTGTCAAGTCAAACATTTTTCTACAAAAGTTCCAATATCTCTTTTCATACTTCGCCAAAGAAAAATACTACTCTTAAATATCGATACATTTTGGTACCTCCAGGGTGAGTGTGTACTACGGCGTCAAATGAGCTTCTTCGAGAATTTCTTTTCTAAGCCTTTCTTCTTTAGGAACGCATAATCTCCCTTCATAAGTCAAAGTACCATCATTTGTTATAACAAATCCTTTTACTATCCCTTCACAAGCTTTTTCTTTCATTTTGCTCAAAAATTTATCTCGAGGTTGAGCTTATTTTATCTTCTTTCTCGAGTTGGTCGCACCACCAAAGATGCTAGTATTATCTCTCGTGCTTTTGGGTGGCACCACTACTTCAATTCTCATTCGTGAATTCTCTCACAAGATGTTATTGCTCGATATCAAACTTGACATTTCTCCTTTTGTTTTACGACTTAATTCATCAGCTACAACATTAGCTTTACCCGGATGATAGCTGATAGTGCAATCATAGTCATTCACCAATTCCAACCACCTTATTTGCCTCATGTTTAGCTCTTTCCGAGTAAACAAATATTTCAAGGTTTTGTGGTCAGTGAAGATTTCACATTTCCCTCCATATAGGTAATGGCGCCGGATATTTAATGCATGCACTACAACAAATGAACTAACTCTAGGTCATGAGTAGGATAATTTAACTCATGTTGCTTTAGTTGTCTTGAGGCGTAGGCAACCACTTTACCATGTTGCATTAGCACGCATCCTAAGCCTTGTTTTGATGCATCACTATAAATAACAAAATCTTTAGTGGGGTCAGGAATAGTTAATATTGATGCAGAAGTAAGCCTTCGCTTCAACTCCTGAAAGCTTTCTTCGCATTTCTCATTCCATTGGAACTTCTCCCCTTTTCTTGTCAGTCGAGTCATAGGCGCAACTATCTTTGAGAATCCTTCAATAAATCTCCGATAATAGCCTGCCAAACCTAGAAAAATGCGAACTTCATTCGCATTCATAGGTGCACTCCATTCATTGATTGCTTTAACTTTAACCGGGTCCTTCAATTCCTTGAGCAGTGATTACATGTCCAAGAAACACCACTCGATCTAGCCAAAACTCGCATTTCTTGAATTTCGCATATAACTTTTCCTTGCGAAGTGTTTCTAGCACTATTCTTAAGTGCTCAGTATGTTGCTCTCTATTATTTGAATATACAAGTATATCATCTATAAAGACTATGACGAATTGGTCTAGATACAGATGAAATACTCTATTCATCAAGTCCATGAATACTTTTCGGTGCATTACTTTACCCAAATGGCATTACTACAAACTCATAATGTCCATATCGGGTTCTAAATGCCGTTTTGGGATATCACTCTTTTAATTTTTAATTGATGATATCCGGATCTCAAATCAATCTTAGAGAAAGTGTCTTTGGCACCTCTCAATTGATCGAACAAGTCTTCAATCCTCGGTAGTGGGTACTTGTTCTTCACTTTGTGAGTTGATTAAGTTCTCTATAATCGATACACATTCTAAGTGACCCATCTTTTTCTTTACAAACAGAATCGGTGCTCCCCACGGTGATACACTAGGTCTAATAAATCCCAAATCCAAAAGTTCTTGTATTTGCGCCTTTAACTCTTGTAACTCTTTTGGCGCCATCCTATAGGGTGCCTTAGATATAGGTCTTTGCCCCATGTACCAAATCTATTCCAAATTCAACCTTTGCGATCCGGAGGAATTCCTTTCTTTTGGAAATACATCCAAAAATTCTTGCACAATTGGTACGTCATTAGGTGTCACTTAATTTGCCGAGGTATCTACTAAACTCACTAGATATCCTTGACAATTTTTCTTTTTTAACATCTTTCTTGCCTTCATTGCCGATATCACTCGTGGGTACTTGCCTTAGACTTAATCCCATAGAATTTTATCTCATCATTTCCTGGCAGTTTGAATATTATCTCTTTCTCGTGACACTTAATGTCTGCCTGATATCTACTAAGCCAATTCATACCTAAGATTACATCAAAATCCTTCATCTTAATTATGTATAGATCAGCTTTAAGATATTTTCCCCCTATATTCACTTCAACATCCTTATTTACTGAGTCAGTTGTTATTGAATCTCCAGATGGCAAGCCAACCTCAAGGGGTTCACTTACTCTAGCACTCTTATGTCCTAATATATCATGAAATTTGGCAGATAAAAACGAATGTGTGGCACCAGTGTCGAAAAGTACAAGAGCAGGTATTCCAGAGATGGTTAGCATACCTGACATTGTACTCGGATTCTGATCAGCTTCTTCCTGAGTCATAGCATACATTCGAGCTCTACCTCCAGATGTTTGTTCTCTTCTTTCCCACTCAGCTTTTAAAAGAGGACAATTAGAGACTTCATGTCCTGGCTTCTTACACTTGAAGCATTTTCCTTGTCCAGCTAAACATTCTCCAAAATGATTCTTCTTGCATTTTGGGCAAGTTGGCCTGTCTGCTTGCGTAGTTGGACGTGCATTTCCATCAGTCTTTATCTGTTTATTTTGATTTTCAATTTTATTATGTCTTGCCCGTCCCATTTTCTTTTCTCAGGTAAAATGACCAACTTTTGCTCCTCTTCGTCCCCAGCAAAACTTGCTTCCACCTCATGAGCTCTTCTCACCATCACCGAGTATTCTAAATCTCATTGAGCGGATAGTATTCCGGATAGTTGTGCTCAAGTCCCCTTCAACCTCGAGCCTTTTTCAAATCGCAGTATCCACTAGGTGTGGAGCAAAACGACTTAGTTGATTGAACTGTCTCTCATACTCTGTGACAGTCATGTTTCTTTGTTTAAAGTTAAGGAATTTTGTCTCCTTCTTGTCCCGATATGATTGTGGGAAAAACTTTTCCATTACAATCATTTTGAACTCATCCCATGTTAAAGCATTTCGCTCTTCCTCGGTCTTAGTCCTCCAATACCCTTCCCACCAATGATCAGCGTCTTCAGTAAGTTGGAAAGCAGCACATACGACTCTTTGTTCGTCTATGCATCCAATATGTCGAAAAATCCTCTCTAGCGATCGGAACCATTCTTCTACTGCTGTCGGGCCATCACGTCCGTTGAATGTAAGTGGACGATAGTGGTGAAATTGTTCCACAACTCGTGCGTTGTTGTTGTTGTTGTCCCCGTTGTTCTGCACACCTCTGAGAAACTCAGCAATTATATCTCCAGCAATAGCAGTGGTTTGATTTCTTGTGTTAGTGGAGTTCTCACCATTGACTTGATTTCCACGACGGGGAGCCATATTCCTAAGGTCATACATAATGTATTATTATTATTTACCCCCAATTTATTAATAGATTTTGCATAAAATATCTAACTTAAAATCTAAATATCATAATATAATGGTCAAATAAATTAAGATCAATTAAAGGACAACTAAGCTTTATATATGATAAGGATTTATTTATCAATTATTACAATACATAGACCCAACCATCTCTACTGATCCATGTCTTCATCTTCCTCCGGATCGTCTTCCTGATCTTCTTCGAGATCTTCCTCCCGGTCTTCTTCCGGTTTCCTTCCTTCCTCATCTTCTGCCATAACCTCATTGTTCAAAAATTCAATCCATTTACCGTATAACCTGACAGTGAATGTCCCGTAGTTAATATTTGGTCGGTCGTCATGCTTGTCATACTCCAATAATGAGGCATAAAGCTTTTCACCTTGACGTTCCAAAATGAGGATAAGCTATCAATCACTCTACGGGAGCGCGCGTTCGTTTGGAGCCCCGATGACATTCCTCACATTGTACCACAACCGGTGAATTTTAACTATATATTCTCCAATACTATCCCCCTCCTCAATTTGATAGTTGAAATAATAATTGAGTCGGTTAATTTGATGGTCCTGACCCCGCTTATTATTATTATTATTCTTTCTTGCAGTGTGGCGAGTGCGAGTTCCTGCCATCTATATATATGTGCATTTGCAACTATAAGTCTATTTTTATATTTTTTTAAAGGAATACAAGATTTCTATTCATCTAACATATAAACTGGTATTATATTTCTAAAGTAGAATTTAATAACATGGAATCATAATAAAATACATCATGACATAACTGAGCATATTGTATAATTTCACTCGCATTAATAATTCTCTTACCTTGAGGATACCGACAAGATATGACGGAGGTGGATGTTATTACACCATTTTATCTTATACAAAGTTTGACTTTTTTTTTTAAACCATACATTTTAATTTTAATTGTTTTTAACAAGCCTACAGAAACGTAGACCTGCTCTGATACCACTTGTAACAACTCAATTTTATAAAATTAAAGTATTCTAAAAATATTTTTAAGAAAACATAAATTTATAAATTAAAGTGATCCCAATAATGATCAAAAAGTTGATTTAGAATTTTAATCTTAGGAAAAAAAATATAATAATAATAATAATAATAATAATGATAATAATAATAATAATAATATTACATCTTCCAAAATAAATATTCAACAATTGTTCCAAGCATAAACCGAAAAATTAAAGACATAAATCTAAAATTTAGTCCGATCACAATTATTTAAAATATAAATATATCATGATTTATTCCACCATCCACAACATCATATCTTCAAATAAATCCTCAACCCGAAAGTCATGATAATAATAGGGGTGAGCTTCATCTCGCTCAAGAGGGGGATATCTCACAATATTTAATATAACATGAAAAACATTCACATAATTACAACAAGAAATTCATTCATTTCCTCTTTTTCCTCCTCGACGCCGCCTTCCTCATATAACATTGCGGGTCAACCCGAAGATACATTTGATCCCTGACCCTTTTCATAGCCCCTAGCTTATATGAATTTATTTCCTCTTGACATTTATTGCAATCAATGAAGTACAATCACGAAACATTAAATAAAGACAAATAATATGAAAATACCTACCTTGATAATCGCAGATATTCGATGTAGAAAAATGAACAGTAAAAGTCCTAATCCTCGACCCCTTCGTTTTCTACATTATAAAATTATATAATTAATATATGTGATTTTAACAAATCAAACTAATTAATGAAAGAATTTGTGAAAAATATTGAAAGAAGCTTGTGAATTTTGAATATATATATATATAGATATATATATATATATATATGAAACTTGAATGATAATTAGAGAGAATTTTACAAAGCTGTTTAACAGGTTATGTACATAAATGAGGAAATGCAGGCTGGTTAGGTAGATGTTTGACAATATTTTAATTGCAAATTAATTAGGAGGCTAGCTAATCCACAAAATGATTATGTATTTATGTAGATCTATACAAATTCAAGATGCAAATACATGTTAATGATTTTGGTCGGATTTGGGTCAACCTGCTATAAGCAATTTAATCCGTCGAAACCGTTTAAAAAAAATAAGGAAATAATTAATGATAAGGAAAACCAAAAAAACAAGACATGTTCTTAAACTTACCAAAAAACCCCGACCCGTCAGACCCGAAAAACCATATGATATTGTTATTCAAAATGATTATAGTGATTTGCAAAATGATTTTGATGATCTTCAAAATGAATTCCAAAATTTACTTGTTAAGTGCAAAAATATGAAAAAGTAATTCATTGTTTTGAAAAATGATAAGGATAGTTTATTTACTTCCTATGAATCACTATCATATGCTCACACCACCACTCTTGACAAGGTTAGAAACCTTGAGAAAGAAAATAGTACTCTTGTAATTACCCTAATTATTTGAAATTTTGGTGTAAAATTATGTATGAGATTACACCTATTTATACTAATTAATTACAACCCCTAAACATCTAACCTAAAATAGCCCCTAATATCTATATAACCCCTAATCCCCTAAAATAACCCCTAAGTAACCCTTACTTTAGTTAGTGGCTATCACAGTTTCTATATTGTTTCTTGGTTGTTACTATGTGTTTTATGTTTTCATGCATTGGATCAAAAATTGAATTTTGTTTTTTTACTCATGTTGTTTCTATATTATTTTTCAAATTTGTTTAGTTTTAATATGTGTTATTTTATTTGTATATTTCTTGTTTTTTATAAGATTCCAAATATAAAATGGATTATTTAACCGGGGGCAAAATTTTTTTTTTCACTGAAATTTGATTAGAAGAAACATGTTTGAAACAACAAAGAAACAACAAACATGTTTGAAACAACAAAAAAACAACAAAGAAACCAACGTAAAAAATTCCGAGAATTTTGCCAGGAGCGTATTTTTGTCCAAAAAAAGGAGAAAAGCGTATTTTTGTCAAAAAAATCACCGGAAAGCGTATTTTGCTGTTTTTTGTCCAGAAAAGTTGGGTAGTTGTGTCCTTATCCCTTTAAAATTCATAGCAAGTTAGATCCAAATTTAAATGGGTTAGCTAATATGGTCATTTAAGATCCGTCTTATGAAATTAAATTCGTGAGACGGTCTCATATAAGTTTTTGTCTTTGATTTTTGTTTCCTTGTATAAAGTGTTAACTGTTTTTTTATGAGTATATTTATATATAATTAATTTTTTCCATTTTATTAATTGAATAATAATTAAATAATATTTACATATAACTTTTGAAAAGTTTCAAAATTAATTTAAATATCATTAAATATAAAACAATTAGGTAATATTCTCCGAGTATCATAAGAATTAACTATATCACGTGCAGGGTAGTTCCCATGTTTCAGAGGGTCTAATGCTGGAAATAAAAATTGACCCCGTTGTATTCTTATAAAGTACTTGATCAATCTTACGGAAATAATTAGAGATGGAAATAAAGCGAGTCGGGTCAGGTCGGTGAAGACTCAGACCCACCTTGTGCCTAGTACGGGGCAGGGCAACCCGTCGCGGGTCGAGGGGCGGGACGGAGTGGGTCGACTCGTTCTGCCCCATTTTAAATTAAATTAAATACAAAAAATAAAATAAAATATATTTATAATATATTTATAAATATTATTTACAAAAAGTGTTACTATAAATTTATAAATGCTAGATATAATATAAGAATACATAAAAATTATATTATAATATATATTATTTATGAAAAATATATATTAAAATATATTCTAAAAATAAAAATTCTATGCGGGGCGGGGCGGGACGGGTACCTGTAGGGTGGAAGTGATACCCAAACCTGCCCCGAGGCGGGGCGACCCAAACGGGATGGGCCAAGGCGGGTACCCGTGGGTCGTGTTAAAATTGTCATCCCTAGAAATAATGTTTCTCTTTGGGATTCAATGATCGCTTTTACTTGTCTTTTTTTCTTATGATTTTTTTGTCCATGTATATATTTCCGAGTATATAACATTTGTGGTTTTTTTATTGAGCAAAAAACTATAGTATATAAAATTAGTATATTTGTATATTATTATTTTTTTTATTTTATTAATTGAATAATAATTAAGTTATATTTATAAAAAACTTTTGCAAATTTTTTAAATTAATTCAAATATCATTAAATATAGAAAAATTAGGTAATATTAGCCAAGTGTCATATGAATTAACTATAGTACATTGAGGGCTATTCCTATGTTTCAGTCTTTCAGATAGTCTATTTCTGGAAATAAAAATTGGCCATGTTGTATTCTTATAAGCAGTTGATCAATCTTACAGTAAATAATGCTTCTCTTTGGGACTCAATGATCGCTTTTACTTGTCTTCTTTTTTATGATTTTCATGTCCATGTATATATTTCCGAGTATATAATAGTGGTTTTTTATTGAACAAAAAACAATAGTCAATAAAATTAGTATATTTATATATTATTTTTTATTTTATTAATTGAATAATAATTAAGTTATATTTAAAAAAATTTGCAATGTTTTTAAATTAATTAGGTACTATTCGCCAAGTGTCATATGAATTAACTATAGTACATGTAGGACCGTTCGGCCGTTCCTATATTTCAGATGGTCTATTTCTGGAAATAAAAAGTGGCCTCGTTGTAGTCTTATAAATAATTGATCAATCTTATGGTAAATAATACTTCTCTTTGGGACTCAATGATCGTTTTTACGTATCTTCTTTTCTTATGATTTTCATGTCCATGTATATATTTCCGAGTATATAACATTTGTGGTTTTCTATTGAAACAAATATAATATTCAATAAAATTATTATTTATACTGTTAAGTATATATTTTATATTTACGATAGTATTTTATCCTTTTATTGAAATTTTTTTGTGTACTAATAATAACAATATCATTAAAATCACAAATTTAACTACATAAAGTATGGATTATATATGACCTATTTAATGTGTTTTTATCATATTATTGCTTCTCTAATTATTTGACTATTCTTAAAATATAATATAATAATTGCCTAGAAATTCCCATGGTCAGAATTGAATCTTATTCAATAAGTTGAACAAAACAACCACCTAGCGTCTAACTTATCGAGAGAACCCAAATCCCTTCCAAAATATTCCCGTCGACCAGAAATTTCCCAAATCTCCTCCACCATCGGACCACCTCGAACCTAATCGGATATCAGTCATTTGCCACCCTCATCGACACCGACCTATACTTCCTTTCACTGGAGGAGACTTTCGCTCGAATCGGAAAATCAAATTCGTTGATTCCCCAGGCCATAGATGTTCCATTAACGGCAAAAGCATGCTCAGATTTGAGCTCTCCAAAAGCCTCAATAATGAAATCAAAGAAGGTGACTGCTAATATTTGTACAACACATGTTTTTTTTAGACAACCCTCTTTCTTTCATTTTTATTTACCGTTTGATATTAAAGAAAATTAGATTGAGAAATGGTAAGTGATAATTATGTGTTGGAGTATTAGCTGGAGTTAGCTGTAGTATTAGTTCTTTCATTATTCAGCACTTTTACTTGTTGGAGTTAGTTAAAACACGTTTTTTGTTTCCTATAGCAACTTAGCGGTTTCCTTATTTCTGGTTCTATAAAAGGGGATGCAGCTGTTCTATTTTTGAGGTAAGATGAATAAAACACATTTCAGATTTTTCCCTCCAATTTCTACGTGGTATCCAGAGCTATAGGTTCGAACCACAATGAATAATCGACGAGAGCGTGGAACAATGTGATCGCTGAGCCGACGCTATCGCATGATGCGATTCAAATCGCGAATCAAACGACGGTGAAGGAGGAGGATCCTTATCGCCTTCATGGATCCGATCACCCTGGTTATCGCTTGTCTCAACTCGGCTCACAAGTAATAATTACTTGTCGTGGAGTAGATCTATGAGCATTGCGCTCGGCGCGAAGACGAAGATATGATTTGTGAATGGGAGTATCTCTCAGCTCCCAAGGTGATTCGCCCGAATACGAACAATGGAGGCGTATTGATTTGATGGTTACTAGCTGGATTTTAAACACTATTACTAAGGATATAGTAGATGCTTTTTTGTATGTTAATTCCGCACACGAACTTTGGGAGGATATTGCACAAATGATTCGGAGAGTGCAATGGAACAAGACTATATCCTACGAGAAAGATATTGTGAATTTGACTCAAGGTGTTAATTCTCATTGCGGTTTATTTCACGAAGTTGAAGAGACTTTGGGATGAGTATAGTAGTCTAACATCTGCTACTAATTGTACTTGTGGAAATAACAAAGTCACTGATGCCGATAATATTACAAAATTAAATCCGTTTTTGATGGGGTTAAATGACTCCTATGATCATATTAGAGTCAAATCTTAATAATGGATCCGTTCTTTAGGTGGTTAACAAAGCATACTCAATGGTTCAACGAGTAGAGAGACAGAGGAGTGTCAATACCAATTCCATCGAAGGATTGGATGGAGCGACTTTGCTTGCTAAAAACACAATTGTTGGAAGGGGACAGTTCCTAGATGGAACAACACATGTAACATAAATACTAACTGGTAGGGGTGATCACGGTGCGGTTTGGGCGGTTTTTTCAATATTTTCAAACCGAATTGCTAAGTGCGGTTCGCCACAAGTTTGATTTCAAGTCGCGGTTTTTTAGAATAAAACAAACATGCGGTTTTCAACGGTTTTTGGGCGGTTTCGGTCGGTTTTGCGCTTTTAACGCACAATAAGTGAATATTATATACAACAATCAAAATGAGCAAAACAACTTATCAATTCGATAATTAAAAAGTTAAGAATATGTTGTAATTGCCTAAATCAATATTATAACAACTTCAATAACATATAATAGTTGAATCTAATAGAAATATCGAGTTTTTGCAATCACTAAAAAAGTATTTCTTATATTTTGGCCTTAAAAACCATTTTTAGTATTTTCAAGTATCAACTTTTGCTTCTGGTTCTGCTTCATTTAGTCATAATCTAAAAGCTTAATCTAAAAGTATGGAGAGGGGTGCTTTAAATTTCCGTTTATGCTCCTAGTTTAATTTTTACAAATAAATAAGCACCTCTACAAAGTTTTCATCGAACAATAAATTGACTAATATGCTCTCCCATAACTTGAATATTTCAATCTCCAATCTACATCCATAACAAGAAATGAAGGCTTTGGTGTTTAAACTATTGAGTAAATTGACTAATATACCTATAATACACAAGTGAAAATATTTAAATATGACAATACATAATTATACACAAATATACTATAGATTTAGAGAAATGTAATGACATATATAGAAAATATAATATATATATATATGTAGTATTCTACTTGCGGTGCGGTCGGTGCGGTTTGAGACTTCAAATTGTAATTGCACCATCTTATGCGGTGCGGTTTAGACTAAAAATATTAATCGCGGTTTTTCCAATAATTAAGCAATTGCGGTGTGGTGCGGTTTGGTTCGGTCGGTTTTTGCGGTTTTCGGTTTTTGTTGATCAGCCCTACTAATTGGCAATCTCGGGGAAGAGGATTCAGACGGACTAAAGAAGAGAAAGCCAAACTAACTTGTGAACATTGTCGAGCACCAGGCCATGAGATGTCTGAATGTTTTAAGCTCCATGGATATCCTGACTGGTTTAAAACACTGAAGGAACAAAGAAGCCGAGGTACAACAAATTTGGTGGAAGTCGATAATGAGAAAATTGAGATGATGTCTACAGGCAGTTTAAATACCAAGAGGACAGATATGCGTCCACAAGGGGATATGGCATCCATAATACAGCAGGAGATAGCCAAGTATATGGCTAACAGAGTGGCTGGAGATGCATCAGGGAGCAGTGGTGTCAACCTAAACTATGCTCACTTCGTGGATTATGCTGGTAAGGATCCAACACATGACACTTATTGTGTTCTATCTACCTTTGAGGGAAGTAACAGAACAGTTGGATCATTGATATCGAACAAGTAAGCACATGTCTTTGTAATGAACAAATGCTTACTAACTTGCATCCAAATACTACTCAAACCACCATTTATCTACCGTGATGGATCCACTAAACAAGTGTCTTACACAGACAAGCAAAACTCACGACATCCCGATTCTTCATGATGTGTTGCTTGTGCCTTCTTTCTCATATAATCTTTTATCTCATTGCTCGATTGATCAATCATCTAATCTCAAGTTCACATTCTTTCCCACTCACCGCCTCAAGGACTCCGAGGACCGATGAAGTTGTGGCAATGGGAAAGGCACATGGGAGACTCTATATTCTTCAATCTAAGTTGGGCCATGCTTCCATCTCTCGTATTGATGGACTGGCATATCAAGTTGGGCCATGCTTCCATCTCTGTATTGGAACACATTCATAGTTTGAAGCCTTATTGTAATTCTGATGCTAAGGCACTTCTTAATAAATGTGAAATTTGCCATAAATCAAAACAACCTTGCCTATCATTTCCTCTAAGTACCTCTAGATCTGATGAGTGTTTTGGTTTGATACATGTGGATATATGGGGTCCTTTTGTGCATACAGGTGCTTCTCACACTCCATACATGCTCACTGTGGTTGATGATTGTTCTAGAGCTACTTGGACTTATTTCTTAGCACATAAAAGTCAGGTTGCTCACACACTAGAAGGTTTCTTTCATATGGTGCACACACAGTTTAAGAGGAAGGTGAAGGTAGTGAGGAGTGACAATGGTGGGGAGTTTGTGAATCAGCATATACAACATTTGTTTCATTCTTTGGGGATACTACATCAGAGGAGCTGTATCTACACCACAACAGAATGGAGTTGTGGAGAGAAAGCGCAGGACATTACTTAATCTTGGGAGAGCCTTGATGTTTCAATCAGGAATGCCAGCTAAATTTTGGATATATGCCTTGATGCATGCTACATTTGTGGTGAATAGACTGCCTAGTGCATTATTGGGATGGAATACTCCTTATGAGTTGCTATATGGGAAGGCACCTGAGTATACCTCTTTGAAACCTTTTGGATGTTTGGCTTATGCCACAAACACCAGCCCTCACAAACATAAGTTTGACACTAGAGCACACAAGTGTGTGTTTATGGGTTATCATCAAGGAGTTAAAGGATTTAGGTTGTATAACCTTGACACTCATCAGTTTCTTCTTTCCAGGGATGTTCAGTTTTTTGAGCATTCTTTTCCTTTTCTTGCTTTCACAGATCCTACACCTTGTACACCTCTTCCCATAATCTCTACCCTTGAGAAGGATTCTCCTGCTTCTATCTCACAACATTCTACTACTGTACCTTCCTCTTTTCCTGTTCCTGCTGTGAGAAGAAGTTCCAGACAGACCCATCCACCTGTCTGGATAAAAGATTATGTCAGCAATGTTTGCTCTAACCATGTGCCTCCCTCAGGTGCCACACTTCCACAACTCAGTCCTACAGGTGATCACTATCATGTGCCTACTTTTCCTCACTATGTGTCTCCAAATATTTCTGATGATTATGTGGCCGTTTTGGCTAATATTTCTGAGATACAAGAGCCCAGAACTTACAGTGAAGCTTGTAAGAGTTCCAACTGGATAGATGCTATGAATAAAGAGCTGGATGCTCTTGAATCTAATCATACCTGGGAGTTCACTTCTCTGCCAGTTGGTAAGAAAGCTATTGGTAGCAAATGGGTATACAATGTGAAACTTAATCCTGATGGTTCAATAGATAGATATAAGGCCAGACTTGTGGCCAAAGGGTATCATCAAATCTATGGCTTGGATTATTTGGACAACTTCTCTCCTGTTGCTAAGATGGTGACAGTACGGATGTTTATTGCAGTTGCAGTTTTGAAAGGTTGGGATTTGCAGCAGTTAGACATAAATAATGCTTTTCTCCATGGCTTTCTTGATGAGGAAATTTACATGTTGCCCCAGATGGTTATTCCAAAGCTCAGCAGGGGCAGGTTTGTTGTTTGAAGCAGAGTTTGTATGGACTTAAACAGGCATCGAGGCAATGGAATGTAGAATTGTGCAGAAAATTGGTGGAGTTTGGTATGATTCAATCTCAGAATGATCACTGTCTGTTTATTAGAAAAACTCGATTCCTCTTACTTGGCTCTCGCTCATTTATGTTGATGATTTACTCATCACCGCTCGCCTTCTGAAGAGATTGCTTTGCATTAAAACTTTACTTGGATCGAAATTCACTATTAAAGACTTGGGACAGGCCAAGTATTTTCTTGGGCTTGAGATTGCTAGAGGGATCACTGGTGTTTATCTTAACCGGAGGAAATACATTTTGGATATTCTACATGATACAGGGCTCACCGATTGCAAGCCCGCTTATTTGCCTTTTTCCACAGGGGACTAAAGTTGTGTGGTAAGGAAGGTACACCATTGGAGAATCCCCGATCAATACCGGAGATTGGTTGGTCGCCCGCTTTATTTGAATCTTACATGGGCAGATATCACCTATTTGTGTCCAACAACTTAGTCGCTTGTAAATGATCCGTATAGTTCTCATTGGGAGGTCAAGCTTCGATGTGCTTAAATATTTGAAGGGTTGCCCTTCTAAGGGTCTTTTTACTCGCTACGGGTGATTCCACACTCACGGCTTATAGTGATGCGGATTAGGCCGTGCGTGACACTCGCAAATCACTCACATGTTTTTGTGTTTTCCTGGGATCCTCATTAATTTCTTGGAAGGCTAAAAACAATCCACGGTCTCCAAGTCGCCTGCGGTTTAGTACCGTGCCCCGAGCACCAGGGTTTGTGAGCCAGCCGGCTTGCCCATCTTGCTCTTGATTTTGGTCTTGAGATTCCTACTCCTATCACACTTTGGTGTGACAACCAAGCTGTTCTTCACATTGTTGCCAATCCCGTTTTCCATGAGCGCACCAAGCGCTTGGAAATCGATTGCCATATCGTCGCAATCGCTTTAAGGTCGGTTTTATCATCCCACGTAAGGTGTCCTCTTCTCTTCAAATTGGTGTGATATCTTTACCAAGTCTTTGGGTAAAATTCGATTTGTTGATCTCCTTGCGAAGTTGGGAATGAAGGATCTTCATAACCTCCCAACTTGAGGGGGAGATGTTGGAGTATTAGCTGGAGTTAGCTGTAGTATTATTTCTTTCATTATTCAGCACTTTTACTTGTTGGAGTTAGTTAAAACACGTTTTTTGTTCCTATAGCAACTTAGCGGTTTCCTTATTTCTGGTTCTATAAAAGGGGATGCAACTGTTCTATTTTTGAGCTAAGATGAATAAAACACATTTCAGAATTTTCCCTCCAATTTCTACATTATGTATCTTATTCTCTCTCAAATAAAATAATTATTTATCTTATTAATTTTGGCTATATGGTAACATTTAGTAAATAATAAATAAATAGGTAGCTAAATATGTGAAACAAAATATTTTACAGCTAATTTGTTTTTGGCGGCCTAATATGTTGTTTAGCGCTAAATATTTTAACTTAATTAAGGTAGGTTCTTATCTAATTAAGGTAGATAAATTAGAGGATTCATTGTTATCTTATATATCTCTAAATCTCTTCCCCTATAACTCTCATTCACGTTTGTGAAAGATTAGGTTTAGAATATGTCAAATATATATCGCTCGCTCTCTTTTTGAATCTGTAATCTCTATTCACAACTCTGGTAATGTCTCAACTATTCATTTTTGCTTCATCGAATTTAACAATATATTCTGTATTGACTTATATTGCAATTTGTTATGTTTATAATATAAGTTGCCTGTTTTAGTATTGTTGTGTTTTGTGTTGTCTTAGATATTTAGAATGATTAATATGAAAAATAAGAATATGTGCATCTATGTATATTAGAGATGTCTCGGTGTGCTGTTGCGTGAAGACCTGTTTCATATAAAGTGTTGTGCATCTTGTATATATGCAGGTTGTTTTGAATGAAAACTGATTTGTATCTTGCACAATTATGATGAAGATTGTGCATATACGAATCTGCGTGTGTATATCTTAAGTTGTATGAACTTCTAGTTTTTCTAATAACCATTATTCCATGTTTGTGTCTGTCGTCTGTATCCTTGGGCTAATAAGAAAATAAACAAAACATATGAAATACTAGATCACCTTACTTCAATAAAGTTCAAGTCATCATTTTCCCGTGTTTACTGTTTTATTCACTGAAATAAGACTTATTGGATTGTCAACATATGCATACCATGTGGAATCCTAATAAATGCCAAGAATGGTGTTGATATTTGATTATATCAGTAAAAAATGTGGGTAGTCTTTTTAATGTCTTTGCTGCCACCTGTTTGCTTGAGGATCTATCACATTTTCCTTTTATCTCTCTTTATAATTTGTTGTTTTTTTAAGTTTGGGATGAACTTTACACTAGATTAATACCTGCTCAAGTTGTCCTCTCATGTGCATAGGAAGTCTACATGTAGATAAGAAGTTGATCAGATGTATACGAATGATCATGTAATAATACTAATTGTCTAACGCAATGGAAGAAATATGTTATTATACTGTAATGTAAAATAAGTAATAATTATTTTATATTAGTAAATATATATATATATATATATATATATATATATATATATATATGCAGGGTGGGTCCGGGGGGGGTCTTGCCAAACCCATTACCCACCCTAGACCTGGTTGATTTTGGCCAAACGGACCCGTGACCTGCCCTGGGACACGTTTGAACGGGTCTAGACCACCCCTAACAGGGCGGGTTAAATGTGGGGGTGGGTTTTAACCCGCCTCATTGCCATCCATAGTTCTAATTCTTAACTATCATTTATAATACAAGAATATACTTTTCTTTACTCTTTGGTATTAAAGAATTGCATGTTCTCTTTTAATTCATATCCTTCAGGATAACAACGCAAACTCAATGTAAGATTAGGTCATTTTGGTTTGGTTATCTAACCTTATTAAGAAATTGCAAGTTCTCTTTTAATATTCACATTTTTTTAAAATGCCAAAACTCTATGCTTTCTGGCCATTTTCTGATCAATATAGGCAATTATGCGTCTAATTGTTCTTCATCTTGAACTGTTTGTGTGATTGTGAAATGGGACATGGAGTTAATTTGTCATTCTATACTTCACTTGTTTATTAAGCAGACTAGCTTTCGAATAGTTGTGTGATTTCCGCTTTCTAATCTAGTCATACTTTTCTTTGGGAAGTCGACCGAACATATTATAGAAAAATTATAACAACCTTACCTTCTTGAATCTCATGAAAAAATCCTTAAAATAAACTTTAGTTTGAAGACACTTTAGTATGTGCATGTCTATTTACCATAAAGATTTTCCAAAATCCTTAGAAATTTTTTATTAGTAGTTTAGACTCTACGTACAACTCATAAGAAACAGGGGAAAATTGATCGATTTATTGAATACTTAGATTGACTAGTTCAGTTTGCATGTAAGATCAGTCTAGTCGATTCTGGAGCTTTAACCTCTTCAGTGTTGTGATTGTAATGGAAAGGTTAACTGAGACAAATGCTTGCAACATATTTTGTGACTAACTTGATTACCGGTTTTCCCTCTTTTAATTTCTCTCTTGCCCTCTCTCATTTTTTTCACTACTTTGGTGTGCATGTAGAGTTTTAAAAATGGCTCCAGGAGGTCGCAAAATGATAATAAAAAGTATCCCAAACAAGCCCCTACAAAGTATCATAAATCACACTACCTATGATGCTTCATTAAATTTGACACCTTGAAATATCAGACAACTTTTAGATAAAACAAATGTGGCGAACAATGGTATGAATGAGGCCTTGGTAACATCTGGAATGCACAAAACTCTGAAGTTCCACCAAGTCAAAGTCCTGAAATTCAGTCACATTCTGAGAACATACAAGAGTCAACACATGAGGTGTATGATATAAAATGTATATATCACATTCCTAATTTTCTGTTTCTTTTGAGTTTGCCCACTTCTAGTATGAGTTATAATTAATACAAAATATGGTTAATTTGAGTAACTTTGTAAGCAATCAGAAAGTTGCATTAAATATTTCTTTGCCTGAAGTTTATTCACACTTTGAACTTTGAATTACTTGATATGTTACCTGAACTGATTGCACTTACTTGAACAAATTGCAATTACATGGTCTTTTTTGCCTTAGTATATAATAGAAAAAAATTCTTAACTTGTGTCATGATATTAATTGTATATTTGTATGTCCAATATTCAAATAGGAGTTGATGATATCAAAGCTAGACCACTATAGAGAGGAAGGAATTGAGAAGCGTGTCGACGAAATAGTTATTGAGGTGTTTTGCCATGGTTCTGGTTGCATAAAGGGCCTTGGCTATGCCCCAAAACCTCCAAGTAGACGCACCACATCGTATGACTCAAGTACTCGACAACTGCAAAATAAGTTTCAAGAGACACAAGAGAAGTTACAAGAATCAGAATATCAAGTGAGTGGGCTTAAGTCACAAGTGGGTTATTTGAAAGACCAGCTGAGTCAGCAAGGTGCTTGTATCGAAAAGCTTATGGCATTCATGGTTGCGAGTGGGAATAATCTCTAAGCGGATAGAAGTAATCTAAGTGCTCTTTTGTTTTGTTTGAATAATTTTTTTTCCGACATTGTTCAAATAGTTTATTGTCCATTTGAAATATGGATATCTTATCATTTCTCTTATATTGATAAATAATCGTATTCTACTTAATCAATCATGATTTATTTTATTTTTATTTTTCATGCTTAACTGCATTTGAACTTGCACTTTGTAGTATTAATAACGTATTGATAGAATATTTTATAAAATAATATTTAAATCATTATATATGTATAAAAATAAAAAAAATGTGCCAATAACATTGTCTATAATACTTATTTTCATGACAATTATGTTGTCATGTAAGAAAGCTATCAATTGGTTACAATGAATTATTTCGTAACTAAAACACTCATTTATTACAATAAATTTAGTCATCACCAAAAAAATCTCTTCTTTGATGGTATACAGTTTATCATTAAAAATACACTATAATGATAACTGGTATCGTCCACAAATATCTTCAAAACTTGTCACTGTATAAATTTATTATGTGACGAGACATTTTGTCACCACATATTCATTTTTATGATGGATGATTTCATCATTATTTTGGCGCAATTAGTGACGTTGATAAGTTTTGTCATATATTGTAATTGTTTCCATGACGAACAAAATCATCACGTTTTATATTCATTTGGTGACAATGCATATCTCGTCGTTAAATCTTAATTATTAGTGACACGTTATTTTGTCATTATAAATATACATTAAGTGACACCAAATATTTAGTAACATTAAATCACCTCTTTTATGACAAGTTGTGTAATATATGACGAAATTATTAATACAATTGCGACACCAAAATTCGTCATTAGAATTTGATGAATTTGGCAATGCAATCATGGTCGTCACTAAAATTTAATGCTTTGATGACAAAACATGCTTTCATCATTAAAAACATACTTTTTTGTGACAAAGAACAAATATAGATCACTAAAAATTTATTGTTAATGTGACGATATAGGCGTCACAAGAAAATGATACAAATCATGACAACGGTTATTAGCGTGACCAAAAGTTAATTTTGCGGTGACAAATTGCAAAATTGTCATGTATATCTTTTATGACTCTCGCTTTTTGTCACCAAATACATTTAATGACGAAAAACAACCTTATATGACGATATTTTTCGTCATGTTACCTCATATTTCTTGTAGTTCTATCCATGTGGTTTTTGATGAACCTAATGTTAATGGAGAACACACAGATGAGTTAGCTGACAACATGATCAACCAACTGTTCAGAAGAGTCCCTATGTTGAGGCAGATATAAGAAGACTGAACCCAGATGAAGATGAGATAGTTGAATCTCAGAGACAACTGGAAAGTCTGCAGCTGAATGATGATGAGGAAGCTATTCAAGAAAACTTAGCTGCAAGACGACTGAATCCAACAGACTTACTCCAACCAGATGTGAGATGGCTGAGAGACCATCTTCCAGAGCTTATCATTAGAAATGTTAGAGAATGAGTAAGAACAAGATCCAGAACTTAACATGAAGCCATGTTCACTTGTTTCATTTCCCAGATTCAGCCTAAAGATGTGTCACAAGCATTAGATGACACACATTGTATTCTAGCTATGCAAGAAAAGTTGAATCAGTTTGAAAGAAATAAAGTTTGGGAATTAGTTCAAAGATCAACCCACCAAAATATTATTGGTACTAAGTGGGTATTTAGAAACAAGATGAATAAAGAAGGATCTGTTGTAAGAAACAAAGCAAGATTGGTAGCCAAAGGGTATTTCCAAGAGGAGGGTATAGATTTTGATGAAATCTTTGCACCTGTTGCAAGATTGGAAGCAATTAGGATGTTTCTTGCTTATGCTATACAAAAGAACTTCACTGTTTATCAAATGGATACGAAGAGTACATTTTTAATGGACTTTTGGAAGAAGAAGTCTATATGAATCAACCTCCAAATTTTGAGTAGAAAACTATTGGAGATAAAGTCTACGAGCTCATGAAGGCCTTATATGGTTTGAAACAAGCACCAAGAGCCTGGTATGATACATTGTCCCAGTTTCTTATTGACAATGGATTCACCAAAGGCAAGATTGATAGAACACACTTTAGAATTCAAGATGGAGAGAGTATACTGCTTGTTCAAATATATGTGGATGATATCATTTTTGGATCCACAAACAAAGAGCTGTGTGATAAATTCTCAAATATCATGTAAGGGAAATTTGAGATGAGTATGATGGAAGAGCTGACTTTCTTTCTAGGTCTTCAAGTTAAGCAAATGAAGGATGGAACCTTCATAAGTCAAACCAAATATACCAGAGATTTAATGAAGAAATTTGGTATGGAAGAGGAGTCATCTGTGAAGATTCCCATGAATACTTTAGTTAAGATGGACATGGATGCAGAAGGCAAAGCTGTTGATCAAACAAGATATAGAGCTCTCATTGGATCTTTGCTCTATTTAACAGCTAGTAGGTCAGACATCATCTTTGATGTAGGTGTATGTGCCAGATTTCAATCTGCTCCATAGGAAAGTCACATGACTGCAGCCAAGAGAATCCTAAGGTATTCAAAGGGATGCCAAGAAGTTAGCTTATGGTATCTAAAAGATGGAGGATTCAAGCTAGTTGGCTACTCAGACTCAGACTATGCTGGGTGTAGAGTAGACAGAAAAAGTACATCGTGCACCAAAATGCTTGGAAATAGGTTGGTTTCTTGGTTCAAAGAAGAATAAAATTCAATAGCTACATCCGAGTTGAAGCAGTACATAGTCACAGCAGTATTGTTGTGCCCGAGTCTTATGGATGAGGCAACAACTAAGAGATTATGATATAGAAGAAAAAGAGATTCCAATTATGTGTGATAACACAAGTGCCATTGCCATTACTCAAAATCCAGTATTGCACTCAAGAACCAAGCACATTGATGTCATATATCATTTTATAAGAGACCATGTTGAAAAGAAAGACATCACATTCACATTGGAATACATATCAACTGATAAGTTGTTAGCTGATATATTCACTAAGCTTTTATGTGAATCAAGGTTTGAAGAGCTTCAAAATGAGCTTGGATTGATGAGTTGAGTTAGGAGGCTCAGAAGACTCAATGATCAGCAGAGTTAAACAAGAGAGAAATGGATATCAACCAAGTTTCATTTTTCAGCCAAATGAAATAGCCAAGAATGCTAGTTAGCTGTATCGAGTTAGCTGGACAACCGAGTGTTTATTAAGTGAAGAGAGAAGCAGAGTTAAGTTACTTATGAAGATAGATGAGTTATTTATGAGCTGAGTGACAAAACATAGTCGTTTTCTACGAGTGGGAATATTTTAGGCTTGACATCAAAGATTAATTATGGTGTCGTGAGTCTGCACCCATTTTACCCATAATTAGATATAAATGTTGTTGCATTTAATGCAAGGAAATTAATGCGGTTTGCAAGACGTGATCTCAACTGTTGATCAAATTCAACCTTTTTGAATTCCAAAAACCGTCCCCTCACATCCCATATATAGAGAAATTATTTTTCTCTCTCCTCACGATACTCTTTCTCTCAAAGCAACCTAAGGCAATTTTTTTCTCTGCAACTAAAAGAAAATCCTAGTTTCTTCATCCATTCGAAATCTCAGTTCATACTATGAAATGGCACCTTCTTATGACTACGCGAAGTTAGCTGAGAAGATCCACATCAGAGCTACTGTGGATTTTGAGGGCTTAGTCAAGCAAGGCGTTGACAAGGCCTGGCGAAGAAGGTAGCTGATAAGCTTGAGAAATCTGGTCTCAAGCAGTTGTTGTCTATGGAGTTCTCGCACTTCTATTTAGAAGACGTGGCGATATTTTACGTGAATGCTCAGTTTCATGATGATGAGATCCGCTCATCAGTCCACATCAAGGAAATCAAGTTGACTGCTATGGACTTAGCTGCTAGTTGTTATTTGCCTTCTTCTGGTTCAAATGAGATAATAGAGAAGGATATTAATTTGGTCACGCATGGAAGGAAATAGCCAAGCCGCAGTGTAAGTCCGGGGGTGTGAGTGTAAGGTTTAGAAGGG
This sequence comes from Rehmannia glutinosa, assembly GCA_016081115.2. Taxonomy (NCBI): domain Eukaryota; kingdom Viridiplantae; phylum Streptophyta; class Magnoliopsida; order Lamiales; family Orobanchaceae; genus Rehmannia; species Rehmannia glutinosa. The sequence continues at coordinate 305,507 of JABTTQ020003003.1, read as the reverse complement.
GGGGTTGAATAAACCTTACAAACTTTTCGATTTAGTCCTTTTAAAATAGTTCAGAGTTAATTCTTCACAGCTAAGTCCTTGATGGACAACTAAGTTAGTTAACCAGCAGAGTTAGCCACTCAACAGACTCGACTGAGCTGTTGATAGAATAACTCAGCTGCTTAGTCTAAAGCTTAACTCAACGTGATATGTTTTCAGGAAGACTTAACACCCCGAATTTGGTTTAAGTTTGTCTTAACACTTGGTTTTAGCACTTTGTTAAATGTCAATTGATAGCAAATTTATCAAAGAAAATATAAGATGATATGCGACTTGAAGTCTTTGAAATTTAAATGACACAATAAATTTTATAGAGGTTCAAGATGGGGTAATTCTTCTAATCCTCTCTTCTCCAACTCCCGGAGGAATCCACTAAGTATTGATCGTAGTACAAAGTGGTTATCTCGTCCGGATGCAAGTCTTGATCACACAAACACTTGATCCTTTGGGACTCGATCTGAGATGCCTTGGTCACACAAAATGGCTTCTCGTCCGACTCAACTTCTTCACAGGGTAGTCGCTTTGCTACTACAAACTCACTTGCTCAAGTTTCTTGGATTTGATCACGAAGCTCTCCGAACTTAAGACCGGTTCGACCTTGAACCTTTCTACAATCCTCTATGGAATGTAGACCCTTTGATTCTTCAAATATTTCCTCTTCAACTGATTGAAGTCGTCTTTCCTTCACAAAAGTGTTGGATTGATTCCCTTCAAGTTCGCCCGAGGATTAAGCTTGAATGACTTGAGAATATTTTGTAGGTTACTGACTCAAATGATAGCTTAAATGTTCGTAGTACGTAGTCAAGGTAACCTCTTCTCAAATTGATTCCTCGGCCTTTTATAGTGTTCTTTTGAGTATCCGCCCGTTGAAGAGATAGGCTAATTTTCAAAAGACACTTGTGGTCGTTGGCTTGTCTTGTTGCGATCCTTGAAATTGACATTTCCTCGTATTGAATGAACCTTCACTTTTCGTAGTTCGACATAGGTGCGATGCTTCCCATTGGTTTATTCCTTTTGCACGCTTCGGGGATCGAGCACTTTAAGAAAGGCAAGATGGAAGTATTTCTTGTTTAAGTAACTTCCTTGACTTACGTAAACGGATCTTGTTCGATTGTCTTGACTTGATCAGCTTCCTCATTCTCCCCGGATGACTTCGAGTCGCCTTCCAATCATCGGATGACTCATCCGTCACTTCAACTTGAGACTTGGCTATCTTGGGTTGACTTGACCGACACTTCACACACCGCATCTCACCGATACTTCTCGATCGAGTTCTGTCTTCTCTTCCTTGCCATACTCAATCGCATCACAAATGAGTCTTCATTCTAGTCTCCAGTTGACTTCTTACATATTTAGGCATAGGCGACTTAACTCGGCAATGAAATTCTATCTATTACAATGCAAATTACATAGAAAATGGGGTGCCAACTTTCTAGTCTAAGTTTTACATGGCATTCATCAAAATCTAAAAATAAATTTCCCAACAATTTCCCCCTTTTTGATGATGCCAAAACTTAAAGCATACATACAAAATGTAAATATCAAAGATACATACAAATAGTGCAAGAATGAGAGAATGTATGCGTAGAATCAATCTGCTTATTGATCATAACATTCTTGTCCTTTACAGTGTTTACAAAGTGTATCAGAGCAAACATCTATGTCTACGCAAAAAGATAGAGAAATTACAGATTTCTTATTCAATGTACAAAAGACTTACATACTTATGTATTTACAATAGTAAATTACATGAAGGGGTGGACAGCAACACTTCATCTCCTTCGCTGCCTCCTTCTTTCTTCATCACCGCTCTTCTTCTCGACCTTTTTCTCTTCTTCTCTTCTTCAGCTGCTTTCTTTTTCTCATAGGCTTTTTTGGCAGCTTCATCTCTTCTTTTTCTTTCTTTTCTTTCTTCCCACAGCTGAGTTTGTCTTTTATTTTCTTCCTCGATTCTCTTTACATACTCAAAGGATTGTTCTTGGCCACTTGCAAGTTGGCTACTTCGTCAAACCCATCCCAATAGATCCTCATTTCTTCCCCGGATCTATGTATTCTATATTTTTGGGTAGAGGTCTGTGTCCGAATCCTCTTCCTCCACCGCTTCTTCCTCTTCCTCTGGGTGTGTATTGTCTTTGGGGCCTTCTTCTTCCCGGCTAAGTGACCAAGCAGAGTGATCACAGAGCGACGCGCAGTCTGCCGCCTTTTCAGCTTATTCGCATAGCTTGAGGCCTTTTTCCCAATACAAGTTCCACGCTTGGGCCATGGTCATGTTCTCGAAGTATCCCTCGGATGCGAGCGTCTTGAATTCATCAACAGATCTCGGCTCGATTTCGACGTCTAAAATGGCATCGTGTCTCTTCCCGCCGAATGCCTCCATATTATTTCATATGTCCATTGCACGGGCATCCATTTTTCTTTCAATCTTTGTCATCTCTCGCTTCTACTATTTTCCTCTTCTCGGACATGGGCACAAAGCAGAGTGTTGGAGCGCAGAGTCACCGAAGTTTGCTTTGATTGTGTCGGTTGTGACATGTTGTTGAGGGGTTCTAGCAACCATTAAAGTCACGCTCTTTCGAACCTTCCCCTCAACAGTTTTCCTTCTTTTCTCTTCTCTCTGCTCTTCACCGTCTTTGCCTTTTAAACAAGGTCCCTTCTTCTCGGCCGCGGGATTCTTTCAATGTCTTTGGGTATTCCTCTTCCCCCTTTTTGGCATCATCAAAGAAGAGAGGAACCCCCGAAACATGCCAAAGAAAGCATGAAATCTAGACGATCGTAGCCGAGTTCTCGCTGGATTCTCTGCGAGTATCTTTGCTCGAAATTCGAGCGAGCGGGTGGCTTTCGATTAATTTGTCACCAACTTCATTTCAGCCATAAGAAGGCTGAATTTTGTATTCATGTTTTCTTCCACTCGCAGAAGTTCTTTTCGATGAAATTCGGCGCAGCGATTCCATTTCCGTGGTATGAGATTCATGCATTCTATCAATGTTTTCTTGCATTCTTCTCTTCATATCGGCGTTATCGGCGCTCCGTATCAAGATCTTATTGTACAATGCTTTGAAGTATCGAACTTGTTCCACATGAATTGTTTGTTTCTTTGTTGCCACCATTCCCGGATCCTCGATTACTATCCCACGCAGACGGGCCGTAAGATTAGCATCTATGTTATCCACCTCATGTCCGGGGAGGCCTGGTGCCTTTCCATCTTCTCTATTTCTCGCAAAAATCGCCTTGAAGACTTCTCTAACCTCGCTTGTCACCTCCGTCTCTACCGGAGGCCAAGCAACGTCAAAGTCGAAATCTGAACGAACGATGGTATCGTGGGGAGAATGGATCCGGTCTATGGAAACATTGTTGATCTCTAGGCGATTCGTCATCAAGAGCGGCGACTCTAGTGAGAAGGGGAACGTTTCTTCAAAAGCATCATCACGGACATAGAAAATCTGTTCAACGGTAACTCGTGGCCGTAATGTGCCCGGTTGTGTCAATTCTGCTGCAGCTTTGGGATCCTACGCAGTTGACTCTGATTCAGCTGGGGTCTGTTGTGGTATGGACCCGGTGGCCGAGCCTCAACATCTTAACGACCTTCGTCGGTCTCACCGGTGTTTTTTTCTGTTGAGTTGTCCGGTCCTCAGCCGTATCAGTGGCGTCATCGGAAGATGATGAGATTTGGAGAGGTGGCTCATCATCGAAATTGAAAATTTGACGAGTAGCCTTAAAATCGGACTTACTCGTGCTTGGGAGAACATCCTTAGCTGAGTCTTTTGGATTTGCGCAAGAGGGATGACTCGGCTTCATCTTCACCTTCGGATCCCAAAATGTTACATCGGGATTGTTTTGGGAATCGTGAAGGGCACTTATCACCTTCTCGGATGCATCAATGATAGTAGGAGGAATGTTCTCAGCTTGTCTCTTTACCCCGAAGTCTCAAGCTCCCGTTGGCCTTCACTACCTCCCGCAATATCAACCTGCAATGGGCCTGGACAATCCCTCACGCACTCAACCTGTCTTAGGGTCTTCGAGGTGGCATCCACCGGAGTCTCAACTCCATGGATTGCACTTTCATTGCCAGTGTTAACTCACAGGCGATCCATCCTGTGCCTCTCCGCTTCAAAGCGGCGTCATTTGGCCTTCGGAGCGGTTGGCACTTCAAATGAGATAGTCTCAACGCCGAGCCTCGTCAAGTGACAACTTGCTTTGTGTATCTCTGTTTGATTTTACTTCTCCACTTCGCCTCCTAGATTCGTTATGGGGTCACCGCAAAGATTCTCCGACCGGATGCGGTGGAGAGAGTTTCCCCTCACCAAGACACCACCGAGTGACTTGGAATGGGGTCACTCTTCTCCGGACTCCCTACTGTTTCTGTGAGTTGTCACTGTTAGGGCGGTGGTAAAACACCTTGATGAGGGTTAGCTCGACTTGGGTCCCCAAGTTCCTAGTTTCATAGACAATTCTCTTAATGCCTTCATCAGAGTGAGCAGGGGAAGTGGTAGCAGCAACAACAGTTGCAATCCGCTGTACCACTCCCATAAGATCAATCTCCACCGTGATTTGGAAGATTCCCCCGGGCCTTCCATCACCGTTGCTCATGTAGGATCCTGGATTCCCGCATGGCTTGCCGCATCTCCAATTCTTCAAGATGCAACAACAGGTCCAGATCTTCATCGCTCTCTCGAAAGCATATCAAGGTGTGGATGAGTATGATCGGTGGTTCCGTTAGAGGACAGAATCGGCTTTCTCACGAGCTTGACTTTCCGCCGCGATCTCTCCTTCTCCTTATCTTTGAAGATCTCGCAAGATATCTCGTGCGATTTTCTTCATCCAGATTAGCTTGACCATCATGGTCAAACCGAGGAAATTCATCGCTTCTTCTTCTTCTTCAATAAACTCGTGGTCTTTGGAATGTTCCCTTGATCGACTCGCTTCCACTTCCTCCATTCTCGCAGACGATTTTGGATGTCTGGATATGGTGGGGATAGTATCATCACATCATCATCTTCTTTATCATCATCTCCCTCTTGCCCTACCTTTTCAGGAATAGAAGGCAACATACTCTGCTGCTCAACTCCTTCAAAGAATCGTGGACAGTGGAGACACAATCCTGTCATCGTGGGATTTTTTGTCCTCACCTCCTTGTTCTCACTGCTCGTTACTTCATGGGTCTTCAACGTGCCTCTGCTGATCGGCCTCAACAGACTTGGTTGTTTCATCTATAATCTCTGGAGACTCTACTTCTCCAGTCGTCTCAAAGAATGCTCTAGCCGAGTGGCGGACTCAACAGCTTTTCTCAAGCTCGGCGCTTGAAGATTCTTCTTCTTCTTTTGGTTTTCACCAGAGGAATATCCTGGTTCCACTTCCTCCGGTTCGTCGAAGGTAAATGCCTTCGCAGTTGTCTTAGAGGCAGCTTCCTTCCTGTAAGTCCAAGCGGCTACGATAATCTAGAGGGGGGGTGAATAGATTATCTCTATCTTTTTCGATTTCGCCCTCTTTTTCGAACAAAAGAAGCCAAGACAATAATAAAGGCGCGAGAAGTAAACAACATGCATCGATTTGTAGAGGTTCAACCCACCTAGGGCCTAATCCTCTACCACCCCAAAGATATCCAGGACGGATTTCAAAAAGAAAAAGATTTTATTAATTACCAAAATTAATACAACACCTTACAACATCACCTTGAAGAACACCACACTCTTATACAACACCACCTTTGAGATTACCACAATCTCTCTTGAAGATTACAACAATCTCCAATGGCACCTTGTGAAGATCACCACAATCTTCAACCTTGAAGAATACCAAATTCTTCAACACCTCAACAACAAGATTACCACAATCTTCTTACACCTAACACCTAGATCACCCAAGTGTGTTCTTACCATAAGAACACTCACAAGGATATCTTGTGTTAAATGATTACCCAAAAATCCAAGATTACAACTCGATAAGAATTATACAATTGAGTGCAAATGTAATCAAGAATAGCCTAGACCTCAAGAATGTGAAAGTGATAAGCTAGGCAAATTACAACAAGAATAATGACAATATAAGACCAAATGTTTGCTTGAGTATATCTTGTTGTGTTCTGTTTTTCTCTCTTTATTGTTGTGCTTCAAATCTTCCTCTATTTATAGGAGATGATTGATCCTTGATAGGCTCCTTTTGGAATCTGATATCTACAAAAAAATTATAATTAAAATCAAGATTATAGTCTGTTAGAAATCAATCCCACAATTTAGGGAAAAGTCGTCACGCTTTACAACTGTTAGAATTTTCTTTGTCAAACATTAGGCGGCCGCACAAAAATAGACGTTTGAAAATAAGAACACAATTTTACACAGGGCGACGGGGTCCGACCGGTCACCCTAGTGTCCAACCGGTCTCTTCAAAAAACCAATACAGAGAAGTTTGCGAAATTGAACCAACCTTCAGTGTACGGCCGCCCTATAGGTCGACCGGTCGACGTCACCGGTCGCCCTATAGGGTGACCGGTCACCCTCACCATTTTCTGCAAACATGAAGTTTTCTATTTTGCACAACTTTCAGGTACGGGTTGCCCTATACGGCGACCGGTTGACCTCAAAACAGAGGAGTTGTCCAAATTGTGTTGAAAACAAACTTCAAGAAATACTCCGAAAAAATAGTAAAAACATTTTACACCAATCGGGAGTATTAGGACAACATTTAGAAACATAGTTTGGATGTAAAAACCCATTGATACAAAATCATTAAATGTGTTGTCCAATTTTTGTTGAAAATAAAACTTGAAGAAATACTCCGGAAAATATTAAAACCATTTTAAATCATTTAGGAGTATTCGGACAACCTTTAAAACCATTGTTTTGGTATAAAAACAAAATCATGATAAAACCATTTATCAAACAATCTCCCCCTTTTTGATGATTACAAACCAAAACAATTTTAACGAGGTCGATTTTGAAAACAAAACAATTTTACCGGTAAAAGGAACTATCCGTTGTGTTTACAACATTCCACGCAATATAATCACAAGGATGGGAGTAAAGATATTGAACATATATAGCAAAAGATCCCCCTATCAATATGCACAACAAGAGTAACGTAAAAGCAATCATCCACAAGCTAAAAGCTTAGCAAAAGCTCCCCCTATCAACAAAACATCATTAGACAAGTATATAAGTCCATAATACAACAAATGGACTAAATATAATCCACAACTTATGGCTTTTAGAAGCCATAGCTTATAGCTTCTTTCTCGAGCTTATTTTAGCTTTTATGAGCTAATAAGCTTATAATCTGTTTCTCCCCCTTTGGAATCATCAAAAAGAATGTTAGCACGATAAAAACATCATATAATCATATCAAAGTGCGCAACTAAACCGATGTATCGAGCTATTTGAACATTGAAGCTTATAGATCAAATAGGAGGGAAAAAGTCGATCATACGACTTGTAGAGGCTTATGAAAACTCATTTGATTTGCAAAAACATGATCTCTATAAATATATAAGACTTTTGAAATCAAGAGAATCATGTAGGTGATGAATTTTTCATTGAAACTTTTTATCGAACACTTGGCGGGCGTCAAATTTTAAAGAAGATGTATATAGCCCTTATAAATGTAATCAAGCCAAGTTTTTGATCACCAAAAGCAATTTTATAAATATCATCCATCAACAATCATCATGCTCAACACAAATATATAAGAATTGCATCAAGAGATACACAAATAAGCCAAGTTCTCAAGGGTTCAACCCAATTGAGAAAAAAAGGAGTAGAATTATTACCATTCAATCGGTAAAGACGAGCAATGATGACGATAATCGAGCTAGATAGTCCCCAAAATATGAAATTTATGCAACAAAACTCATTTGGAGTGAATTATGTGTGCAAATGACAAGGGGTCGAAATAGAAAAGAAAAAACCTCAAAATGCCAAAATACAAGAACAGAGACGATTTTAACCAAATTATCACAATGGGCGACCGGTCAAGGGCTAGGGCGACCGGTCGATCAGGTGGGCGACCGGTCGGCCCCTGCCCTGGCAGCCCACTGGTTCACTTCTGTTTTGAAAATCCGAAATTTGATCCAACAATCCGTTTTTTCGCCCCTAAGTTTTAAAAACGTGCAAAATGCAAACATAGACCTCATTCAATATACATTATGTCATAATTAAGCTCAAAATGAGGTAAAATACTCGGTGGTGATTGATTAAAAAGTCCGCGAGTTATCCTTGAGACGGAATTAAACACATCTCAAGTTTTTTTTTTTGTTTTAGAAATGCAATCCCTTAGAAAAAGATATCGAATCTAAATATGTTTATTTCGAACCATAAAAACAATTTACACCAGACTTGTTATCCCGAAAAATAATAACCTTTTAAAACTTTGGATGAACAAGTCATAAGAAGAAGTGCCTTACAAAAATTTGAAAATTTCTTTTAACGGCACTTTAATGAGATTCGTTGGGATAACTTTGAGTTCGAGCATATAGACATAAGGCATATGGAATGTCGAGTCTATGGGAGTGATAAAAGTGAATGAACATACCTCAAATTCGTTTGTCGACCGATATGCCTTCCTCAACCTTTGTCAATCTTTACATGGTAGTCATAGAGGTTGAGATGGTTCTTTGTTCTTCAATGCCTCACTTCTTCTTATGTATATTTTGAGTGTGGAGTATAACCACCTTCTTGGCATTGTTGAACTTGAATTCCAATGAAGAAATTGAGCTCCCCCATCATGATAATCTCAAGTTCACCTAACATCAACTTAGAACAATATCTTGCACAAAAAGTCATTAGTGGCACCAAGTCAACTCAAATATGTAAGCAATCTTGCCCTTTTTCAAAAACAAAGAGAGTAGTGTCAACTTTACCTCTTATAAAATCATTTTGCAAAGAAATATCTAAGTTTATCAAACAAAACATAGGATGCTTATATCAACCGTACAAGGCCTTTTATAAAAAGAATTTGTCCTATTTCGAACCCCCGGTTGTTTTTCAACTTGAATAAAACCATTTAGAAAATTGGATTTAACATCCATTTGGTAAATCTTGAAATTTTCTTAAAACAAGAATGGGCAAGTAAAATGCAAATAGCTTAAAAAAAACATGCTACGGGTGCAAGTGTTTCATCAAAATCCATTACCGTCTTCTTGACAATACCATTGAGCTACTAACCTTGCCTTGGTCATTTATGTTGTTCCAAAATACCAAAAATTCCTGCAAAATCTTATCAAGACATCATGCACAAGAGCACAGTAATATCGAATAATAGAGATATTATAGCAAGTAACACATACTATGCTTAAAGAAAATCATATAATACAACATGTAAGTTCAAATAAGCTTATAGAAAGCTATATAAGGTCTCTTTTGAAATTTGAAAATCCGAGAGCATATAGTTGAGACCTCATTTAAAACAAGCATTTGAACAAGAGTTTTGACAAGAATGAATATGAGCAATCAAATGCATAATTTGAGAAGAGGATAAAAATTCAAATGTTTTATCAAAACAAATATGATCATTTACAAGTCTCGGATAAAACAAGCTTTAGAGAATAGTGCCTTTCTAAAATCGAAAAATCCTCTTAATCGCACTTATATGAAATAAGCATATAGGCATATGGCACAACATGTATTGAGTCTATGAGGTGAATAACAATAATGAGCGTACCTCGATAGTTCATGCTTCTCTTGATATATTACGAGTAGATAACCATTGAAGAAGATATGTAAATCCTACACAATTCTTATACAAGACTTGCACAAAACAAAAATGATACAAGTGTAGGCTAAAACAATAAAAGATATCACAAGTAAGCTCATGCCATAAAAATCCATAAGAGATGATAAAACAATTAAGTTTAAGCAAATACACAAGAGTTTAATATAAGCATCATACAAGGTCTCCTTTTTTTAAAAAAAAAATTTAAAACCACAAATATATATTGAAGACCTTAATTTTAAAATTATGAAAACTCATTTTGCAATTTAGACACAAATAAAAACATGCAAAAAATAAAATAAAATGCATATTTAAATAGGGAGATACGGTTTACCAATTTCGCAATTTTCATGGGTTGTGCCTTTCCCATTGTTGATAATATCTTCCCCTTTGAAAATCATCTTGTTGATGATGGCTTCTCCAATGCTCCATCTCCAAGGATTGTATCCTTCTGTTTTTTTGATAATATTTCCTTCTTGGAAATTCATTTTGGTGGTGTCTTCTTCTTTGATCAAATGAAATGGGCATTTGACGTCTTCTTGATGGTATGAATTTTCCTTGATTTCGCCGGGTACCTAATATGACATTGCTTTGTGGTACCCTCAAATGTTTGGGTCCTTTGGGATTAGCTTTGAGACTTTTAGGTCTCCAACAATAATTAGAGCTATTTCTAGCCCGACAAGTATTTACCGTATGACCCTTTTTACCACAATAGAAACATGTAATAATTCTAGAGATGTAATGACCAACATGCTTAGAGACTTGACTCTTTTTCATATGATTAACAACATTAGTCTTATGGTCAAGTCCTTGTTTCAATTTATCACAACTATGAACATCAACAATATCGGTCATTTTATCGGTACTCAAGTTGGATTTTGATAAATCATTTTTCATGCAATTAATATCCTCAACATGAGTACTATTTTCTTTTTCAAGGTTTCTAACCTTATCAAGTGTGGTGGTGTGAGCACATGATAGTGATTCATAGGAAGTAAATAAACTATCCTTATCATTTTTCAAAACATTGAATTCCTTTTTCAATTTTTTGTATTTAACAAGCAAGCTTTGGAATTCATTTTGAAGTTCATCATAATCATTGAGAAAATCACTATAATCATTTTTCAATTTATTGTCATAAGAAGTAGAGGGTTTAGAACTTACCTCATTTTATTCGAAGCCCATAAGACAACGTTCATTTTCATCGTCGTCGGAAGTTGTAGGAAGCTCATCCCATGTTGTTGGGTTTGAAGTTGTACCCATTTGAGAAGTAGATGCTTTTGAGTGACTCCTTTCATTTGCATATACTTCTTCTAATTTTCTCCATACTTCATGAGCCGATTTAATTCCTACAAGACGATCATATTCCAAAAAGGTAAGTGAACAATACAAAATATTAAGAGCTTTACCATTTAAGAAGATGGTTTTCTTCTCTTCATCATTGAGCTCTTTGAGGCCTTTGGAGGTGTGTGGTGTGTCAATCATCGGAATTGATTCTTCATTTACGACCGTGTTCCAAATATCAAACCCGCAACCTTGTAGATAGCATTCCATTCTTTCTTTCCAAAATGTATAATTTTTGGAATCAAATAGTGGTGGCGTGGTGGTGGAGGCGCCCGGTAAGGTAGACTTCATTCATAGCCGATGATCGTTCCTCTTTACTCGCGATGTGGAACGAGCTTGCCAAAGAGTTTGGCTATGATACACTTGTAAGTCCAAGCGGCTACGATAATCTAGAGGAGGGGTGAATAGATTATCTCCATCTTTTCAATTTCGCCCTCTTTTTCGAACAAAACAAGCCAAGACAATAATAAAGGTGCGGGAAGTAAACAACACGCGTCGATTTATAGAGGTTTAACCCATCTAGGGCCTAATCCTCTACCACCCCAGTATATCCGGGATGGATTTCAAAAAGAAAAAAAGATTTTATTAATTACCAAAATTAATACAACACCTTGCAACATCACATTGAAGAGCACCACACTCTTCTACAATACCACCTTTGAGATTACCACAATCTCTCTTGAAGATTACCACAATCTCCAACGGCACCTTGTGAAGATCACCACAATCTTCAACCTTGAAGAATACCAAATTCTTCAACACCTCGACAAGAAGATTACCACAATCTTCTTACACCTAACACCTAGATCACCCAAGTGTGTTCTTACCACAAGAATACTCACAAGGATGTCTTGTGTTGAATGATTACCCAAATATCGAAGATTACAACTCGATAAGAATTATACAATTGAGTGCAAGTGTAATCAAGAATAGCCTAGACCTCAAGAATGTGAAAGTGATAAGCTAGGCAAATTACAACAAGAATAATGACAATATAAGACCAAGTGTTTGCTTGAGTATATCTTGTTGTGTTCTGTTTTTCTCTCTTATTGTTGTGCTTCAAATCTTCCTCTATTTATAGGAGATGATTGATCCTTGATAGGCTCCTCTTGGAATCTGATATCTACAAAAAAATTGCAATTAAAATCAAGATTATAGCTGTTAGAAATCAATCCCACAATTTAGGGAAAAGTTGTCTGTTTGCACAACGATTAGAATTTTGTCATTGTCAAACATTAGGGCAAACCGGTTTGCGCGAAAATAGATGTTTGAAAATAAGAACACAATTGTACATAGGGCGACCGATCGACGGGGGGTCCGACCGGTCACCCTAGGGTCCAACCGGTTGCCCTCTTCAAAAAACCAATATAGAGAAGTTTGCGAAATTCAACCTTCAGGTACCGGTCGCCCTATAGGTCAACCGATCGACGTCACCGATCGCCCTATAGGGTGACCGGTCACCCTCACCATTTTCTGCAAACATGAAGTTTTCTGTTTTGCACAACTTTCAGGTACGGGTTGCCCTATACGGCGACCGTTGACCTCAAAACAGAGGAGTTGTCCAAATTGTGTTGAAAACAAACTTCAAGAAATACTCCAAAAAAGTAAAAACGTTTTAGACCAATCGGGAGTATTAGGACAACATTTAGAAACATAGTTTGGATGTAAAAACCCATTGATACAAAATCATTAAATGTGTTGTCCAATTTTTGTTGAAAATAAAACTTGAAGAAATACTCCGGAAAATATTAACACCATTTTAAATCATTTAGGAGTATTTGGACAACCTTTAAACCATTGTTTTGGTAAAAACAAATCATCAAAATCATGATAAAATCATTTATGAAACACTTCCTTGTTTCGATAGTCCTCTTCTTTTTGATCACTGGAGAAGGGATTAATGGTTCCTTCTCCATTGTGGGTGCGAGGGCGGTGACTTGGCTGCAGGGGCAGTCTTTTTTTCTTTTCTTCTTCTGCGAGCAGCGGCAGCTTTCTTCGCATTTCTGGGGGCAATCTTCTTCTTGAGAGGGGAGGAGACAAATGTTTCTTCAGGGTCACCGAGTCCCCTCACTTGTGTCTGCTCTCTTTGCATAAGCTCTCCTCTCGCTCCGTGGAGAGATTTGATCGGAAAATCTTTTTGTTAACATGGAACGCTTTTCCATGTCGGAGAGGAACACCTTTCACCTCCATCAACCACCAATCACCAGGCCATATCCCAAGGATCCTACGAACGATCCATCCGCTTTGAAGGACTTATTCCCAATATTTTGGCGAGTCTGCTGTATACAAACTCAGCCCAGGTTTACCTTCTTCTCCTCCATGATCGCACCATCACGATCGGCTTGGTTTTGACAACGGTGATTAAAGCTTCCAAATTTGATGTCTACGCACTTGGCAACAATATCCAACAACTTGTGGTAATCTTCCCTCGTGACTTCTTGTCACCGTTTGTGTAGACAACCTTCGCAAGATAGTCGGGTTGGCCACTTCCTTCCATGCAAAGCAACCAGGTTTACGTCCTTCATAGATCTCCTAAGACTCCTTCCGCCGGTAGCAAATAGTGCTCTGCCAAATCCTTGGCGATGATTGCGATTTCCTTCCCGTGAATAGAGGACTTGATGCCTCGTCGTGAACTTCAGCTCGTTCACATAGAAACTCCATTGTGAGCAAGGGTTTCAAATTTCGTTTCTCCACTTTCTCGGCTATTTTCTTCACAAGGGTTTCGTCGAACCCCTGTTTGATCATTCCTTCAAAATCTACGGTAGAACCAGTGTGGATATGTTTTCCCAACTTGACAAAATCATAAGTAGATGCCATTTGTTGAATCTTTACCGAACGAAACTTTGAAAAAGTTCTTTGAAAATCTGTAGGGTTTCGAGAGAAAAATTTCTTTCTTTGCTTTGGAGATAGATGAATAGTTTGTGTAAAGTGAGAGAAAAATGGACGAAATGGTATATGTATGGGTTATGAAAGGACGCGTGCGGACGCTTTTGAAATTTGATCAAGTTCAACGGCTCGATTTTGCACGCCGATTAACATTTAATTTCTCGCATTTAATGCGACAACATTTATATCCAATCATAAGCTTGGTATGCAGCTTTTGACTGTACACGTCATAATTATGCTGACGTCATTCTTAAAAACATTCCGCTTAGTAGAAACGATTGCGTTTTTGTCACGTTTCTCATAGGCGACTCAGCTTGCTTCTTAGCTGATTCAATTCTTCTTCTCTCTATTCACATCGTGACTCACCCGATCGACCAACTCGTGACTTTCGATCTGGTGATTCACTTAGTTGTTTCAAGAGTCGCGCTCTTTTTCCATCTTTTCATGTTCCATCTCTTTTCTTTGAGTCTTCGAGTGTCAACTCACCAATTAACCCTAATTCATGCTTGAGTTCTTCAAATCTTGATTCACATAATGGTTTTGTGAATATATCAGCTAACTGCTTATCAGTTGAGATGTATTCCAAGGTGATGTCCTTCTTTTCAACATGGTCTCTTATGAAATGGTATCTGACATCAATGTGCTTTGTTCTTGAGTGTAACACACGATTTTGAGTGATTGCAATTGCACTTGTGTTATCACACATAATTGGAATTTCCTTTTCTTCAACTTCATAGTCTCTCAGCTATTGTCTCATCCATAAGACTTGGGCTAACAATGCCCCAGCCTATGTATTCTGCTTCACCTGTGGATGTGGCTATTGAATTTTGTTTCTTGCTAAACCAGGAGATTAACCTGTTTCCAAGCATTTGACATGTACCTGAAGTACTCTTCCTGTCAACTCTACATCCAGCATAGTCAGAATCTGAATAACCAATTAGCTTGAATCCACCTTCCTTTGGATACCACAAGCCAACTTCTTAGCTTCCCTTTAAATATCTCAATATTCTCTTGGCTGCAGTCATGTGGCTTTCTTTAGGAGCAGATTGAAATCTTGCACATACACCTACAACAAAGGTGATGTCTGGCCTACTTGCTGTGAGATAGAGCAGTGATCCAATAAGTGCTTTGTATCTTGTTTGATCCACAGGCTTGCCATCTGCATCCATATCCATTTTGACTGATGTATTCATTGGTATTTTTACAGAAGACTTCTCTTCCATACCAAATTTCTTCATTAATTCTCTGGTGTACTTTGTCTGACTTATGAAGGTTCCATCCTTCAGCTGTTTTACTTGGAGTCCTAGGAAGAATGTCAGCTCTCCCATCATGCTCATTTCAAATTTGCTTTGCATGAGGTTTGAGAATTTATCACACAGCTCTTTGTTTGTGGATCCAAAAATGATGTCATCCACAAATATTTGAACAAGCAATATACTCTTCCCATCTTGAATTCTGAAGAGTGTTCTATCTACTTTGCCTTTAATGAATCCGTTCTTAGTCAGGAATTGTGATAATGTATCATACCATGCTCTTGGTGCCTGTTTCAATCCATATAGAGCTTTCTTGAGCTTGTACACTTTATCTCCAAGAGTCTTCTGCTCAAATCCTGGAGGTTGTTCAACATATACTTCTTCTTCCAATAATCCATTCAAGAATACACGTTTTACATCCATTTGATATACAATGAAGTTCTTGTGTGCAGCATAGGCAAGAAACATCCTTATTGCTTCTAATCTTGCAACAGGGGCAAAGGTTTCATCAAAATCTATTCCTTCTTCTTGGCAATACCCTTTGGCTACCAATCTTGCCTTGTTTCTTACCACAAAACCTTCTTCATTCATTTTGTTTCTGAAAACCCATTTTGTGCCAATAACATTTTGATGGGTTAGTCTTTGAACCAATTCTCATACTTTGTTCCTTTCAAACTGATTCAACTCTTCTTGCATGGCTTGAATCCAATGTGTGTCATCCAATGCTTGTGACACATCTTTTGGTTTTATTTGAGAGATAAAACAAGTGAACATAGCTTCTTGTTGAGCTCTGGATCTGGTTCTTACACCTTCTCTTACATCTCAAATGATTAGGTCCGTGGATGGTCCTCACCATCTTACATCGGGTTGGAGTAAGTTAGCCGGATTGAGTCTTCTTGTAGCTTTGTGTTTTCTTGAGCGATTCTCTCATTATCACTTAGCCGCAGATTGTCCGTTCTTTGAGATTCAACTATCTCTTCTTCATCTCGGTTAATTGCTCCCAGCTTGACTTCAACATAGGGACTCTTCGCACGATTGGCGATTCAAATTATCGCTAACTCTTCAATGTCTTCTTCATTCACCTTGGGTTCATCAAACACCACATGGATGGACTCTTCGTAACCATTGTCCTCTTGTTGAGCACTCTATAGGCTTTACTTTTGAGTATCCCAAGAAGATACCTTCATCGACTTTGGCATCAAAAGCCTTTAAGTTGTCTTTGCCATTATTATGGATGAAGCATTTGCATCCAAATATTCTAAAATATGCAACATTTGGCTTTCTCCCCGTCCAAATCTCATAGGGAGTTTTTGTCACCGTCTATTTATCATGCATCTATTTTGAGTATAACATGTTGTGTTTATTGCTTCACCCCAAAAAATCTTTTAGCAACCACCTGCTTGACTAACATGGTCCTTGTTGCTTCTTTGAGAGTTTTGTTCCTTCTTTTTGCAACTCCATTCTCACGGAGTCCTTGTTTATGCAGATAGTTCTTGAGCAATACCATTTTCAATACAATACTCGAGTTATTATCCCATTGACAAACTCGGTTCCTCGTCGATCTTATTTTAATGATGGTTTGACTCTTCTCATTTTGGATTCTCTTTATCGATTGTGGTAGCTTCGCAAGGTTTCTTTCTTCTTACACACGAAAATTGTCCATGTGTATCTTGACTAATCATCTACTACCACCAAGGTGTATTTCTTTCCACTTATGCTAGCCGGTTCAAATGGACCAAATAAGTCCATATGTAACAGGTGCAATATTCTTGTTGAGGATGGACATGTCTTTTCTTTAAATGATGATTTGATCTGCTTTCCCATCCGGCATGCATCACATACACTCTCTTTCTTGTATCTTGAGTCCGAAGTCCTTCTACAAGATTACTCTTTGCAAGTTTGTTAATAGTTTTTAAATTCGGTGACTCGAACTTCTTGTGCCACAACCAACTTGATTCTACTTTTGTGCTCTTTGCTAGTAGACAAGTGCTTGGTGTTGCGATTGACCAATCCACCACATACATGTTCTTTTTGTCCGCATCCTTGTAGCACTACTTCATTAGATTCGATGTCCTTGATTTGGTATACACCCATGTTGAATCCAACATTATAGCCCTTGTCACGAGTTGATCGATACTTAGCAGATTGAAGTTGAGTCCTTCAACATATGCAACATCCGTGATTTCTAATCCATTTTTCTTGATGGATCCAATGCCTCTTATTTATCCTGGAGCTTTATTTCCTCCAAATATAACTTTTGCACCTCTAACCTCCTTGAATTTTGATAGATTTTTCTTATTTCTGTCATGTGTCCGGAATGACCACTATCCATGTACCAGTTCCTTGGCACTCACTGCTTCCTTGAACCCGCAATCAAGGAATTTAGTTTTTAGGTACCCATACTTGCATGGGTCCCGAGGGGTCGATCTTTGTAAGATGATCCAACCAACCTATAGCCAAATGATTTGACTCTAAGGGGTTCCCATCTATCTCGTGCCATAATCATAATTTACTTTGGCAAATTTCTTGGGGGTTTTGGGTTCATACAGCTGTCTCTTTTGTCCGTATGCCTGTATGTGTGTTTTAGCAATTGCTTTCCTTGGGTAGCTGTGATACCTCTGTGTGTAGTGCTTGGGTGCATATGTGTGCTGAAGATAGCTTTTTTGCCTTTGGAATGGCCTTTGCTGAATTCTAGTCCTTTGCCATCTAGGCATGTATTCCATAGATCTTTGCTGATTTTTCACATTGTACCAATCATCTTGGCTTGGGAAGTTTCTACCATTCCCATCATATGTTTTCCTTTTATAGAACTTCTGGGGTTTTTGGTAGCTCTGTTTATTCTTTACAGAGTATTTTTTGTTTGGAATTTGTTGAGGAACTCGGCTGGATTTTTTCTCAGTTGTCCTCTCAGCATACTCAACTGCCTATTTTCCTTTTCCTTTATAACCAAGACCAGTTTGGTTGTGGTTGTGCTTTGGAATGAATGTGTGTGCACCATTTGGAGTTTTGGATTTTTAAGATGCTTCATTACTTGAAGATCCTTTTTCCAAAATCACTTTGGGAGCTTGACTTAGCATAGAGGAATTAAATCCTAAGCCTATCTTATCTCCACATTTTGGCTCATAATAAGATCATCCAAAGATTTGGATGCCTTAGTGAATGAGGCAATCACATTTTTGAGGTCATTTTCCTCTTTTCTATAGCGGCTATATGTCTGCTATTAACTTAGCATTTTCAGCCTTTTTAGTTCTTTATTCTCATCAACTATGTGACTCGGAGTACTCGGCTCTTTAGTCACCGTGAGTTTTGGCTTTTGAGCGGGCTTTTTTCCTCATTTAGCATTGTGTGCGAGGATTTAATGTGCTCAAAGTCTTTCATCATTTTGCCTAATGAATCATAAAGATTAGTGGGTGATGAAGTGTGTGTGTCACAATCACTATCACTAGAATGAGTGGATGAGTTAGAGTGTACCTCATCTTCTTGGTCGAGTTGGTCTTGTACTTTGAGTAGTCGACTTTACTACTCTCTCCGAAATCTCTTTGTGTCTTTTGGCTTGCCTGTCTCGTGATTTAGCGACCAACATTGCCTTTTTCTTTTCTTGTCTTCTTTCCCTGAAGACTCTTCTTTCCTCTTCATTCCTGTATTTGTTGACTACAGGATATGGGCAATCAATGGCATAGTGACTGGTCGCCTCGCTGCCCAAAGATAGATTCTCAACTTTTTGTTCAGCTCTTTCCATTCTCGGATTGTCAGCTCTTTGGTACTCGCCCTTTTGATGCTCTGCTCTCTTGGGTGGCCTATCTTCCCTTGACTTGGACGGAGCTGAGTGTCTTCTAGAGGATTCACCTTTGCCTTTCTTGTAGTTCTTGTTGAAGAACTTGTTAAATCTTTTAACCATCAAGGCAATCTCCTCCTGATCAATGACTTCTTTGCCTTCAGCTCTTTTCCCATCCTTAACTATTAGAGCAGTTGTTTTGGGCACAGCTGTCTCTTCTTGGTCTTTTCTTCTCAGCTCAAATTCGTAGGCTTTGAGATCTGAGAATAGCTCATGGTTGGATGTTTTTGATAGGTCCATGGAATGCCTCGGGCCATGATGACCTTCATTTCCCACTCACCGAAGACTTCTTAGAATCTTCATACACATTTCTTTCTGTATATTCTTTTCCAAGTGCGATAGCTCATTTGTAATTTCGTGAATCGAGCATCCAGTTAATC
Source organism: Rehmannia glutinosa (assembly GCA_016081115.2). Taxonomy (NCBI): domain Eukaryota; kingdom Viridiplantae; phylum Streptophyta; class Magnoliopsida; order Lamiales; family Orobanchaceae; genus Rehmannia; species Rehmannia glutinosa. The sequence goes on along the minus strand of JABTTQ020003003.1, from coordinate 286,071 downwards.
CAGGTTTCTCCTGCAAGAATTTTAAAATTTTAAAATTTGTGTATAGCAACAGATAGCTTATTTTCTTTGATTTGCTCAGAGCCTTCACAAATCAAAGTTAGCTTATCCCATTTCTTTGGCCGTCTTGCATGATTTGACTTTGTTGAACATAACTTTGTCCAAAGTCTTGTAAAGAATTTCCTTGGCCACATTGTCTAGGTTGTATCTTTTTCTATCATCATTTGTCCATTCACTCTGGGTTTTCAACCATAGGTGTGCCGGGAGCAACATCCTCTTCTCCTTCAATTCAGCTCTCTCCTGCAATGTGTTCACTTTTAAAATTTGTAGTTCCCGTTTTCTATTATTATCCACATTTCATCGTGTAATCTTTGATAGATGAGCACTCGCATACAAATTTTACAATCATCAAATTCCTCAATTGTGAACATAGGGATGCATGTCAAATTTGCTTCCATGACAAGAACTTTGCTAAATAAAAGAGTTTTGAAGGATCAAGTGCTAAAGCAAGCTTTGAAAGATTTGAGATCTAGTTCGAGAACCGGTCTGGAAGGCTCAATGAACCAACCGCTCGATACCACTTGTAGGTCCCAAGGGGTGTGAGTGTAAGGTTTAGAAGGGGTTGAATAAACCTTACCAACTTTTCGATTTAGTCCTTTTAAAATAGTTCGAGTTAATTCTTCACAACTAAGTCCTTGATGGACAACTAAGTTAGTTAACCACAGAGTTAGCCACTCCACTAACTCGACCGAGCCGTGATAGAATAACTCACCGCTTAGTCTAAAGCTTAACTCAATTGTGATATGTTTTCATTGGAAGACTTAACACCCTTGAATTTGGTTTAAGTTTGTTTTAACACTTGATTTTAGCACTTTGTTAAATGTCAATTGGATAGCAAATTTATCAAACAGATATAAGATGATGTGCGTAGATTGGAGTCTTTGAAATTTAAAGGACACAATAAATTTTATAGAGGTCCGAAGATGGGGTAATTCTTCTAATCCTCTCTTCTCCAACTCCTGGAGGAATCCACTAAGTATTGATCGAGTACAAAATGGTTATCAGTCCAGGATGCAAGTCTTAATCACACAAATGACTTGATCCTTTGGGACTAAGTCGGAGATGCCTTGGTCACACAAACGCTTCTCGTCCGACTCGAGCTTCTTCACGGGCACCGCCTTGCTACTACATGACTCACTTGCTCAAGTTTCTTGGATTTGATTACGAAACCCTCCAAGAACTTAAGACTGGTTCGACCTTGAACATTTCTACAATCCTCTGTGGAATGTAGACCCCTTTGATTCTTCAAATATTTCATCTTCAACTGATTGAAGTCGTCTTTCCTTTACGGTAAGTGTTGGATTGATTCCCTTCAAGTTACGCCTGAGGATTAAGCTTGAATGACTTGAGAATATTTTGTAGGTTACAACTCAAATGATAGCTTAAATGTTCGTAGTACAGGTAGTCAAGGTAACCTCTTCTCAAATTGATTCCTCAGCCTTTTATAGTGTTCTTTTGAAAATCACGCCGTTGAAGAGATAGGCTAATTTTCAAAAGACACTTGTGGTCGTTGGCTTGTCTTGTTGCGTCCTTGAAATTGACATTTCCTCGTATTGAATGAACCTTCACTTTTCGAGTTAAACACAGTGCAGTGCTTCCCATTGGTTTATTCCTTTTGCACGCTTCGGGACTGAGCACTTTAAGAAAGCGAAGATGGAAGTATTTCTTGTTTAAGTAACTTCCTTGACTTCTGTGCAACGGATCCTTTTCGATTGTCTCTTGACTTGATCGCAGTTCCTCAATGTCCCCTGGATGTCTTCGAGTCGACTTCCAATCATTGGATGACTCATCTATCACTTCAACTTGAGACTTGGCTATCTTGGGTTGACTTGACCGACACTTCACACGGATGCATCTCGGTGATACTTCTCGGTCGAGTTCTGTCTTCTCTTCCTTGCCATACTCGGATGCATCACAAATGGAGTCTTCATTCTAGTCTCGATTGAGTTCATGCATATTTAGGCATAGTGACTTAACTCGGCAATGCACCTATATATTACAATGCAAATTACAAAGAAAATGGGGTGCCAACTTTCTAGTCTAAGTTTTACATGGCATTCATCAAAATCTAAAAATAAATTTCCCAACACAGAGGCTGCTGCGAAGCCCATCTATACAGCCCATAAATCGCTGATAAAAGATGACTACCACTAGTTGATGGACGTGGTAGCCAAATGTGTCGACATGAAGTTTGGAAGCTTCAATCAGCTGTCTAGGACTAAGTTGACGATGATGGCGGCAATAATGTAGGAGAAGAAAGTCAATCGGGCTGAGTTCATTTTTGGCAAGTTGTACCAAAAATGTGATGAACAAAGCCATTACTGAAGTGGGAGTGTTTGAAAGTTCTCTCGGATATGGCCTGGTGATAGGTCATCTGCTGGAGCTGAAGGGTATTCCTCTCAGGAATGGGAAACCCTTCCATGTGAACAAGAAGATGTTCAGGGCAAATCTCTCAGTTGCCCAAAGCCAAGCCCATGCAAGGAAGACAAATACAAGCGAGGAGAATCGAAACACCTGTCCCGTGGACACAATCGTGTTTGCAAAAGAAGAACAAGGCACATGTCCCTGCAGCCAAGTCAGCTCCTGGCCCTGCAGCCGAGTACCCTTTAAACTGGGTGCAATCCCTTGGTTCTGATTGATTGGGACTGTCAGATAGTGCATTTTGTGGTGCCCCATCAACAAATAGGTGTGTCCAATCAACGCCCCTACTCGCCACTTGGCATCATCTGGACAACTCTGCTAATTCACTGCCACCTGAGTTGCCCTTACAATGTCAGTGAGCCACTCATCGGAACCCTAGTTCCGTTTTTTCAAAACTCTAAAGCTCCTCGCGACAATGGGTGCGCGGGCTCAGGTTCGGACAGTGCTCCACACCGTCCTTGGTGCAGCTTGAGCTAACTCAAAGCTAGTCAAAATTTAACTTGGTCCAATAGGGTGCACGGGCTTAGGTTCGGATGGTGCTCCACACCGTCCTCGGTGCAGCTTGAGCTAACTCAAAGCTAGTCAAAATTTAGCTTGGTCCAATAGGGTGCACTAGAAGGAGCTTCACTTGATTAGTCATTATTATTGGTGAAACTCTATATAAACAAGTCAATCATGTGAAATGATTTCCATGTGGGATGTGAATCTACACATTCCTACTCTTTCATATTTCCATATAAAATGTATTTAAATTACTTACTTTATGCAGTAATTTTTCATTCACCCGAAATTGGTGTTGAGAAATTCAAAATGCAAAATTCATCTACCCGCAGTGTAGATTACAATCATATCATTTATTTTCCATAACAAATAAATGATTTCACTTAAATAATTGGTAAAAATTAGGTCAAACCTCATTTTTCTAAAATTAATTTCTCATTCACAAAATTGATTTTGAGAATTTCAAAATGCTAAATTCATCTACCCGCTGTGTGGATTACAATTATATAATTTATTTTTCATAACTAATAAATAATTTCACTTAAATAATTGGTCAAAATTGGGTCAAACCCATTTTCTAAAATCAATTTCCAACAATTAGTTTATTTATATTCTTATTTTATTATTTATATAGTATTTTAGTTATACTTATAAATGAATCTTGAATAGATTTTTATTAATTGAAATTACTATAGAATATATTAAATGAAATATTATACGAATAACTAAAATATGTGTATTAAATGTTTACTTTAAAGAGAAACCAATATATAGTATACATAATGATAAGATTTTTAATCTTATTAATTAGCTTTTTTGCATAAAAATTTTATAGATTATGCATTTTATTATCTAGTTAAGTCTCTATTTTTTTTTAATAATATGCAATTTATTTTATTTTCATACTAAGTCATATATAACATAGATGCATGTACATGTGATTAAATGTATATTTGTAAAAAACCATTCTTACGGGACCATTATGTATAGGTCGGACCAAAATTGCAACTAGCAAATTACGTGGGACTAAATATGTAATTTCCTTCACGTCAAACAATGACATAACGTTAACGTGTTGCGCATATGTTATCTCCTATGGGTTATCATTGCTTAAAAAATAATGGACCATTTTTGCAAATTATGATACTAAAATTGCAATAGATCGAATCATATGGAACTAAAAATACAATTTTCTCGAATAATCTTAGTCTACACAACATTTACCCTATTTCCTCGGTTTTAAATGGCATTTTACCCTTTTTTAAATAGTTTTTATCACATTATTTTAAACCCATATTACATAAGCCGTTTTGTATTTTTTTTATCGATTTTCTCATCATAATTATTTGATAAATATTTATAATATGATTTATAATTATTGCAAAACAAAGAATCAAAATCTTATTGTGATACCCCTAAATAGGACAATAAAATGAGTTTATTGAGTTATGTTTATTAGAGATATTACATAAAATATCTTGCTGTTAGTTTGGTTTCTGTTAGTTGGTTGGTTAAGAAGTTAGTTTTTTTGTTTTGAAAGTTAGTTAGCTACAGTATTATTTCCTTCTTTCTATAAATACCTCATTTGACAACTGAAATAAACAAGTTATCATTCTCTCAAATATGTGTGATATTGTTAAGTTTAGCATGGAATCAAGAGTCGATCCTCTTTTCCGGTTACGGTCATTTTTCCGGCCAGGAGGTTACTGTTCATTTTCCAGTGGATCTTCTTCTCTGTTTTTCTAAGCCTTCTACTCTCTTTCTCGTGGTGATTTCTGCTTCTCTTAGTGTTTTTCCTACACTTCACACTCTAACCATTCGATTAGATCGTAGCAATTATGTTTACTGGCTTGCTTAGGTCCTATCCACGGTGTGTGTGCATGTATTTGAGGATTTTCTTCTTGGATCCTCAGTGGCTCCGCCTCAATTTATTTTATCCGATTCTCGTATGGCTTCTTCTTCGAACTTAATCCGAGATTTTTCAATGGCGGCGAAAGGATCGAGTCTTTTTTAGGTTTATTAGCTTCACACATCAATCCATGATGGGGACATGTGGCTCGATGCTTAAACTCTGTTGAGTTATGGAGTGTTTTAGACAAACTTTATCGGAGTCAATCTAAAGCTAGAGTAATGCATCTTCGTTTTCAACTTCAGTCTCTTAAGAAATAAGGCCTATATGTTGATGATTTTGTTCTTAAGATGAGAACTATTGTTGATGGTATATATGATTGCAGCTAGTAGTCCAATTACTGATGAAGAATTGGCTATGTACATTTTAGGAGGTCTTGGTGCAAAATACGAATCAGTTATTATGAATCTTACTTCGCGGATTGATTCATTAACACTAGCTGAGGTTCAATTTGTTCTCCAAACTCATGAAATGCGAATTCAACAACAAATTCATTCTGTAAATATGGTACAACATAAGTCTAATAGCTCTCAATTTTCTGGCAATCATGCTGCTTTTTCTGGTGGAAATTCATTTGGAAGAGGGAATTACTCTGACTCTAGTTTCAGAGGTGGTTTTAATGGTCACAGGGGTAGTTTTTCTCGTGGTAGAGGCAGGTTTGGGAGAGGCAAACCTATTTGTCAAATCTGTGGTAAAAATAATCATTTAGCTTCTAAATGTTTTAAACGCTTTGTTGGACTCTGCGGTTTGGTTCCAACTCTTCAGCAACTCAAGCATTCTTTGCTGCATCTGAAAGGCCTCAATCACATGGCTCTCAATTTGTTAACTCTGATTGGTTTGTTGATAATGGAGCAACAAATCATATCACCTTGCAACTTCAAATCTTGATGTGCAGTTTGAGTATCTTGGCAAAGACAAGCTTGTTGTTGGTAATGGTTCTTTCTATTTCTCATGTTGGATCCTCCATCATCCTTAGTCTGTCTTCTTCCAAATCCTTATATCTCAATAATATCCTCTATGTTCCAGATATAACCAAAAACCTTCTTAGCATATCTCAGTTTACAAAAGATAATCTTGCTTACATTGAGTTTCATGATTCTTTTTGTCTTGTTAAGGACAAGAAGACACACAAGGTGTTGCTGCAAGGAACCCTTAAGGAAGGACTTTATCACTGATTTGTCTCACATCAACTCAAAAGCCACTTCTCTCGGGGCTATAAGTTCTTCTTGTAATGCGCTCTTGTAACTCACATTTTCAAATTTTATTTTGCCTTCCTTTAGTGTTGCTCAGAAATTCAATGTACATGTAATGCAATGTATTGTGAATGAATTGTGTATTCCATTAATTACAAGGTACACTTATATACAAGTTGAGAGCAACCAAAATAAGGAAACTAAATCAATAGGCTAATCTACTGGATTCCAATTATCTCCTAATTGATATACAATATCTATACTATAATAACACTCCCCCTCAAGTTGGAGCATATATATCAATAATGCCCAACTTGTTACAAATATTGTTCATTCGCACTCCATTCACCCCGTAGAGACGAATTCTTTTTCGACTTTATCACGAACAAAGTGGCAATCTATCTCAATATGCTTAGTTCGTTCATGAAATATATGATTTGATGCAATGTGAAGGGCATCTTGGTTGTCACACCAAAGTTTAGCGGGAAGAGTAAGCTCAAACCCTATTTCTTTTAGTAACTGATGTATCCATACAATCTCACAAACCGAATCAGCCATGGACCTATATTCTGCTCCAACAACTGACTGAGAAACCACATGTTGTTTCTTGATTCTCCATGAAACAAGATTACCTCCAACAAAGATACAATACCCTGAAGTAGACCTTCTATCCTCTTTACAACCTGCATAGTCTGCATCAGAATATGATTCAATTATCCAGGTAAAACATTCCACCTTTGAATGACCATGTCGCCCATACAATAATCCACGTCCAGGAGCCCCTTTTAGATAACACAAAATTTGCTCAAGAAGTGCCCAATGACTAACAGTAGGAGCAGACATAAATCGGCTAGCAACACTTATTACAAACGCAATATTAGGACGTGTTACAGTAAGATAATTCAACTTCCCAACAAGTCTTCAATACCGCTCAGGATCATGGAACGTGTTGGGAAATTTATTGTTTAGATTTTGATGGATGCAATATAAAACTTAGACTAGAAAGTTGGCACCCCATTTTCCTTGTAATTTGTATTGCAATAGATAGGGTTGTACGAGTTGAGTCAAGTCAGCTATGCCTAAATATACAAGAAGTCAACTGAAGACTAGGATGAAGACTCCGCTATGAAGCAGCTGAGTGTGGCAAGAAAGAGATGTCAAGGACTCGACTGAAGGAGTATCAGCCGTGATACAGCTGTATGAAGAGTCAGTCAAGTCAACCAAAGAAGCCAAGCCAAGCCAAGTCAAGTTGAAGCGACAGATGAGTCTATCAATCATTGGAGCAGACTCAAGTCACCTGGGGAAAAGACAACTACAAAGAGGAGTTAACTGAAAAAAATCCGTTGCACAAAATTCAAGAATATTACCTAAACAAGTAATACTTCCATGTTGCCATGTCTTAAAGTGCTCAGTCTCAGAAGCGTGCAAAAGGAATAAACTAATGGGAAGCACTGCACCTCGTGTCAGAACCTGAAAAGCTGGACATTCATTTAATACGAGGACCAAGAAAAGACAAGCCAACGAACACAAGTGACTTTTGAAAATCAGCTTATCTCTTCAACGGGAAGATTTTTGAAAGTGCACTATAAAATGATGAGGAATCACTTTGAGAAGAGGTTACCTTGCATACCTGAACAACGAATAAACAAGTATTATTCATACTGTAACCTGCAAAAATATTCTCAAGTTATTCAAGCAAATCCTCAAGCCTAAATCTCAAAGGAAATCGATCCAACACCAAGTCATGAAGGAAACACAACTTCAAACTATTGAAGAGGAAACTTTTGAAGAATCAAAAGGGGTCTACATTCCAAGGAGGATTGTAGAAAGGTTCAAGGTCGAACTAGTCTTAAGTTATTGGAGGGCTTCGTGATCAAATCCAAGAAGCTTTAGCAAGTGAGTCAAGTAGCAAGGCAAACCCGCCCCGAAGAAGAAGCCGAGAGTCGGACGAGAAGCCAGCCGTGTGACCAAAGCATCTCCAAACTGAGTCCCAAAGGATCAAGTCGGTTGTGTGATCAAGACTTGTATCTGGACTGATAACCACTTTGTACTCTGATCAATACTTAGTGGATTCCTCCAGGAGTTGGAGAAGAGAGGAGTAGAAGAATTACCCTATCTTCGAACCTCTATAAAAATTATTGTGTCATTTACATTTTAGCATTTTTTATTTCTACATATCATTTTATATATAATTTGCTATCCAACTGATAATTAACAAAGTGCTCAATCGAGTTTGTTGAGTGGCTAACTCTGCTTTAACTAACCTAGTCAGTCCCCCAAGGACTTAGTTGTGTATTTAACTCTTTTTAATATTTTAAAAGGACTAAAATCGAAAAGTTGGTAAGGTTTATTCAACCCCCCTTCTAAACCTTACTCATACCCCTTGGGACCTACAAGTGGTATCAGAGCGGTTGGTTCATTGAGCCTTCCGCACTGGTTACTGAACTAGATCTCTAATCTTTCAAAGAAGTTTTTAACACTTGCCATTTCAAAATCTTATCTTTTATTCAGCAAAGTTATTATCATTGAAGCAAATTTGACACGCATTCCTATGTTCACTATTGAGGAATTTGATGACTGGAAAATTCGTATGCAGGCTCACCTATCTGCTTTACATGATGAAATGTGGCTAGTGATAGAGGATGGGCCACTGCAAATATTGAAAGTGAACACAAATGAGAGGAGAGTAGTAAGCAATGAAGGAGGAGAAGAAGCCGTTTAGGTGCAAGACCAAATTTTTAGTTGAAAAACCAAGGACTGAATGGACCAATGATGACAGAAAAAGATACAACTTGGACAACGAGGCCAAGGATATTCTCTACAAGACCCTGGATAAAGCAATGTTCAATAAAGTCAAATCATGTAAAACAACAAAAGAAATCTGGGATAAACTAACTTTAATTTGTGAAGGATCAGAGCAAATTAAAGAAAACAAATTATCTGTTGTTGTTCAAAAGTTTGAAAACTTTAAAATGCTTGCAGGTGAGACAATGGATCAGCTGGATGCTAGATTTACTGAAATCACAAATGAGCTCTCAGCACTTGGAAAGGAATACACACAAAAGGAGATGTGTATGAAGATTCTAAGGAGCCTACCAGCTGAGTGGGAAATGAAGACCATGGCTCTAAGGCACTCGATGGACCTATCAAAAACATCCAATCATAAACTATTCTCAGACCTCAAAGATTATGAATTTTAGTTGAGAAGAAAGGATCAAGAGGAAACAGCTGTACCCAAAACAACTGCACTTATAGTAAAGGATGGGAAAAGAGCCGAGGTCAAGGAAGCCATTGACCAGGAGTAAATTGCCATGATGGTTAAAAGATTCAACAAGTTCTTCACCAAGAACCATAAAAGAAACAAGGGTGAATCCTCCAGGAGACATTCAACTCCCTCCAAGTCAAGGGAAGATAGGCCACCCAAGAGAGCTGAGCATCAAAAGGTTGAATACCAGAGAGCTGATAACCCAAGAATGGAAAGAGCTGATAAAAGAGCTGAGAACCTGTGCTAGAACTGTAGACAACCAGGTCACTATGCCATTGACTATCCATATCCTGTAGTTAATAAATACAGGAATGAAGAAGAAAGAAGAGTCTTCAGAGAAAGAAGACAAGAAAAGAAAAAGGCCATGTTGGTCGGGACGCCGACTTTGAGACAAATGCTAAGTCAAAAGATATAGCGGACTCGAGAGTAGTGAAGTCGACTACTCGAGTGATTCTCAAGAAGCAATGATCTGTCTAATGGCTAAAGAACAAGATCAACCTGACCAAGAAGATGAGGTACACTCTAACTCATCTCACTCAGATTCTAGTGATAGTGATTGTGACACACACTTCATCACCCACTGATCTTTATGATTCATTAGGCAAAATGATGAAAGATTTTGAGCACATTAAATCCTCACACGCACTATTAAATGAGGAAAACAACCAGCTCAAAAGTCAAAACTCACAGCTGACTAAGGAGCTGAGTACTCTAAGTCACATAGCTGATGAGAACAAAGAGCTGAAGGCTGAGAATGCTAAACTAATAGCAGAGATAGCTGCTATAGAAAAGAGGGAAAATGATATCAAAAATGTAATTGCTTCATTCACAAAGGCATCTAAATCATTGGATGACCTTATTATGAGCCAAAAAGAGTGTGGAGATAAGACAGGCATAGGATTCAATTCCTATGTGCACAATCAAACTCCCAGAGTGATCTTGGAAAAAGGATCTTCAAGTAATGAAGCATCTCAAAAACCCAAGATACCAAATGTTGCACCCACATTCACTCCAAAGCACAACCATAAACAAACTGGCCTTGGATATAAAGGAAAAGGAAAACAACTAGTTGAGTATCTTTGAGAGGACAACGAGTAAAAATCCAAACAGTTCCTCAAAGAAACTCCAAACAGAAGTACTGCGTGAAGAAGAAACAGAGCTACCAGAAGCCCCAGAAGTTCTATCAAAGGAACACATATGATGGGAATGGTAAAAATTATCCAAGCCAAGCTGATTGGAATGATGTGAAATATCAGCAAAGATATATTGAATACAAGCCTAAATGGCAAAGACCTAGACCTCAACAAAGGTCATTCCAAAGGCAAAAGAGCTATCATCAGCACACATATGCACCCAAGCACTACACTCAGAAATATCACAACTACCCAAAGAAGGCAATTGCTAAAACACACACACAGGCATACAGACAAAAGAGACATCTGTATGAACCTAAAGCCCCCAAGCAATTCGCCAAAGTGAGTTATGATTGTGGCACAGATACATGGCAACCTCTTAAAGTCAGATCATTTGGCTACAGGTTGGTTGGATCATCTTACAGCACTAACCCCTCAGGACCCAGGCAAGTATGGGTACCTAAAAACTGATTTCCTTGATTGCGGGTTCAAGGAACAATACCGAAAGTGCCAAGGAACCTGGGACATGGATAGTGGTCATTCCCGGACACATGACAGAAATAAGAAACATCTCTGTCAAAATTCAAGGAGATTAGAGGCGCAAAAGTCATATTTGGAGGAAATGAAGCTCTAGGGGAAATAAGAAACATTGGATCCATAAAAAAATGGATTAGAAATCACGGATGTTGCATACGTTGAAGGCCTCAACTTTAACTCTCGTAAGCATCGACCAACTCGTGACAAGGGCTATAATGTTGGATTCAATATGGGAGTGTGCCAAATCAAAGACACTGAATCAAATGAAGTAGTCTTTGCAAGGATCCAACAAAAGAATATGTATGTGGTAGATTGGTCGATTGCCACACCAAGCACTTGTCTGCAAGCAAAGAGTACAAATTAAATCAAGTTGGTCATTGGGCACAAGAAAGCCGAGTCATCTCAATTTCAAGATAATTAACAAGCTTACAAGGAGTCATCTTGTGGAAGGTCCGCCTGACTCAGTGTACAAGAAAGAAAGTGTTTGTGATGCATGCCAAATGGGAAAACAGATCAAATCATCATTCAAAGAGAAGTCTAGTCCATCTTCAACAAGAATATTGCATATGTTGCATATGGACTTATTTGGTCCTGTGAGCCAGCTAACTTAAGTGGAAAGAAATACACCATAGTGGTGGTGGATGATTATTCAAGATATACATGGACAATCTTCATGTGCAAAAAGAAGGAATCCCTGCAGAAGTTACCTCAGCTGATGAGAAGAGTCCAAAATGAGAAGAGTCAAACCATTATAAAAATAAGGTCTGATAGAGGAACTGGTTGTCAATGGGATAATTACTCAATATTGTGTTGAAAATGGTATTGCTCATGAGTTATCCGCAGCAAGGACTCCACAACAGAATGGAGTAGCAGAAAGAAGAAACAGAACTCTCAAGGAAGCTGCAAGGACCATGTTAGCTGAAGTTGGGCTGCCTAAGAGATTTTGGGATGAAGCCATAAACACTGCATGCTATACTCAAAATAGATGCATGATTAACAGACAGCTGACAAAGACTTCCTATGAAATTTGGACAGGGAGAAAGCCAAATGTTGCATATTTTAGGATATTTTGATGTAAATGCTTCATCCATAACAATGGAAAGGATAATCTAAAGGCTTTTGATGCTAAAACTGATGAAGGTTTCTTTTTGGGATACTCAGTTGAAAGTAAAGCCTATAGATTGCTGAACAAGAGGACTATGGTCATAGAAGAGTCTATCCATGTGGTTTTTAACGAACCTAATGTAAATTGAGAAGACATTGAAGAGTTAGCTGATAAGCTGAATCAACCAACTATGCAGAAGAGTCCCTATGTTAAAGTCAAGTCGGAGCAATCAATCAAGATGAAGATAAGATTGTTGAGTCTCAAAGACACCGGAAAATCTGCAGCTAAATGATGATGAAAGAGTCGCTCAAGACAACTCAGCTGCAAGACGACTAAACCCAACTGATTTACTCCAACCTGATGTGAGATGGCTGAGAGACCATCCACCAAAACTTATTATTGGAAATATAAGAGATGGTGTAAGAACTAGATCCGCTCAACAAGAAGCAATGTTCACTTTATTTCCCAAATAGAGCCAAAAGATGTGTACCAAGCATTGGATGACTCACATTGGATTCAAGCCATGCAAGAAGAGAGTCAATCGGTTTGAAATCAACAAAGTATGGGAATCAGTGCGAGACCAACCCATCAAAATGTTATTGGCACAAAATGGGTTTTGAAAAATAAGATGAATGAAGAAGGTTCGATGGTAAGAAAGAAAGCAAGATTGGTAGCCAAAGGGTATTGCCAAGAAGAGGGAATATATTTTGATGAAACATTTGCTCTGTTGCAAGATTAGAAGCAATAAAAATGTTTCTTGCCTATCTTTGCACACAAGAACTTCATTGTATATCAAATGGATGTGAAAAGTGCATTTTTAAATGGATTGTTGGAAGAAGAAGTCTATGTTGAGAAACCTCCAAGCTTTGAGCAAGACTCTTGGAGACAAGGTGTACAAGCTTAAGAAAGCTCAATATGGATTGAAACAAGCACCTAGAGCATGGTATGATACATTATCTCAATTTCTCGACGAGATAATGGATTCACCAAAGGCACATTGACAGAACACTCTTGAAATTCAAGATGGGGAGAGTATATTGCTTGTTCAAATATATGTGGATGACATCATTTTTGGATCCACAAACAAGGAACTGTGTGATAAATTCTCAAACCTCATGCAAGGCAAATTTGAAATGAGCATGATGGGAGAGTCGACATTCTTCTTAGGACTTCAAGTTAAATAGGCGAAGGATGGAACCTTCATAAGTCATACAAAGTACACCGGAGACTTAATGAAGAAATTTGGTATGAAAGAGAAGTCTTCTCAGTAAAAATACCAATGAATACATCACCAAGATGGACATGGATGCGGATGGCAAGCCCGTGGATCAAACCGGATCTGAGCACATATTGGATCACCGCTCTATCTAACAACAAACAAAGCCGGACATTACCTTTACAAGTAGGAGTATGTGCAAGATTCCAATCGCTCCAAAGGAAAGTCACATGATCGCAACAAAGAGAATCCTAAGATATTTAAAGGGATGCCAAGAAGTTGGCTTATAATATCCAAAGGAAGGTGGATTCAAGCTAATTGGTTACTCGGACTCGGCTATCTTTGGATGTAGAGTTGATGAAAAAGAGTACTTCAGGACATGTCAAATGCTTGAAACAAATTGGTTTCTGGTTTAGCAAGCAAAACTAAATAGCCACATCCATAGTCAAGCAGTACATAGTCAGTGGGCATTTGTTGTGCCCAAGTCTTGTGGATGAGACAACAACTGAGAGATTATGAAATTGAAGAAAGAGAGATTCCAATTATGTGTGATAACACAAGTGCTATTGCAATCACTCAGAATCCTGTGTTGCATTCAAGAACAAAGCACATCGATGTCAGATATCATTTTATAAGAGATCATGTTGAAAAGAAAGACATCACTTTTGAATACATCTCAACTGATAAACAGTTAGCTGACATATTCACAAAGCCCTTATGTGAATCAAGATTTTAAGATCTTAAGCATGAGCTAGGGTTAATTGAGTGAGTTGACACTCGGACCGAATGAGAAGAGATGAAACATGATAAGATGAAAACAAAGCAGATTCCATAAATGAGCTAAGTGAATCACCAGACGGAAATCACCAGACGAGTTAGCTGACAGTTGAGTCACTATATGAAAAGAGAGAAGAAGAGTTGAGTCATTTAAGGAGTAAGGTGAGTTATTTATGAGCTAAGTGACAAAAACGCAGTCGTTTTTAATAAGTGGGAATGTTTTTAAGGATGACGTCGAGTATAATTATGACGGTGCAGTCAAAAAGTCGCCAAAGAAGCATATGATTGGATATAAATCTGCCGCATTAAATGCGAGCAATTAAATGCAAATGAGACGTGCTAAATCTGAGCCGTTGATCTTGATCAAATTCAAAAACCAAAAACACGTCCTTTCATAACCCATATATACTCATTCTTTCAGTTTTCTCTCTCACATTGAAAATTGTTCATCTTCAAAACTAAGAAAACAAGTTTCTTTTCTCTCCAAAAGCCTACTGCTCTCAAAGCTAGTTTATCAAGATTCAATCGGTAAAATCTTCTAGAAATGGCACCAACACATGATTTTACTAAGCTCGCGAAGCAAATTCACACCGGTTCAACTTGTGGATTTTGAAGGGATGATAAACAGGGTTCCGATGAAACCCTTGTGAAGAAGATTGCTTTGATAAGATCGAGAAATGCAGGTTGAAACCCTTTCTCACATTGGAATATCATATGACGTCTTGTAGGTCCCAAGGGGTGTAAGTGTAAGGTTTAGAAGGGGGTTGAATAAACCTTACCAAATTTTCGATTTAGTCCTTTTAAATCTCTGAGTTCTACATACCGTGTCCTTGATGGACAAATCGAATTAGTCACTCAAGAGAGTTAATCGCTCAAAGACTTCAAATTGAGCTATTGATGGAGTAACTCACTGTTGGCTATAATTTGACTCAACTTGTGGTTTTGTTTTCAGCCGAAGACTTAACACCCTTAAGTATGATTAAGCAAGATTTTAGAGCTTGATTTAGTACTTATAAATTTTATCAAATGGATAGCAAATTTATCACAGATATAAGCGATTAAAAGTCTTTGAATTTAAATGTCAGAAAGTAAATGACACAATAAAATTTTTATAGAGGTTCAAGATGGGGTAATTCTTCTACTCCTCTCTTCTCCAACTCCTGGAGGAATCCACTAAGTAATGATCGGTTTACAAAGTGGTAAAGTCCGTATACAAGTCTTGATCACAACAAACCGACTTGATCCTTTGGGACTCGATCTGAGACGCCTTGATCACTCACCGTGGCTTCTCGTGCGACTCGGCTTCTTCACGGCAACACCGCTTTGCTACTACAAACTCACTTGCTCAAGCTCTTTGGATTTGATCACGAAGCCCTCCAAAAGTTTAAGACTTGGTTCAAACTTGAACCTTTCTACAATCCTTCCGGAATGTAGACCCCTTGTTTTCGATATTTTCCTCTTCAACTCTGAATGAAGTTCTCTTTCCTTCACACAGTAAGTGTTGGATTGATGTACTTGAGATGTGAGGCTTGAGGGTTGAGAATGTTTGATTTTCTAATAAGCTTGTTTATCTCACGTGTGTGTCATCTTTTTTTCTCAAACAAACTCCTCGGCCTTTTATAGTGAACTTTCAAAAATTTGCCCGTTGAAGAGATAGGCTTATTTTTGAAAGTCACTTTGCGTCGTTGGCTTGCGTTCTTGGAATTGCCATTTCCTCGTATGAATTGTTCTTTCACCTTTTGAGTTCGACACGGTGTAGTGCTTCCCATTGGTTCATTCCTTTTGCACGCTTCGGGTGAGCACTCCAAGAAAGGTGGTATGGAGATATTACTTGTTTAAGTAAATCTCTTGATTTCTCGTGCAACGGTTCTTTTCTGATTATCTCGACTTGACCGCATTTCCTTGCTTTCCCAGGTGACTTAGAGTCGCTTCAAATCATTGGATGACTCTTCATCACTTCAACTTGAGACTTGGCTTTTCTTGAGTTGACTTGATCGATGCTTCACTCACCGATCTCACCGCTTCTTGATCAGTTCTGTCATTCTTCTTTGCCATACTCAAATTGTCTCTCGCAGAGTTTTCCTTCAAGTCTTGATTGTCTTCTTGCATGTTAGGCGTAGGCGACTTAACTCGGCTTGGCGACTCTAATTGTTACAATACATTTTACAACAAGAATTGGGGTGCCAACTTTCTATTCTAAGTTTTACATGGCATTCATCAAAATCTAAACAATAAAATTCCTAACAATTTCCCCCTTTTTGATGATGCCAAAACTTAAATTATTTAAAGATGCAAACAAAGAAAGATACATACTGAGATAGTGTATTGACATAGAATGTATGCGCGAGAATAGATCTGTTTATTGATCATATCATTCTGTTCTTTTACACAATCAAGTTTACAAGGTGTATCGAGCACATATTTGTCTACACTTGAAAATAAAGAATTTATAGCTTTATTACGGAAGACTTACATTGTATGTATTTACATGATAAAATACAAGAAGGGTTGGACAAAGAACACTTCATCTCCTTCGCTGTCTCCTTCTTTCATCTTGATCAAAGATCTTCTTCTCTTCTTCTCTTCTTCTCGTCATCACCGCCTTCTTTTTCTTCTCATATGCCTTCCTGGCACTTCATCTCTTCTTAGTTTTTCCCGTCTCTCCTCCCATAGCCGAGTTTGTCTTTTGTTCTCTTCTTCTATTCTTTTTGCATACTCGGCGTTAGTTTTGCCACTTTCAAATTTGCCACTTGGTCAAGCCCCAAAGAGATCCCTCCTTTCTTTCCCGGATCTACGTATTCAATATTCTTGGGCGCGAGGCCTAGGTCTGCAAGCTTCTTCCTCCACTCACGCTTCTTCCCCTACCTCTCAGGCGTATCTTTGTCTTTGGGGTCTTCTTCTTTCCACTGAGTGCCCGGCGGAGTGACCAAAGTGAGTGATCGGTTGTCTGTTGCAGCTGTCGGCTTTCTTCACATAATGTGAGACCCTTTTCCCAATACAGTCCCAAGCTTGAGCCATGGACATATTTGCAAAGTATCCCTCGACTCGAGCGTTTTGAATTCATCGACGATCGTGGCTCTGTCCGACATCCGAGATGGCATATGTGTCTCTGTCTCTTTGGAATGCCTCCGTGTTCTTTCAAGATGTTCATCACCCGGCATCCATTCTTCCTTCCACTTCCTTCATCCCTGCTTCAATTGATTTTCTCTTCTCGGCCATAGATACAACAGAGTGTTGGAGTGGCGAGTCACCGGAGTTTGCTTTGCTTATAATGTCACCGTGACAGGACCTTGTTGGGGGTTTTGTGCAATCATCAATGTCACATCCGCTGATCCTTCCCCCTCAACATGTTTTCCTTTCTTCTGTTTCAAGACTTCTTCACCGATTTTCCCGACTCACCGCTCCTTTCTTTTCGGCTTCAGATTTTGTTTGCTTTAAGGTATTCCTCTTCCCCTTTTTGGCATCATCAAAGGATAGAGGAACCCCTGGGAACATCTTTGGCAAGCATGAAGTCGAGTCTCTTGATGGTTGAGTTAAGCTTCAAGTCTGCTGCGTTGTATGCGGCCCGAATTCAGATCGAGTAGCGTTGGATTCTCTTTGAAATCAGCTTCATCTCAGCCATGAGAAGGCTGAATTTTCTTGTCATGTGTTCTTCCAAACGCTGTAGATCATGTGTATGTTGCTCACGCAGCGGCATCTCGGCGGTGTGAGCTTCATGCATATGCTCAATGTGTTCTCTCGGCTTTATCTTTGCATCGTATTTTCAGCTCTCCACACCAGCAGACTTGTTGAACAATTGTCCGAAGTATCTCACCGTTCCACACGCATTGTTTGCTTCTTTGTTGCCACCATTCCCTTATCCGAATCATGTTATGCCTCTTAAATCACCGTAAGAGTGGCATCTCTGTTGTCCAATTGCATGTCCAAAGAGGCCTGATGCCTCTCCATTCTTTCAATCTCAAAAAGAGTGCCTTGAACACTTCTCGAGCTTGGTGATTCTTCTTGCGGTGATGGCCATACAAAGATCGAAGTCATAATTGGCTGGAACAATGGTGTCGATGGAAGAACAGAGCTGGTTTGTAGTAGCGTGCTTGTTCGTTTCGATTCTTCGTGGAGTTCTCGTATCTCCGGTGAGAAAGGGAAAGATTCTACAAAAGAATCATCACCGCCAACCGGATCCGTTCGATGATGAGTGGGCGCGTGAAGTTCTTTTGGGAATCGATCTGCTGCACTTGAGGAGCCCGAGCAGGGTCTCTTGTTGATTGGGTTACGTGGTGCAAGAGGGCACCTGGCTTGAGCCTCGCCGTCTTAACGCCCGTTGGTCTCACTGATTTCTCCTTTTGAGTAGACGGTCCTCGGCCTTATCGAGCGTCATCGGACTATGATGAGATTTCCATTGGTGGCTCATCATCAAAATTAAAGGTTTGACGAGTAGTCTTGGGATCGACTTGCTCGTGCTTGGAACATCCGCAATGAGTCTTTTGGATTTGTCATGGGGATGACTCGACTTCTTCTTCGCCTTCCGATCCCGGAAAAGTGACATCGGGGTTGTCCTGGGAATCATGGAGTGCGCCGATCTCCTTCTCGGATGGGTCGATGATAGCGGGAGGGATGTTCTCTACTTGACTTCTTTACCCCGGGAAGTCTCAACCTCCCGTGGGCCTTCATTACCTCCGGCGGTCTCTCTCTCTGCTGCGAGGCACTTGTCCACCCTTTCGACATGTGTCACTGTCTTAGGGTCTTCTACATGGCATCCATTGGAGTCTCAACCCCATGGATTGCACTTTCTTCGCCAGTGTTAACTCCCGGGCTTCCTTCCTCGTGCCCGACCGCATCAGCGGCGTCATTAGCCTTCGGAGCGATTTGGCACCTCACCGAGACAGTCTGACCATGTCTGAGCTTCGTTGATGGCAACTTGTTGTTCTTCTTGTGTTTGAGTTTTCTCTACTTCGCCTCCTACATTCTTTGTGGAGTCATCTGCGACATCCTCCGACCTTGCTTTGCGGTGGAGGGAGTTTCCCCACCGGGCGCACCAGGTGAGTGACTTGAATGGGGTCACTCGTCTCCAAGCTCCCTACTGTTCGATTGATTGCTCAGCCATTGGGGCGGTGGTAGCACACCTTCAATAGGGGTTGGCTCACCGGGGTCCCCACTATCCTAGTTTCATCGCCATCTCCTTATTGCCTTCTTCCGAGTGAGTGGGGAAGTGGTAGCGAACAACAACGGTGGCTATTTGTTGAACCACTCCCATTGGATCGATTTCAGGTACCGTGTTACGGAGGACTCTCCTGGTCCTTCCATTAGTCTTTGCTCGTGAAGGATTCTTGATTCGTGCAATGCTTGCTGCATTTGCGACTCTTCCGTGGCGCGACATTCTCCGATTCCTCGTCACTTCGTCGAAAAGACATCAAGGAGAGGATGTGTGTGTTACGTGGTGCCGGAGATAGAGCGGTCTTGCCTTCTCTCGTGCTTCGGCTTTTTCACTTGCTTTTCTCTCTCTTGTCCTTGTATATCTCGGGATGTCTCGTGCAGCTTGTCTTCATCCGTCAGTGGAAGCACAGAGTTAATCGAAGGAAATTTAGCGATTCCTCCTCTTCTTCTATGAACTCGGGCCGTTGGAACTTTTCCTTGACTTGCTCAACTTCCATTTCCTCCACTCACGCAGACGATTTTGGATGTCCGGGTAAGGTGGGGATAGGATCATCACATCACTATCCGCTCTGTAGGTTCTTCTTGTGCTTGGTTGTGTGAGCTACTACAGAATTGTGTCTTGAGTTGCCTCTCGCGATCGCCTTGGCAGACTTGGTCATTTCATCAACTACATCGGAGACTCTACTTCTTGATAGTCTCCGAGATTTGTGCTAGCCGAGTAATCGACTCCGGGTTTCTCTGTTCGGACTGCTTTACAAGTCTTCTTCGTCTCTTAGTTTGTACCGAGAGGGATTTCTGGTTCGAGACGGTGTCCTCTCGAGTCTTGGGGGCCGGGGCGGCGTGTTTGTTTCGAGGAGCCGGCCGTCTTGGCTTGTCGATTCTCCTCCTTTTGACGATCGGAGAACGTGTTTGTGAGTCCTTCTCGACCGCCGCTGCTGGGCGGGGATACGGCTGCTCGGGCGGGTGACTCTCTGCGGGCGGGAGCATGTTTGGTTTTCTTTCTTTGCGGTGCGGCATCTTCTTAGCAACAAGGGGCGACTTTCTTCTTAGGCCGAGAGGAAGCAGTTTGTATCTTGGGTCACCGATTCCCCTCACTGGTGTCGACTCTCTTGGCGTAAGCTCGCTTCGAGCGCCCGAGAGGTTAGCTCAACATCCTCTTGTTAACATGGAAAGCCTTCCCATGTCTAAGAGGACTCCTTTTACCTCCAATAGCGGCCAATTACTGGCCATATCCTAGGGATCCTCCAAATGACCCATCTTCTTTGAAGGACTTGTTCCCCACGTTCGGCGCAGAGTCTGCTGTAGATAAACTCAGCCCTTGATTTTATCTTTTTTTCCTCGATGATTGCAAAAATGCCATCACAATCGGCTTTGCCTTTTGATGATTGGTCAAAGTCGCCAAATTTGATGTCGATACACTTGGCAACTATGTCCAACAATTTGTGATAATCCTCCTTGGCCGATCTCTTGTTTCTTTGTGTATATTATTTTGTCGAAACGTCGGACTTGGCTATTTCTTTCCATGCGTCACCAAGTTTACATCAGCCTCTTTAATCTCGGATGCTCCTTCCTTCACGGTAGTGAGCAATATTCACCAAATCCTTGGCGATAGTCACCGCTTCCCATGAACAGATGACTTGATTTCTTCATCGTGAATCTCGGCATTCACGTAGAATTGTGCGACTTCCTCCACGTAGGTCATCGGATATTCTAGCGTTAGAAACGGTTTTAGTCCGGGACGTTTCCAACTTCTCGGCGATTTTCTTCACTAGGGTGTCATCGGACCCCTTCACCATTCCGTCCAAAATCCACCGTCGAACCGAACCCGGTGGGATTTGCTTTCCTAACTTGGTAAAGTCATAAGTTGGTGCCATTTCTCGGGATTATTTCAAAGAAAAACTTCGAAATTGATTTGAAGGCTGATAGGGTTTCGAGAGTATTTTGCCTTTGCCTTTTGAGAGAAAGAGATGAACGATTTTAGAAGTGTGAGAGAGAAACGGACGAAGATGGTTTAAATATGGTTTGTGAAAGGGCGTGCGGACGGTTTTGAATTGTGATCGAAATCAACGGCTTGGATTTCGCACGCATATTGAGCGATTCATGTCTCGTATTTAATGCGGCAAAGCATTTATATCCAATCATAGGCTTGGTGTGCGGCTTTATGTCCGTACACATCATCATTATGTCGACGCGTGTTTCTTAAAACATTCTGCTAAGTCAAAACGATCATTGCGTTTTTGTCACTTTGCTCATAAGTTATTCAGCTTATCTCTTAGGATTTAACTCTACTTCTCACATTTCTCTTAGTGACTCATTATCGGTGACTTGGTATAGCCGACTTTCCGTCTGGTGATTCTTGGTGATTTTTGTTTTTCTCTTTTTCACTTCCTTTTCTTCTGTTCCATTTCTTTTCTTTGATTCTTACGTGTCTCACTCAGCTCAATTAGTCCCAACTCATGTTTGAGTTCTTCAAATCTTGACTCACATAATGGTTTTGTGAAGATGTCGGCTAGTTGTTTATCGGTTGAGATATATTCCAGGATGATGTCCTTCTTTTCAACATGATCTCTTATGAAGTGATATCGACATCAATATGTTTTGTTCTTGAGTGCAACCACGAGTTTTGAGTGATTGCAATTGCACTTGTGTTATCACACATGATTGGAATTTCTTTTTCTTCAACTTCATAATCTCTCATTCTTTGTCTCATCCATAGGACTTGGGCACAACAAATGCCCCGCGGCTATGTATTCCGCCTCACACCAGAGGTGGCTATTGAGTTTTGCTTCTTGCTAAACCAGAAATTAGTCTGTTTCCTAGCATTTGACATGTGCCTCAAGTACTCTTCCCCGTCCACTCTGCATCCAAAGATAGTCGAATCAATAGCCAATTAGCTTGAATCCACCTTCCTTTTGATACCATAGGCCTACTTCTTGGCTTCCTTTTAAGTATCTCAATATTCTCTTAGTTTGTTGTCATATGGCTCTCTTTTGGAGCAGATTGAAATCTTGCACATACACCTACAAAGAAAGGTGATGTACGGCCTACTAGATGTGAGATAGAGCAATGATCCAATAAGTGCTCAGATCTTGTTTGATCTACTGAGCTTACCATCCGCATCCATGTCCATTTTGGTGATGTGTTCATTGGTATTTTTACTGACGGAAGACTTCTCCTCCATACCAAACTTCTTCATTAAGTCTCGGTGTATTTTGTTTGACTTATGAAGGTTCCATCCTTCAAATTGTTTCACTTGGAGTCCAAGGAAGAATGTCGACTCTCCCATCATGCTCATTTCGAATTTACTTTGCATGAGGTTTGAAAATTTTTCACACAGACTCTTTGTTAGTGGATCCAAAAATGATGTCATCCACATATATTTGAACAAGCAAGATACTCTTCTTGTCTTGAATTACGAAAAGTGTTCTATCTACTTTTCCTTTTGTGAATCCATTTTCGCTTAGGAATTGTGACAGGGTATCATACCATGCTCTGGGTGCCTGTTTCAATCCATACAGGGCTTTCTTGAGTTTGTATACCTTATCTCCAAGAGTCTTCTGCTCAAATCCTGGAGGTTGTTCAACATACACTTCTTCTTCCAATAAGCCATTTAGAAATGCACTCTTTACATCCATCGATATACAATGAAATTCTTGTGAGTGCATAGGCAAGAAACATCCTTATAGCTTCCAATCTTGCTACGAGGGCAAATGTTTCATCAAAATCTATCCCTTCTTCTTGGCAATATCCTTTGGCCACTAGTCTTGCTTTGTTTCTTACCACAGAACCTTCCTCGTTCATCTTATTTCTGAACACCCATTTGGTTCCAATGACATTTTGATGTATGGGTCTTTGCACTAATTCCCATACTTTATTTCTCTCAAACTGATTCAGCTCTTCTTGCATAGCTTTGAATCCAATGTGTGTCATCCAATGCTTGTGACACATCTTTGGGCTCAATTTGTGAGATGAAGCATGTGAACATGGCTTCTTGTTGAGTTCTAGATCTTGTCTTGACACCTTCTCTTATATCTCCAATGACAAGTTACTCGTGGATGGTCTCTCGGCCATCTTACATCGAGTTGGAGTAAGTTAGATGGGTTGATCGACTTGCACTGTGTTCTTTGTGGTCGACTCTCTCATAGTCACTTAGCGCAAATTTTCCAAATGTCTTTGCCATTGTTGTGGATGAAGCATTTACATCCAAATATTCTCAAATATGCAACACTTGGTTTTCTTCGATCCGGATCTCATAGGGAGTCTTTATCATCCGCTCATTTATCATACATCCTGTTTTGAGTGTAGCAAAAGTTGTGTTGATTGCTTGACCCAAAATCTTTTTGGTAACTCGCTTGACTAACATGGTCCTTAAGCTGCGTCTTTGAGGGTTCTATTTCTTCTTTCGCAACTCCATTCTCACAGGGAGTCCTTGCTGGCGATAGTTCATGACCAATACCATTCTCAATACAATCTTGAGTTATTATTTCATTGACAAACTCGGTTCCTCATGTCTGATCTTATTTTGATAATGGTTTGACTTTTCTCGTTTTGAATCCTCTTCATCACCGTGGTAGTTTTTGTAGAGTTTTTTCTTCTTACACATGAAAATTGTCCATGTATATCTTGAGTAGTCATCTACTACCACCAAGGTGTATTTCTTTCCACTTATCTTTGGCAGGTTCCATTGGGCCAAATAGATCCATATGAAGTAGATGCAATATTCTTGTTGAGGATGGGCATGTCTTTTCTTTGAATGACGACTTGATTTGTTTTCCCTTCGACATCGTCACATATACTCTCCTTCTTGTATATCGAGTCCGAAGTCCTTCCACAAGATGACTTCTTGCAAGTTTGTTGATCGTTTTGAAATTCGGGTGACTCGACTTTTTGTGCCCGCAACTTGATTCAATTTGTGCTCTTTTTTAGTAGACAGTCTTTGGGTGTTGCGGTTGACCAATCCACTACATACATATTTTTCTCTGTCTACATCCTTGCAAAGACCACTTCATTTGATTCAATATCTTTGATTTGACATATGCCCATGTTGAACCCAACATTGTAGCCCTTGTCACAAAGTTGATCGATGCTTAGTAAATTGAAGTTTAGTCCTTCAACATATGCGACATCCGTGATTTCTAATCCATTCCTCTTGATGGATCCAATGCCTCTTATTTCGCCCGAGCTTCGTTTCCTCCAAATATGACTTTTGCTCCTTTAACTTCCTTGAATTTTGACAGATTTCTTTTATTTCTGTCATATGTCCGAAATGACCACTATCCATGTACCAGTTCCTTGGCACTCACCAAATTTTCTTTGAACCCGCAATCAAGGAAATTAAGTTTTAGGTACCCATGCTTGTGCGGGTCCTGAGGGGTTAGAATTATAAGATGATCCAACCAACTTATAGCCAAATGATTTGACTCTAAGGGGTTGCCATCTATCGATGCCATAATCATAATTAATCCTGGCAAATTGCTTGGGGATTCTAGGTTCATACAAAATTGTCTCTTTTGTCCGTATGCCCGCATATGTGTTTTAGCAATTGCCTTCCTTGGATAGTTGTGGTGTTTTTGAGTGTAGTGCCTAGGTGCATATGTGTGTTGATGAAAGCTCTTATACTTTTGGAATGGCCTTTCTTGAGTTCTAGGCCTTTGCCATTTGGGCTTGTATTCCATAAGTCTAGGGCCGATAGTTCACATTATTCCAATCGACTTGGCTTGGATATTTTCTACCATTCCCATTATATGTATTTCTTTTATGGATTTTCTGGGGTTTTTGGTAGCTCGCTTTTTCTTTACTGAGTATTTTCTGTTTGGAGTTTCTTTGAGGACTCGGTGAATCTCTTCTCACTATCCTTTCAAGACACTCAATCTCATTTATTTTCCTTTTCCTTTGTAACCAAGGCCGCTTTGCTTATTATTGTGCTTTGGAGCGAATGTGTGTGCAACATTTATAGTTTTGGATTTTTCGGACTCTTCATGACTTGAAGATCCTTTTTCCAAAATTACTTTTGAGGTTTGACATAGCATAGAGGAATTAAATCCTAAGCCTGTCTTGTCTCCACATTCTCTTTGACTCATAATAAGATCATCCAATGATTTAGATGCCTTAGTGAATGAGGCAATAACATTCTTGAGGTCATTCTCCTCTTTTCTATAGCGAGCAATTTACTCGCTTATTAATTAATTTAACATTTTCACCTTTAAACTTTTATTCTCATCGCTATTTGACTTAGAGTACTCAACTCCTTAGTCGACTTTGAGTTTGACTTTTGAGTAGGCTGTTTTCCTCATTCAATAGTGTGTGTGAGGATTTAATGTTTTCAAAATCTTTCATCATTTTGCTTAATGAATCATAAAGATCGAGTGGGTGATGAAGTGTGTGTGTCACGATCACTATCACTAGTGTCCGAGTTTGTTGAGTTAGATTGTACCTCATCTTCTTGATCTTGTTCTTTGGCCATCAAGCGGTCGGGCTTCTTCTTCGAGTCACTTGAGTAGTCGGCCACTACTCTCTGAGTCACTGTTTCTCTTGACTTGGTCTGTTTTAAGATCTCTGTGACCATCATTGCCTTTTTCTTTTCTTGTCTTCTTTCTCTCGAAGACCTTCCTTTCTTCTTCATCCCTATACTTGTTGACTACGAGGATATGAGCAATCAATGGCATAGTGACCTGGTTGTCTACAGTTCCAACATAGATATTCAGCTTTTTGATCACTCTTTCCATTCTTGAGTTGTCACCCTTTGATACTCAACTTTTTGATGATCTGTTCTCTTGGTTGGCTGTCTTCCCTTGATTTGGAGGGAGCCGAGTGTCTTCTCGGAAGATTCACCCTTTCCTCTCTTGTAGTTCTTATTGAAGAACTTGTTGAACCTTTTAACCATCGGGGCTATTTCTTCCGGGTCAATGACTTCTTTGACCTCGGCTCTCTTCCCATCTTTAACAATTAGAGCAAATTTGTTTTGGGTACAAATTGTCTCTTCCTCGTCTTTTCTTCTCGGCTCAAACTCATAGGCTTTGAGGTCCGAGAATAGTTCATGGTTGGATGTCTTTGATAGGTCCATGGAATGTCTCGATGCCATGACCTTCATTTCCCATTCACCGAAGACTTTTTAGGATCTTCATACACATTTCCTTCTCGTGTATATTCCTTTCCAAGTGTAGACACTCATTTGTGATTTACGTAAACCGAGCATCTAGTTGATCCAGGTTTTCTCCTGAGATCATTTTAAAGTTCTCAAATTTTTGTACCACCGATAGTTTGTTTTCTTTGATTTGCTCACGAGCCTTCACAAATCGGTGTTAGCTTGTCCCGCATTTCCTTAGCCGTTTTGCAAGATTTCAATTTATTGAACATGGCTTTGTCAAGGTTTTGTAAAGAATGTCCTTGGCTACATTTTCCAGGTTGTATCTTTTTCTCTCATCATTTTGTCCACTCGGTTCTTGGTTTTTCAACCATGACCGTCCGGAAAAGCGCTTCTTCTCCTTCACCGCAACTCTTCGTATAACCGTGTTCACCTTTAATATTTGCAGAGGCCCATCTTCTATCACTATCCACATTTCATCATGCAATCTTTGATAGATGAGCCTCGCATACGAATTTTCCAATCATCAAATTCTTCAATAGTGAACATAGGAATGCGTGTTAGATTTGCTTCCATGATAATAACTTTTAATGATAGAAAAGAGTTTTGAAAACTTAAGTACTAAAGCGAGACTTTGAAAAGTTTGGAGATCTAGTTCGATAAGAACTCAATGCGGAGGGTTCAATGAACCAACCGCTCCGATACCACTTGTAGGTCCCAAGGGGTGTAAGTGTAAGGTTTAGAAGGGGGTTGAATAAACCTTACCAAATTTTCGATTTAGTCCTTTTAAATCTCAGAGTTCTACACAGTGTGTCCTTGATGGACAATCGAATTAGTCACTCAAGAGAGTTAGTCGCTCAACGTGACTCCGAAATTTGTGATGGAGTAACTCAAATTGTGTGGCTATAATTTGACTCAACCGTGGTTTTGTTTTCAGTGGAAGACTTAACACCCTTAAGTATGATTAAGCAAGATTTTAGAGCTTGATTTAGTACTTATAAATTTTATCAAATGGATAGCAAATTTATCGTGAGATATAAGCGATTAAAAGTCTTTGGAATTTAAATCTTTGTAAAAGTAAATGACACAATAAAATTTTTATAGAGGTTCGAAGATGGGGTAATTCTTCTACTCCTCTCTTCTCCAACTCCGGGAGGAATCCACTAAGTAATGATCGAGTTTACAAAGTGGTAACAGTCCAGATACAAGTCTTGATCACAACGGCAATGACTTGATCCTTTGGGACTCGATCCTGAGACGCCTTGATCACTCACCGCTTCTCGTGCGACTCGACCTTCTTCACAGGGCGTTTGCCTTGCTACTACAAACTCACTTGCTCAAGCTCTTTGGATTTGATCACGAAGCCCTCCAAAAGCTTAAGACTTGGTTCAAACTTGAACCTTTCTACAATCCTTCCCGGAATGTAGACCCCTTGTTTTCGATATTTTCCTCTTCAACTCGATTGAAGTTCTCTTTCCTTCACGGGTAAGTGTTGGATTGATGTACTTGAGATGTAGGCTTGAGGGTTGAGAATGTTTCGAGTTTTCTAATAAGCTTGTTTATCTCACGTGTGTGTCATCTTTTTTTCTCAAACAAACTCCTCGGCCTTTTATAGTGAACTTTCAAAAATTTGCCCGTTGAAGAGATAGGCTTATTTTTGAAAGTCACTTTGCGATCGTTGGCTTGCGTTCTTGGAATTGCCATTTCCTCGTATGAATTGTTCTTTCACCTTTTCGAGTTCGACACGGTGTAGTGCTTCCCATTGGTTCATTCCTTTTGCACACTTCTCGGGACTCGAGCACTCCAAGAAAGGTGGTATGGAGATATTACTTGTTTAAGTAAATCTCTTGATTTACGTCGCTTCTTTTACGCTTATCTCGACTTGATTGCATTTCCTTGCTTTCCCCAGGTGACTTAGAGTCGACTTCAAATCATCGATGGATGACTCTTCCGCTCACTTCAACTTGAGACTTGGCTTTTTCTTGAGTTGACTTGATCGATGCTTCACTCACCGCATCTCACCGCTTCTTCTTGATCGAGTTCTGTCTCTTCTTTGCCATACTCACCGTCTCTCGTGAGTTTTCCTTCAAGTCTTGATTGTCTTCTTGCATGTTAGGCGTAGGCGACTTAACTCGGCTTGCCTTGGCTCTAATTGTTACAATACATTTTACAACAAGAATTGGGTGCCAACTTTCTATTCTAAGTTTTACATGGCATTCATCAAAATCTAAACAATAAAATTCCTAACACGTGCGTAGAAGAGGTCACCCGGTTCTACGTAAATGTCAAGTTCGGGATGAAAGGATTAAATCCTCTGTCCACCGCAAGGACATTCGAAGGGATTAAAAGACCTTGCGGAGCATTGTTTATTGTCGTCGGAGGGCATGCCGGAGATATATGAAGCCGACGTTGATTTGGTCGCTGCATGGAAGGAAGTGGCCAAACCTGGAGTGTCTTTGCAAAAGTTGTCTACACAAGACAAGAAGTCTGTGAAGGATGATTATCACAAACTGTTGGATATCGTCGCCAAATGTGTAGACATGAAGTTTGGAAGCTTCTATCAGCTATCCAAAACCAAGCTGATCGTCATGGCTGCGATCATGGAGGAGAAGAAGATCAACTGGGCATAATTCGCTCTGAAAGACCACTGCCCGCCGAATGTTGCAAATAAGTCCTTCAAGGATGATGGGTCATTTGGAGGATCTCTGGGCTATGGCCTTGTAATTGGCCATTTGATGGAGGTGAAGGGTGTTCCACTCCGACATGGAAAGTCGTTCCATGTCAACAAGAAGATGTTCCGGGCAAACCTTTTAGGAGCTCAGAAGAGAGCCTATGCCAAGAGGGCGGATACCAGCGAGGGGGAATCAGCTGATCTTGGAGAAACAACTATTACTTTCCCTCCCAAGAAGAAAGCTGCCCATGCAGCCGCAAAGAAGATAGTTGCCCCTACAAAGAAAAAAAGACGCACTTTTTGCCCCCTGTAGCCGAGTCACCTGCCGCCCTACATCCTTGACCCCGCCCTGCAATAGAGGTGGAGAAGGAACCTCAAATACCTTCTCCAACCATCAAAAAGAAGAGGATCGCCAAGCAAGAAAGGCATCTCCTCGAAAAGAAAGATGCACCGCCCCGCCTCCAAGGATGCCGAGGAAGAAGTATCCGAACCGAACTTCATCCGGTAAGGACAAAAAGAAAAGAAGAATCACCAAGCTCTCAAAGCTTGAGAAGACCGTTAGTCCGCCACTCACCGAAAAAAGTCTCCGAGACTCTATTTGAAGAAGTCACGATCTCAAAAATTATTGATGGAGCAGTAAGTCTGCTGAGGCCGATCAGCAGAGGCAAATTGAAGACCCGATTGTTGGGACAAAACAATCGAGGAACAAGAAGCGGAGACAATGAGACTTACTACCTTCTATTCCCGAGAAAGAAGGCCAACAAGAGGAGAATGATGATGATGACATATTTATGTACTCTCCTTTATACCTGACATATTACAACCGTCTCGAGAGAGTGGAGGAAGTGGAAGGTTTGAGTCACTCTAGGGTGCATTTTGAACACCCGAGTTTATTGATGAGGAAGAGGAACTTTTCGTGTTTCTTGAAGTTGATCTGATCTTTGCAAGCCCGGATGAGGATAATCAGATTAATATGCTACAAATTCGCAAGGAATAAGAAAAGGCTAGAGCGGTGAGGAAGCGAGTCTCGTGAGAAAGCAAGCATTTGTCCTCTAACTGAACTAGCGACCATACTCATCCTCATCTTGATATTCTCTCGCATGCTGATGAGGACATGGACCCTATTGCTGCACAAGAAAAGTTGGACATGCAGCAAGCCATGCGGGAATCCACATTGATGCATGAGAAAGAGCTGATGGAAGGACCAGGAGAGTCTTCCAAATCACAATCGAAATTGATCCGTTGGGAGTGGTGCGTGATTACCGCTTATTGCCGCAACCACTTCCCCAGTTCACTCAGAGGACGGATCTAAGGGAATTGGCGATGAAACTGGGAACTTGGGCACCCAAGTTGAGCCAACCCCTGTTGAAGGTGTCTTACCACCTGCCCCCACGGCTGAACACTCATTTGACAAAGCCGGAGTCCGGAGCAGTGACCCCAACATAAGTCACTCACTTTCAGGGGGAAACTCACTCCACTACTGACTAGGTCGGAGGATGTTGTAGATGACTCCACAAAGCGAGAAAGGAGGCAAAGTGGAGAAGAAAAAAGAAAAAGAACAATAGCAAGTTGTCACCGACGGAAGCTCGGACAATTGAGTCTCGCTTGGGATGCCAACACTTTGCGGGTGAGGACGCCGCCGATGCGGTCGAGGTATAGGATGGATCTCGCCGGAGTTAACACTGGGCACCGAAAGTGCAATCCACGGAGTTGAGACTCCTGTGGATGCCATCGCTAGAAGACCCTAAGACAAGCTGCGCCGATCGAAGGGATTGTACAAGGCCCCACTGCAGTTGAGACTACAGGAGGTAATGAAGGCCTAAGGGAGGTTGAGACTTCCCTAGGTAAAAATCAAGGAGATAAGAGCATTCCTCAGAACATAATTGCTGATTTAGAGGAGGAAATCGCGCTCTTCATGACTCTCGGGATGATCCTAATACAACATTCTTGGGATCCGCAGATGAAGCCGAGTCAACCCCTGCCGAACAAGACTCACCGAGGATGTTCCACGCAGTACGAGCAAGCCAGACTTCAAAGCTGCTCGACAAACGTTCAATTTTGATGATGATCCAAACCCTCAAGTCTTATCATCTTCCGATGATGCTATTGATACGACCAAGGAACAACAAACTCAAATGCATAAATCACCGAGACCGAAGAAGTCAAGAAGACAGTGAGGCTCGGCCACCGGGTCACTACCCTTAAAGGCCCCAAATGAATCACCAATCAATCACAAGAGGCTACCGTAGTCATGCGGTGACCACCTCCCACACAATAACTCAAGTGCGAGATGATGCATATGAAGAAGTGTTTCTTTTCTCTCAAGAACTTCCGTACTTGAAGAAGAAACGCAAGAGAACATAGGCTCTACACCGTGCAAGAAGACCCTATAACCCTACTGATTCGATTGTGCTAGTTGATTTCAATTTCGATGCAGAGTGGCCGGCAGCTGACTCAAGTCAAACAGCTGAGATGCGTGAAATCTTCAAGAAAATCTGTGAAGAGATTGAGAAGATTGAACGGCACCAAGCCTCTCTCGACATGCGCCTGGACAACAGAGATGCCATTATCACAGCAGACTTGAGAGGAGTTGTGGTCAGGATAAGGGAATGGTCTCAACAGCAGAGAGTGCCATGCGTCTCGAGCGAGTTTGCTACTTCAAGGCACTATACAACATAATCTTTGGTATGGAGTCTTGCCGACAATGCTGACATGAAGGCGAGGATGCAGGCCTATATGGAGAGATTGCATGCCTCCCATACAACTGAAATGGATTTGTTGCATGAATTTCATCGCAAAGAACTTCTGCGCGTCGAGGAAAACATGAATACCAAATTCAGCCTTCTTATGGCTGAAATGAAACCGTGGCAGGCCGAGTCCAAAGCCACCCGCTCGACTCAAACAAAGATACTCCGCAGGACTCAAGCAAAATTCACTATCGCCAGACCGTACTTCATGCTTGTTGGTATGTTCCTAGGTTCCTCTCTCCTTTGATGATGCCAAAAAGGGGGAAGAGGAATACCAGAAGATGCTTAAGGGGACGGTTGCTGAGAAGGTAAAGGAAAGAGCTGTCGCAGAGAAGAAAGATACAGCTGTTGAGAAGAGGAAGGAGAAGGGAAAAGCTGTTGAGGGGGAAAAGTCAAAAGATATGACCTTAATGCTTGCTTTGAAACCCCTCGGCAAGGTCATGTCATAATCGATATCATCGAAAACTTCTGTAAATCTCCGCCGCTCTATCACTCTGTTGTGCCCATGTCTCATAAGAAAAAGATTGTAGAAGCAGAGATGGAGGTTTTCGACAAAAGAACAGATGCCCGTGTTGAAGAGATGTTAAAACAATTAGGAGGCATCCCTGAAGGAAAAGACACCGATGCCATTCCAGATGACGTGAACGAGCCAAGATCTGTTGAAGAGTTTAAGACACTCGAGTCCGAGGGATACTTCAAGGATATGTCCATAGCCCAAGCATGGGACTTGTACTGGGAGAAAGGTCTCAAGTCAGTGCGAAGAAGGCGACAAGCGGCAGACTACTAGCGATCGCACTCTGCTGGTCAGTCTACTGGAAAGAAGAAAACTCCAGTACAATATATGACCAGAGGAGGAGGAAAAAGTGGTGGAGGTAGAGGCTTTAAACCTAGACCTCTACCCAAAAACATTGAATCGTAGATCCGGAAAGAAAGGAAGGATCTCTTCAAGGCTGGGTATGATAAAGTAGCCAATCGGGAAGTGGCTAGGAAGAATGTTGAATATGCGGAAAGGATTGAAGAAGAAAACAAAAGACAAGATCAGCTGTGGCAAGAAAGACAAGAAAGAAAAAGAAGAGATGAAGCTGCAAAGAGAGCTTACGAGAAGAAGAAAGCAGCTGAGGATGAAAAGAAGAGAAAGAGAGCAGAGGACGACAGAGCTGAAGAAGAAAGAAGGAGGCAGCGAAGGCGATGAAGTGTTGATGTCCACCACTTCGTGTATTTTACTATTGTAAATGCATATATATGTAAGTCTTCTGTACGTTGAATAATAAATCTGTAATTTCTATACTTTTGCGTAGATATAGAATGCTATGTTTGCTCAGATACACATTGTAAACAACTGTGTAAAGGACAAAAATGTTATGATCAATAAAAATATTGATTCTACGCATACATTCTCTGTTACTGCATTGTCTGTATGTACATTTGATGCTTACACTTTGTTTGTATGTTTTAAGTTTTGGCATCTTAAAAAATGGGGAAATTGTTGGGAAATTTATTATTTAGATTTTGATGGATGCCATATAAAACTTAGACTAGAAAGTTGGCACCCCATTTTCCTTGTAATTTGTATTGTAATAGATAGGGTTGTACGAGCTGAGTCAAGTCAGCTATGCCTGAATATACAAGAAGTCAACTGAAAACTAGGATGAAGACTCCGGTGTGAAGCAGCTGAGTGTGGCAAGGAAGAGATGTCAAGGACTCGACTGAAGGAGTATCAGCTGTGATACAGCTGTATGAAGAGTCAGTCAAGTCAACCAAAGAAGCCAAGCCAAGTCAAGTTGAAGTGACAGATGAGTCTATCAATCATTGGAGCAGACTCAAGTCACCTGGGGAAAAGGCAGCTGCAAAGAGGAGTTAACTGAAAAGAATCCGTTGCACAAAAGTCCAAAATATTACCTAAACAAGTAATACTTCCATGCTGCCATGTCTTAAAGTGGTCCGTCTCAAAAGCGTGCAAAAGGAATAAACCAATGGGAAGCACTGCACCTCGTGTTAGAACCTGAAAAGCTGGACATTCATTTAATACGAGGAAAGGTCTATATCTCAAGATTGAAGACCAAGAAAAGACAAGCCAACGAACACTAGTGACTTTTGAAAACCAGCTATCTCTTCAACGAGCGATTTTGAAAGTGCATCAGTACACTACCGAGGAATCACTTTGAGAAGAGGTTACCTTGCATACCTGAACAACGAACAAACAAGTATTATTCATACTGTAACCTGCAAAAATATTCTCAAGTTATTCAAGCAAATCCTCAAGCCTAAATCTTGAAGGAAATCGATCCAACACCAAGTTGTGAAGGAAAGTCAACTTCAAACTATTGAAGAGGAAACTTTTGAAGATTCAAAAGGGGTCTACATTCCAAGGAGGATTGTAGAAAGGTTCAAGGTCGAACCAGTCTCAAGTTATTGGAGGGCTTCGTGATCAAATCCAAGAAGCTTGAGCAAGTGAGTTGAAGTAGCAAGCGCCGCCCCAAGAAGGAAGAGTCGGACGAGAAGCCACTGTGTGTGACCAAGGCATCTCCGCATCGAGTCCCAAAGGATCAAGTCAGCTGTGTGATCAAGACTTGTATCTGGACTGATAATCACTTTGTACTCTGATCAATACTTAGTGGATTCCTCTACGAGTTGGAGAAGAGATGAGTAGAAGAATTACCCCATTTTCGAACCTCTATAAAAATTATCGTGTCATTTACATTTTAGCATTTTTGCATATCATTTTATATCTGCTGATAATTTGCTATCCAACTGATAATTAACAAAATGCTGAAATCAAGTGTTAAAACAAACTTAAACCAAATTCAAGGGTGTTAAGTCTTTCGCTGAAAATCTAATCACAGCCAAATTAAGGTTTAGACTAAACAGCTGAACTATTCTATCAACAACTCAATCGAGTCTGTTGAGTGGCTAACTCTGCTGGTTAACTAGCCTAGTTGTCCCCCAATGACTTAGCTATGTATTTAACTCTGTAATATTTTAAAAGGACTAAAATCAAAAAGTTGGTAAGGTTTATTCAACCCCCCCCCCCTTCTAAACCTTACTCATACCCTCTGGGACCTACAGAACGGGGCACCACTGTCTTTTTCAAGTTGCAAGTTTGGGGTCCTCGGGGTACTGCAAGGTTTAGCTCCTATTTTCCCAGTTTCCTTGAGTAAGTCAAGCACATATTTTCTCTGAGAGAGGAAGATCCCACTCTTACTTCTCATTATTTCCACGCCTAAGAAGTACTTGAGAAATCCCAAGCCCTTTATCTGAAAGTGGGCATGGAGGAATGACTTGAGCCCTGAAATCCCAACACTATCATTTCCTGTAATTACAATATCATCAACATAAACAACAAGTAAAATGATCCCATGCTCGGAGCGTTTGTAGAACACCGAATGATCGGACTTACATCTTAGTAAGCCATATTTCGAATGATCTGACTAAATCTATCGAACCAAGCCCGAGGACTCTGCTTCAAACAATATAAGGATTTGCGAAGATGACATACTTTCCCATGCTCCCCCTGAGCAACAAAACCAGGCGGTTGCTCCATATAGACCTCATTATCTTGAAGAAAACCATGAATAAAAGCATTTTTAATGTCTAGTTGGTGCAGAGGCCAATCAAAAGTGGCGGCGAGAGATATGAAACGCCTAACAGAAGTGAGTTTGGCCATAGGAGAAAATGTCTCAGAGTAATCAGTGCCATACGTTTGTGCATAGCCTTTAGCGACAAGTCGAGCTTTAAGACGAGCCAGAGAACCATCGGGATTTACTTTCAATGTGAACACCAACTTACACCCAATTGCCTTTTTGCCAACAGGTAAGTCTACCAAAGTTCAAGTGCCATTATGGTCAATTGCATTCATTTCCCCAACCATAGCAGCACGCCAACCAAAATGGGCCAAAGCTTCACCAACGGTTTTAGGAATAGAGATAGAATCTATTTTTGCAATAAAGGAACAAGAAGAGGCAGACAAATGATCATAGAAAACAATAGAAGCAATAGGATAGGTACAAGTTCGTTTACCTTTTCAAAGAGCAATGGGTAGATCATCAAGAGGAGTTGAAGGTGGTACAGGATCTTCCACCAAAGCAGCAGGCAAAGGACATGAATCTATCTCTACTGCCGGAGCTGGTAGTTGGCGCCGAGTATAGACCTGAGTAATCGGGGTTCGAGGAGCTTTTGGTAACTGTTCAGACCTTGGGGATGGAATGACAGGAACAGAGTAGACTAAGATATCATCATCCCCCTCCGGATGAGGGGACACAGAAGCAGAAAAGTATGGGAGATGTTCATTGAATGTAACATCCCGAGACACAATATAACAATTGAGTGTAGGAGAAAAACAATGATATCCCTTTTGCACATGAGAGTATCTGAGGAAGACACATTTGAGAGATTTGGGATCTAGTTTTGTGAGATGAGGTCTCGTATCACGAACAAAGCAAGTGCTACCAAAAATCTTAGGTGCGATGGGGAAAACAGGTTTGTCGGGAAAAAGGACAGAGAAAGGGAGAGCATTGTCTAAAACCACTGATGGCATACGATTAATGAGAAAACAAGTAGTGGAGACTGCATCCACCCAAAATGGTTTAGGAACATTCATGTGAAACAATAAAGCTTGAGCAACCTCAAGGAGATACCGATTCTTGCGTTCGGCAACACCATTTTGGATGGGTGTGTCCGGACACGAAGTTTCATGCAATACCATGTTGAAGCATATAAGACTGGAATGTAGTAGACAAGAATTCTTTAGCATTATCACTACGAAGCGTTTGAATATTTGCAGAAAATGGAGTTTTAAGTTCAGTTCAAAAGGAAGAGAGATGATGAAATACTTCAGAGCGATTTTTCATAAAATAAATCCAAGTAACACGAGAAAAATTATCAATAAAAGTAAGAAAATACTTAAATCCAGACTTAGATGACACAGAACAAGGACCCCAAACATCATAGTGAACTAAGCTAAAAAGGGACGCAGTCCGCTTATTTATTCTAGGACTTAAATGAACACGAGAATGTTTGGCAAAATGACACAAAGCGACGACAAATGAGAAAAATGAGGACACATCTTCTTGAGACTCTGGAGAGAGGGATGGCCTAGGCGACAGTGCATCTCAAGTGCGGATGAGGAAGATATGCCAACAAGAGACTTTGGCTCCGGAGTGTCAAGAATGTAGAGGCCATCAGATTCATGTCCTTTACCAAGGATCTGCTTCATCGAAAGATCCTGAAAAACACAATAGTCAGGGAAGAATGAGATGCTACAATTCAAAGATTTGGTAAGCTTACTGACCGAAAGTAAGTTGAACGAAAAATTAGGTAAACTCAAGGACATGTGGGGTAGACCCATCAACAATAGTAACATGAGTGGAGGGTGCATGATAATGAAATGTGGAGAAAAGATCTGAGTTACTTGTCATATGGTCCGAAGCACCAGAATCAATGACCCATTTAGATCCTTTAGAGATAAGATATGTAGCAGAGTTACCTGTGTCAGCAAAAACAACAGTAGGTGGGTGAGGGTTCACAGCCTCAGTAAGTCTAGCATACTCCTCACTCAAAATTGTGACCATATCAGAGAAAGAGACAGTATGGGCAGAAGAACCTTTCTGGTTCTTGGCAACAAGTTACGGACAATTATACTTCGTGTGCCCATATTCGTGATAATAAAAACACTCCACCACATCAGACTCGGAGGTGAGAGAACCATGAGAGGTTGACCCACCTCGAGATCCACCTCAATTACCACCATGAGAACCCCGAAGAGAACCTCCACGAAAACCACCACGAGCACCACCACGACTAATAAGAGCACTATTCTGAGGGGTGGGATGGGAAGCTGAACATCCTCAGTACGAAGAAAGCGAGAAGATGTCTCCTACAATGATGGGATAGCAGATTCAGAGAGAAGTTGAGTCTTGAAGGTGTCAAACTCAGGACGTAACCCAGTCAAAAAAGTCATAACGGCAATTTGTTCGCGTTGTTGTTGCATGGTCTTCACATCAGGTCTCAACTGAAGTAGGGAATTGAGTTCTTCGTAAACTTTGTTGAACTCCATAACATACACAATGGGGGATTTATCATGTTGCTCACCTCGATGAAAAGATTTACAAATTGAGTAAATACGAGAAATATTACTACGACCAGAGTATAAGAAACCCAAATAATTAATCCGTAAGTTCCTTGAAAAATTCACAATGGTTGATTAAAGAGAGTATCTCCGACTCAATCGAATTCCGAATCTGTACAAGGAGCTTGGCATCATCGTGCAACCAAGTCCGATTTTTGTCATCCTTAGGAGGATCAGAGTCAAGGTGGTCATCCTTATCAATACTTCGCAAGTGTACGATAACAGTTTTACTCCAACCAAGATAATTGGAGCCATTAAGCTTAACATCAGTAATCTTATTCATCATTGGAATTACCTCAGACACAAGTTTAGTAGTGTTACCCATGATAACAACAAACCAAAGCAACAGAAGTGGGGAATAAAAAGAATTCTCACTGAATAGGAACAAAAACCTGAGGCAGAAAATCCAAAAATCTGAAACGAACATAAACCGTGCAACGAAAGAAGAAATTGAACCTAGAAACGAGAAGCCCACAAAATTCTGAGTGGACAACTGCCGGCAGAAAAAATTTCCGGCGACCCACGCGCCCTCACGCGCCGACGCATGGGGGATGAGGGCGAAATCCTTCTTGTGCGCGTGTGGGCCACAAGCGCCTCTGCCAAAGGCCGGGGTTGGCTGGGGGTGGTCACCGGTGGTCGGAGAAGACAGAGGGAGGGGAGGTGAGAAGTAGATCGCACCAGAACTATGTTATCCGAACAAACCCTAATAAACCCCCTCTTGGAAAAAAAAACTAGAAAACAACGGCTGCATAAAAAAAATTGAAAAACCTAGCTGGCTCTTATACCATGTAATGCAATGTATTCTGAATGAATTGTGTATTCCATTGATTACAAGGTACACTTATATACAAGTTGAGAGCAACCAAAATAAGAAAACTAAATCAATAGGCTAATCTACGGGATTCTAATTATCTCCTAATTGATATACAATATCTATACTATATTAACAATACAATTGTGGCATAATAAACTAGGCCATCCTTGTCCCGCCACTTTAAATCTTGTACTCAAACAGTTAAATGTTTTCATTTCCATGAATAAAATGCCTTTTTGTGATTCTTGTAAACTTGGGAAACAACATGCTATGCATTTTGCTTCAATATCTACAAAAACAACAGCTCCCTTTCAAGTCATACATTCTGATGTCTGGGGTCCTACCCATGTATCCAGCAATGAATATAGATTTTATGTGCATTTTATTGATGACTTCTCTAGATACACCTGGATATTCCCTCTTACTCACAAGTTTGATGTTTACTCTACATTTGTTCAGTTTAACTCCATGATTGAAAGACACTTTACTTCAAAAATTAAAGCCACTCATTCTGATAATGGTGGGGAATTCAAAGCACTATCTCCTCTTCTTCTTCAATTGGGCATTCAACACAGGTTTTCTTGTCCTCACACTCACCAACAAAATGGTAGAGCTGAGAAGAAACATCTCCATATCACTGAGTTTGGCTTATCTCTTCTAGATCAAGCCTCCTTACATCTTTCTTTCTGGATGGATGC
Organism: Rehmannia glutinosa; assembly: GCA_016081115.2. NCBI lineage: Eukaryota > Viridiplantae > Streptophyta > Magnoliopsida > Lamiales > Orobanchaceae > Rehmannia > Rehmannia glutinosa. The sequence continues at coordinate 246,668 of JABTTQ020003003.1, read as the reverse complement.
TTTTACCACTACCACATTCTTCATTAACAGATTGACTTCCCCTATACTTGACAATAAATCACCTTTTGCTCTTCTTTTTGGTACTCAACCTGATTACAGCTTTCTTTAAAGTTTTTGGATGTGCCTTTCCATATCTAAGACCCTATCATACCACTAAGCTGCAATTTAGAACCTCCAAATGTCTGTTTCTAAGATATAGTCCTCATCACAGAGGCTACAAATGTCTCTATCCTTCAGGGAGAATGTATATTGTCAGGTCTGTTATCTTTAATGAAGAAGAATTTCCTTATTCTTCTTTATTTTCATCAAATTTTGTCCCTCCTTTTTATTCCTATCCTGTGGTATCTACTCTTTCTATCTTACCTTTTTCCCCTGGTTTTCCTCCTCCTACTTTGTCAAAGATCCACTTCACATCATTCTCCTCATTCTCATATTTAATCTTCTCATTCTCACCCTCTTCCTCTAAATCAGATCAATCCCTCCTTCTTCTCCATCTGTACCCCCTGTTTCCTTCTCTCATCACATGGTTACAAGGTCTAAAACTGGTATTTTCAAACCTAAAGCCTACATCTCTTCTGTTTCCTCTTCCTTAGAACCTCATATCATACAACATGCTTTGTCTGAACCAAAATGGAAGGCTTCCATGGATGATGAATTTGCAGCTCTTCTCAGAAACAATACATGGGAATTAGTATATTATGAAGATTATATGTCTGTGGTTGATCACAAGTGGGTGTTCATGGTGAAATATAAGGTTGATGGCAAACTTGACAAGTACAAAGCAAGGTTTGTTGCTAAAGGATTTCAGCAGTCAGCTGGTGTGAATTACTTTGACACTTTCACCTTGTTGTTAAGCATGTCACTATTCGTATTGTCTTTACATTGGGTCAGTCACATTTGGTTGGTCTATTCAACAAGTAGATGTAAATAATGCATTCTTAAATGGTGACTTACATCACTCTATCTTTATGACTCATCCCGAGGATATGTTGATAGTTCTCGGCCAATCATGTTTGTAAACTCACTAAGACCTTATATGGAAAACAGGCTCACAAGGCCTGGTATGATGAGCTTAAGGGCTTTTTGATGTCTCTTGGTTTTAGAGATTCTACTTGTGACAGTTCTTTGTTCATCTACGACAAAAAATTCCACTCTTATTCCAAGATACTTATCAATGTTAATGATATCCTCATGACAAGAAGTGATTCAACTATAATTCAAAACTTGTTGCGGATATGGATGCAAAGTTTTCTCTTAAAAACCTTGGGTTGTGAGTTATTTTCTTGGCTTGCAAGCTCATAGAACTACGATGGTATTTTCTTTAATCAAGAAAAATATGTCACCGATCTTTTCAATAAAACCTCCATGACGATTGCAAAGCCATTTTCCACTCCTTGTTGTGCTAGTATTAAGCTCAACCTTGCGATAGTTCATTGCTTTTTGATGCCTCTATTTTTCGTAGTACGGTGGGTGCACTTCAGTATCTTACCTTGACAAGGCCAAACATTATTTTTGCTATGAACAAGCTTAGTCAATTCCTCCACTCTCCCACTGAAAATCATTGGATGGCTTGTAAACGAGTCTTGCTTTATCTAAAGGGTACTCTTGCTCATGGTATACATTTTACTCATGTTACCAGGTTTAATCTTGTTGGTTTCTCTGATGTGGACTGAGCAAGTTCCTTGGATGATAGACGGTCTACTAGTGGTTTTTGTTTATTACTTGACAAAAATCCTATTGTATGGGGATCCAAGAAACAGAATGTGGTGGCTCGCAACACCACTAAATCTGAGTACCGTGCTCTAGCTACTGCTACTACAGACGTAATTTGCGTGAAGTCTCTGTTTTCTGAGCTTGAAATTACTCTTGCCTCTCCCACAGTTTTATGGTCAGACAATGTTGGAGCTACCTCCTTGGCTCAAAATCCAGTTTTTCACTCTCGAACAAAGCATATAGAAATTGATATTCATTTTGTTCGAGAGATGGTGCATAACAATGAAGTGGATGTTTGTTTTGTTCCAAGTGAAGATCAAATTGCTGATGTTTTTATAAAGCCTCTTTCTGCTGCTTGTTTTCAATCTTTGTGACACAAACTTTCTTTGGGAGATCCTAGTTTGGTTCCTGGGGAGTGTATTAGAGATATTCTATAAAATATATTGATGTTAGTTTGGTTTCTGTTAGTTGGTTAGTGAAGAAGTTAGTTAGTTTGTTTTGAAAGTTAGTTAGCTACAGTAACATTTCCTTCTTTGTATAAATGCGTCATTTGACAGCTGAATAAACAAGTTATCATTCTCTCAAATATGTGTGATATTAGTAAGTTTAACAATGTTTGGTCCTCATATAAAATGTTTATCTTTTTTGGAGTAAGCTATTAAATTTGTTTGGATAATAATGACAATTTTATTATTAATATATTCAAACTAAAAGTGTTTGATTAAGACTAAAAGGTAAATAGAAAAACTCAATATTTTTCTAAATGAGTTTATAAAATCCAAACATTTTTAGAGTTTATAAACTCTTTTTTCAAAATTCTCATCAAATGTCATATAATACTTATAAGATGACTTATGATTCTTGTAAACCCAATTAAACACCATTTGAATCCATAACTCAAAGTGATATTATTGGTTTTCCTCGATAATAAACAAAAGAACATGCGTATGGAAAATGATATTATTGTTGTTCCAAAAGTGTTAAATATTAATAATAGATAACATGGTTTGTATTTTAATCTAATTCACGCATTAATAAATAATAATAATTGTGATACATGGCTTTATGGGCAATGTTTTGAAAATATGTGTGAATTGGTAGATCCAATTCGTTCGGTTACTCTGGTTGGTTTAGTTCGGTTACTCCTAAATAATCATTTTTATGATTACCTGAACCGATCAAACCATTTTTTGAATTTTTTATTTTTTAGGAATACTAAAGTTTAAAAATGGTTTGATATGTATATACTTATTATGTGTTAAAATTCATGCTTTTTATATATAATTTTTAAGTGGTTATAATTTATATTTTACCTTTATATAACATGTATTACATAACAAATAAACGCATTCTTATTCCGATATTATATAATATAACTTAGATGATTTGAATAAATTAGATGTGTTGAATTAATTGATGATTGAATCGATTTGACTGATTGAACTGCTCATCAACAAATAAAACCAATTTTATCATATTTTCAAATATGAAAAATTGCATATGGGCTAACTTCTAGTATATGTTATGTTTTATCATCCTGTTTATTAGTTTGGGGCAACAAAACAACATGTCAGTTTTGTTAGGAGAGGCTCATTGCTGGATCGCTTTGGAATCACCACCTAGACTTTTTAGGACGTGTGGAAAAAGGGACACATTTCCAGGGACACATGTAGGAATAGCTCTATTAACAAATTATTTCAATAGTGCGGGTGATGCAGTTCCATCAGGCATGCACGACTAGTTCAATCTACTAGTAGCCCGATTAGTACGGACGGATTTAGAAACTTTCTATAACGGGGCATAAAATAAATAAATAAGGACATAAACAAGTTGATTTGAGCCGAACATATTACTATTAGAGTTTGTTTGAATTTTAATTGAGATTCACAAATAATTGTGTTTGAGCTTGGTTTGATTATTAATCGAATCGAGCTTGAACGAGCTTTTTAGTCGAAATAAACACGAATCGAACTCGAATAAACTTGGTATTTTTACATATTTTATTATTATTTTACTATTGAACGAAAAATATGTTTAAACTTGGTTCGTTATGTTAATAAACTAAACTCAAACGAGGTTTCAACAATCAATCTCGAATTACATATCGAGTAATTTTGGTTCATTTTTCAGCCTTAGTTATAAACTACACCAAAAACAATTAGTGATAGCATATTGCATTATTTTTTTCCCCACCTAAATGCCTACTTAATATATAACTTTTAAAAACAAGTGTTAAATATAAAAAAATATTACATAAAAACAATCAATGGGAATACTTTTATTATAATCTAATAACATACAAAATTTTAACATTAATAGTAAAGAAGTAAACAAAAGAAAAATGAAAAAAATTATGGGGGCACGTCTTGCCGATTAATAATCTTCTTACACACTTGGATGATCGCAATCGATGCCATTGATTCTCCGGCACATTGAATGAACCTCATCGAAAGTTTTTCTATCATTTGCAAAATAATTCTAAATCATTTCCACTTCATGATTTTGTCAAGTGGATCTTATAAAGTTATGAAAGAGTGTTGGCATTGAGAATGCCTCCCCTAAGGCCGTACACTTTCTCATTTCACGTAGCTCATCGCTTGTTGGAGCCTACCTCACAAGCAAACATACTCCGTTTCCAATAATCTCCATGAAATACTACCATGATTTCGAATGAATCGAGGTTCTCAATGGTGAAGCCTCACTCGGGGTCTATAAAGGGCCTCCCCTTGAGCTTTCCTACTTGGTTCCTCCTTTGTACTTTCGTATAGGCTTGGATTCCTAAATACTAAGACGAATGACTGGAAAAAAAAAAAGTACTTTAAGGAATAAATATTATTGAGATTTTGGGATTAAAGAATTTCTTTTCAAACTCCACCTGCATGTTGTTTAAAGGCGCGATTAGATGTGAGCCATAGCTAAAAAAATTTCCTTAGACAGACAAAAGTTATGGGATCACATGATTGGTTATGAAAATACAATCTTCTTTCCCGTAGAATGTAATGTACTTTCCCCTGAAAATTACTATTGTCCTCTTCTTTTCCCTATCTCCCTGACACCTGCGTTGCCTACATGTTGTCCCCATCAAAGTCCACTCTTGAATTTATTATCGGGGTAATTGCTTAGACTTTTTCAATTACATTTAGTACCTAGGTGCTGAAATGGTTATCCATAATAGATTTATTAATTAAGCAAACCAACAATGTCAATAGACTGATGCATTAGTTTAGATCCTATAATTTACTTAATATGATTTTCATATATTGTGATAATTGTAAAAATCCATTGGTAACTTCGGTGTTGTCGATTAGACAAGTCGGACTATTCCCAATTTAATTAATTCCATACACTTTTTTATTATGTAGGTCATTCAGTTATTAAGAAAAATACAAAGTTATTTGGGAGAATTTTAGAATGGGGTCGAGATTTTAAGGAAATACGTGACTTTAAGACCCCAAATTTCTATTGGAAAAGTTGAATGGAAATTGTGATATTTGGCATAACTTTCTTGGACCTATTTTTTTATTAATGGAGAAATATTGAACTTTGATGATGTTTAATTTTGTAACACATAAACATTCCAAGTCATGGAATTGTGGGAAAGTGAAGGCACTTGAAACTCCCAAGTCATGGAAGAGTGGGAAAATGAATGTTCCAAGTCATGCGGTAGTAGGGAGTTAATATGGGTTGATCTTGGAGCCCATAAAATGTGGTCCAATTTTCAAAATCAACGTACACAACATAAAACTCCTATCTTTGTTGGGAAATTATTTTGTAGATTTTGATGAATGTCATGTAAAACTTAGATTAGAATGTTGGCACCTCATTTTCCTTGTATCTTTCATTGTAATAGATAGAAATGGATGACCTAAGTCAAGTCACCATGCCCGAAATACAAGAAGTCAACTCAAGAAGTGAAGTGAAGACTCACCGAGGAACAACCGAGTATGGCCAATATAGAAGATCAAGGACTCGACCGAAAACGTAATGCTGAGGGGGGCATACCGTGTGTGAAGAGTCGTTTAGTCAACTCAAGAAGCCGTGTCACAGTTGAAGTGACAAATGAGTCTTTCAACGATTGAAGCGACTCAAGCCACCGGGAAAAAGGCAAGCTGCAAAGAGGAGTTAATCGAAAAGAATCCGTTGCACATAAGTCAAGAACATTACTTAAATAAGTAATGCACCCATGTCTTGTCAGTCTTAAAGTACTCGTCCCGAGAAGCGTGCAAAAGGAATAAACCAATGGAAAGCGCCGCACCTCGTGTCGAACACGAAAGTTGAACAATCATTTAATACGAGGAAAGGTCTACATCTCAAGATCAAGACCAAGAAAAGACAAGCCAACGAACACTAGTGTCTTTTGAAAATCACCTATCTCTTCAATGGGCGATTTTTGAAAGTTCACTATAAAAAGGAGAACACATTGAGAAAAGGTTATCTTACACACTGAGAAATCAAGCATTATTCAAATCGTAACAACAAAACTATTCTCAAGATATTCAAGCCAAATCCTCAAGCTTAAATCTCGAAGGAAATCAATCCAACACTAAGTTGTGAAGGAAAGACAACTTCAAATCTGTTGAAGAGGAAATTTTTGAAGAATCAAAAGGGGTCTACTTTCCAAGGAGGATTGTAGAAAGGTTCAAGTCGAACCAGTCTCAATTTATTGGAGGGCTTTGTGATCAAATCCAAGAAGCTTGAGAAAGTGAGTCAAAGGCAAAGCGCGCCACTGTGAAGAAGGTGAGCCTGGATGAGAAGCCAACAGTGTGACCAAGGCATCGCTAGATCGATGGCTCAAAAGCTACCTTTAAAACCTTAGGCAAGTACACCTATCGTTTTATAGTATAGATTATTGAGTACGGGTGTCATTCCCACGGAATTGTAAGTACTAATAATTACCGTCTTTTGGTTATTTAATCTAGCAATTTTCGAGTTTGTTTGTTTAATGAAAATTTAAGAATTTAAAATAATTGCAACTTACAATAGATCAAATAAAAGTAGATTGTAGAATTAAGAAATCAAGAGCTAGAAAATGTGTTTGAATGTAAATCCCTCTAGAATGTTTTTGTGATTAACAAGATAAAAATACAACCATAATCCCTACAAAAAACCAACCTATTTTAATAAAATCTCATATTATGTGGACCGTAGAAATTCCCGATTTAAGTTAAACCCTTTCTCAAGGTGAAAAACTCCTAATCTCAAGTTGATTAACTGAAATCTCTCTCTGGTTAAAACCCCCAAGATTGCATTATAACGATTTGTGAATTCCCATATTAGGTTTGACCCTAATCCGGAAAGATTTATGTCGTCCTATATCTGGGATTGCATGCAACTCTTTTCACTAATACAAGTTCTTTTTCACCATAAATATCTCGATTACCCGATGAAGAATAGAAATCAAATTAATATACCGGAAATATTAACTTAAATGAAATAAGCATGATATAAGTGAATCACACAAGACATGAGAATTTTATTAAAAACATTCAATCTAAGAATCACAAATTCATTCTAGAGTTCATTACATTCAAACACTTAGAAATTTAACCACACATGTCTTTGACAAAAGAGTAGACTACACAAGAAGATTTGAATAAAATAAACATTGTGTACTTAGCTCTTATTCAAGACCAATTCAAGACTTCCTCCTTGGTTGATTGCAATGATGTTGAACTCCAAACCTTCTTCTCTATTGCTCTTCAACTTCCAACTCTACCTCACACTTTTACCCTCTCAATACAATTTGCCTTAGAACTTAGAAAATGAACAATGAATATACAATGAATCTCTCTATGAATCAATACTACATGAGTTCTTCATTCCTTTCCCAACTCAAACTCTTGGCTTTTATAGGCACCATCTTTGTGAAAGAACACATCAATAATGCTAACAAATGCTCCACTTCCATGGTTGTTGGTTGAATCATTGTGTGCACATTCATGATTGAGTTGGTTGAATCATTGTATTCACATGACAATACTCCACTTCCATTGGTTGTGTTGGTTGAATCATTGTGTCCACATGACAATTGAGGGAATAATAGAGTTTGGCAAAAAATAAGATGTAAAAGTTGCTCAAAGGTTGTCAAAAATAAAAAGGGAAAACTTCCATAATTTCCGCCAAAAGAACATCCAGACCGACGAAAAACACGCCCGTGCATTAAAAGCACGGGCAGGCCGTGTTTTTGGATTTTCCACGGCCGTGCTTGAAAAGCACGGCCTGGCCGTGTTTGGTACGTCGGTCGAAAAATTGCTCGTTTTTACTTCTAAAAAGCATGGTCGTGCTTAAAAACACACCATGCCCGTGTTTGACGAAAAGGCCCCGAAATGACGCGTTTAGCTTGGGATTTTGAGTGTTTTTGCATCCGAAAACCCCGGTATGTTTTGACATGAAACCATGGCCTAAAATTCACCAAAAACAGCTCCAAATCATCAATCTACACCAATAAAAGCACCTCGGAGTAATGTGACTATGTACAATCAAAAATTTATGAAACTAACAATAAAATAACTCAATTCAACTTAAATATACACATAAAACATGCATAAAAAGACCCTTATCAAACCACCTCCAACTTTGAACTTTGCTTGTCCTCAAGCAAAACATTAAATCAAAAAAATGATTCAATAAATTACAACACACAAGGATTTTTTTCAACATATTGAACACAAGCAAATAAGTTCTTAGCCTTCTCAACCCGAATTAACCATTCAAGTAAAAACACAATTTTGCAAAGCGATCGATCATCAAAGAAAGATCGTAACATCGCGGGCATTATTCAAACTTGAAATCATCACTCCACAAATATTGATAGCTATGAATAACTTCAATTCAATAATATCATGAAAATACAAGAATTCTATAGATCCTTGTAGTTAGTCTATTAGTCATATAACCAAGCTTCTTGAACTTTTATTGGAATGAGAATTCAAGGAATATACATTCTCCCTTTCGATTTTCTTTCTTTTTTTTTTGTAGGATCTTTCGAGGCATTCTTCCACTAGGTTTATATTTTGAATTTTCGTTCAAACACTCCTAGGTGGTTTTCCATACTCATATTTGTGTCGTCGTTTTACGTAAAGACAAACATGGGGGTCATGAATGCTCCTAGTTACTAAACAACAACAAATAGAGGAGTATAACCTCGATTGGTCCATTTTTTTTTTCTCTTTTTTTTTTTTTTCTCATTTTTTTATCCGCAAGCTTGGTTTAACAACTAGTTAACCACCACTAAATCATGAATTCTCGAACGTTCATAACACTAAGTATTGTCGTAAATGCCTTAACACATCAAGTAATATGGTGTTGGAAATCTCGTCAAAATTTAGCCCATATCCACGCAATCTATCTTAGACAATCAATTGCTTCACATTGAAACACAAATTAACAAGTTAATAAAGGTATAATTGGGCTAAGTTATTGACTAGCAAGCACTCAATTTGTTTAAAAAAAAATTACCTCTTGTCAACAAACTCAAAATAAAAACAAGCACACACATAATCGAACAAGCACACAAGCATTCTAAGAATGTAATTCCACCCACCTCCAACTTTAAAGGTTCACATTGTCCTCAATGTGAAAAAAAAAAAAGAGATGAACGAACACAAACAAAATACTCAAAAATCAATCACACTAGAAGAAAATAAAAGAGGTGGAAAAAGAAAAATACGACCTTACTAGAAGAGTGAAATCGGTATTGAGCGACCATTGGGTTGTTTAGTACGAGATCTTCATCGGCATCTTCATACCTAATCAAGGATACGCAACTCGAATACCGTGAAATCATCAAATATAATTTTTTTTATATTTTTTTAATTTTGTTTTTTTGAAAAATATTTTTTTAATAAAAATACGACCGTGCTTGTTAAGCACGGCCGGAGGCGTGTTCGATGCGAATTTTTTCGATAAAAAAATTTTCTTTTTTGAAAAACACGGCCGTTCTTGAAAAGCACGGCCGGGCGTGTTCGATAATTTTTCCTACAAAACCTTGGATTTTTTTAACACGGCCCGGGTGTGTTCGCGAATGGGTGACGAACACGGCCGTGCTTTTAAGCACGGCCAGACCGTGTTTTTTTTTTAAATTTTTTTCAATCCCAAGCAATAAAAAAATTAAGTAAAAGAAAATGCACACAAAATACCTTAGCGCTTCTTTAAAGTTGTATAGCTGAACCGTTTACCCAAATGTGGAGATTAGTCGGGTGGAGCTTTGGACTTATGAAAATCCCTTAGGTATTTAGTAGTATTACCTCCAACTTTATGCTTCAAAATATGCTCTTTGAACTTTCCTAGGTCCCCTTTTCGGGCATAAGCTTCCAACATGGACTTTGAACAACACTTTTCTCCAAAAGATTTTTAGATTTCTCATCGTGCAACGAAATTGAATCGGCAAAAGAACAAGTAGTATCCTTTTCAATATCAACATGAATTTTAAAAATTACTTGTTCATCTCCCACCCTCAAAGTTAATTTTCCCTCATGCACATCAATGATTGATTTTGCCGTAGCCAAGAAAGAACGACCAAGAATTAGAGGAACCTCAATATCATCATGCATGTCAAGAATAACAAAATCAATGGGAATATGAATTTATCGATCTTGACTAACACATCATTAATAATACCTCTAGGATGTTTAATCGATTTATCGGCTAAGTGTATGTCCATCCTAGTAGGTTTCATTCACTTAATCCCATATGCTTGAATGTTTCATAAGACATCACATTGATACTAGCTCCTAAGTCGGCTAGTACTCTATCAACATGTAAACCATCAATTGTACAAGGGATAATAAAACTTCCCGGATCATTAAATTTTTGTGGTAGATTATTGGAGGAACATTTATCATTCAATTGCACATTTGATAGTTCGTTAAGCTTATTTTCATTAGAAATGATGTCATTTAGATCCTTATCATGCTTTGAAACAAGTTGAACAAATGGAATATTAGTATGTAGTTGCTTGAAATACTCAAGGTACTTACCAAATTCGTCCCTCCCTTCCATCTTCTTCATTAAACTCCGATAAGGAATCTTGGGCTTGTATTCGGCGACCACCTTTTTCATAGGCTTTTCTTCGTGTTTGTCGTCCTCCACATATTTACGCATGGTGGCGTTGTCATAATCATGCTCATGTGGAAAACGATGGTGATTGCATTTACGTGCTCCCTCGGTTTGGCTCGGTGTTACCCGCAAACTTCCTTGTGGCCTTTCGTAAATCATTTTCACAATCCTGCCTATTTGGTTTTCCAAATTATGGATAGATGCCTCTTGATTTCTTAAGGATGTTTCGACCGCTGGAATCGGGTATCTGTGATTGCACAAACTTTGCCATAAGTTCCTCCAAGTTAGGAGGCTTTCCTTGGGTCGGGAATCGGGGCGGCGTGTGTAGATTAGGATTGGGATTAGGCCATGGTTGACCTTGATTATTCCAATGAAGTTCGGTCTTGGCCAACATGGATTATAGGTGTTCTTGAAAGGATTATTTTGAGAGGTCGAGATTGATTACCTAGATAATCCACTTGTTCATGTGGTGGTATCGCGTGGGGGCACTCTTGGTGGTTGTGCGATTCTCCACAAGTCTCGTATGAGAAGACTTGTTATGGAGGTTTTGGAGTTGCCAACCCGTCAATTTTTCTCGAGTCGAGCTTCGACTTGCGCGGCTAGTGTAACCACCGCATCTGCATTGTATACACCTACTGTCCTGTTGGTCTTACCTCGTACAGATTGCCATTGATAGCCATTCATGGCCATCCCTTCTATGAGATCTTGGGCGGCTTCGGGTGTTTTATTATTCAATGTTCCCCCGCCACCGCATCAATCATTTGCCTCGTCGATGAGAGTAGCCCGTTGTAAAACGCGTTTGGACTTGCATCCAAATAGGGAGGCCATGATGTGGGCATTTTCGCAGCAATTCTTTGAATCTCTCCCAAGTGTCGTACAAGGTCTCATCGTCCTCTTGAGTGAATGAAGAGATTTCATTCCTCAATCGTGCGGTTTTGGCGGGTGGAAAATACTTCAAAAGAAACTTTTCCGCCACAATGGTCCATGTTGTGATTGTTCCCTTTGGTAAAGGGTTTAGCCATTGTTTAGCCCGTCCCCAAGAGTAAATGGGAACAGCGTAAACGGATGGCATCGTCGGAGACTCCATTTATTTTAAAGGTATCGCAAATTTCGAGGAAATTCGCGATATGATTATTGGATCTTCGTCCGCAGGTCGTCGAATTGAACAAATTGTTGCACCATTTGAATGACATTCGGTTTGATTTCAAAATTATTGGGTCGCAACAACGGGCTTACGATGCTAGATTATGTGCCGTCCATGGATGGTTTGGCATAGTCATACATAGTTCTTTGTTCATCCGCCATGACGAAATCTTTACTTTCGTTAGTATCCTCTTCGTGGTTCGTGTTAGTACTTTCCTCTTTGTTGCTACCGGCGGTGTCGCGACTTCCAAATTCGGCGACGAGTAGGCATACACACTGCGGTAAACAAAGAGGATAAGTATAAACCAAGACTTACAAAGATAGATAAAAAGAAAGATAATGGTAAAATAAAAAAAAAAAAAAATGATTAAATTAACAAAAATAAAGCGTTCTTAATATTACAATCCCGGCAAACTTACGGCGCAAAACTTGATGGCTCAAAAGCTACCTTTAAAACCTTAGCAAGTGCACCTATCATTTTATAGTATAGATTATTGAGTACCGAGTGTCATTCCCACGAGGATTGTAAGTACTAATAATTACCGTCTTTTGGTTATTTAATCTAGCAATTATCGAGTTTGATTGTTTAATGAAAATTTAAGAATTTAAAATAATTGCAACTTACAATAGATCAAATAAAAGTAGATTGTAGAATTAAGAAATCAAGAGCTAGAAATGTGTTTGAATGTATATCCTCTAGAATGTTTTTGTGATTTAACAAGATAAAAATACAACCATAATTCCTTAAGCAAAAACCAACCTATTTTAATAAAATCTCATATTATGTGGACCGTAGAAATTCCCGATTTAAGTTAAACCCTTTCTCAAGGTGAAAAACTCCTAATCTCAAGTTGATTAACTGAAATCTCTCTCTAGTTAAAACCCCAAGATTGCATTATAACGATTTGTGAATTCCCATATTAGGTTTGACCCTAATCCGGAAGATTTATGTCGTCTATATCTAGGATTGCATGCAACTCTTTTCACTAATACAAGTTCTTTTTCACCATAAATCTTTCGATTACCGATGAAGAATAGAAATCAAATTAATATACCGGAAATATTAACTTGAATGAAATAAGCATGATATAAGTGAATCACACAAGACATGAGAATTTTATTAAAAACATTCAATCTAAGAATCACACATTCATTCTAGAGTTCATTACATTCAAACACTTAGAAATTTAGCTACACATGTCTTTGACAAAAAGAGTAGACTACACAAGAAGATTTGAATAATATGAACATTGTGTACTTAGCTCTTATTCAAGACCAATTCAAGACTTTCTCCTTGGTTGATTGCAATGATGTTGAACTCCAAACCTTCTTCTCTATTGCTCTTCAACTTCCAACTCTACATCACTTTTACCCTCTCAATACAATTTGCTTTAAAACTTAGAAAATGAACAATGAATATACAATGAATCTCTCTATGAATCAATACTACATGAGTTCTTCATTCCTTTCCCAACTCAAACTCTTGGCTTTTATAGGCACCATCTTTGTGAAAGAACACATCAATAATGCTAACAAATGCTCCACTTCCATGGTTGTCGGTTGAATCATTGTGTGCACATTCATGGTTGAGTTGGTTGAATCATTGTATTCACATGACAATACTCCACTTCCATTGGTTGAGTTGGTTGAATCATTGTGTCCACATGACAATTGAGGGAATAATAAAGTTTGGTGCAGCAAAATGAGATGTAAAAGTTGCTCAAAGGTTGTCAAAAAGCAAAAGGGAAAGCTTCCATAATTTCCGCCAATAGAACATCCAGATCGACGAAAAATACACCCGTGCTTTAAAAGCACGGCAGGCCGTGTTTTTTGGATTTTCCTGAACACGCCATGCTTACGTCGGGGTCAAAAATTGCTCGTTTTTGACTTCTAAAAAGCACGGCCGTGCTTAAAACACACCCTGCCCGTGTTTGACTGAAAAGGCCCCGAAAATGACGCGTTTAACTTGGGATTTTGAGTGTTTTTGCATCCGAAACCCCGGGTATGTTTTGACATGAAACCATGGCCCAAAATTCACCACAAACAGCTCCAAATCATCAATCTACACCAATAAAAGCACCTCGGAGTAATGTGACTAAGTACAATCAAAAATTTATGAAACTAACAATAAAATAACTCAATTCAACTTAAACATACACATAAATCATGCATAAAAAGACCCTTATCATAGTCTGTGGTGATCAAGACTTGTCTCTAGAATGATAACCACTTTGTGAACTGATCATTACTTAGTGGATTCCTCCAGGGAGTTGGAGAAGAGAGGATTAGAAGAATTACCCCATCTTCGAACCTCTATAAAAATTATTTGTGTCATTTACATTTCAAAGACTTTTATTTCTCGCATACTTACTTATATCCGGTGATAATTTGCTATCCAACCGATAATTAACTAAGTGCTAAAATCAAGTGTTAAAACAAGTTTAAAACAAATCAAAGGGTGTTAAGTCTCTTCAAAAAACTCAACACATCCAAGTTAAGTTTAAGGTTAAACAGGTTGAGTTATTCTATCAACAAATCTATCGAGTCCGTTGAGAGGCTAACTCTGGCTGAATAACCAACTTAGATGTCCCTCAAGGACTTAGTTTTGTATTAACTCTTTAATATTTTAAAAGGACTAAAATCGAAAATTTGGTAAGGTTTATTCAACCCCCTTCTAAACCTTACTTACACCTCTTGGGACCTACAAGTGGTATCGAGCGATTGGTTCATTGAGCCTTCCACACTGACATCGAACTAGATCTCTATCTTTTCTAAAAGATTTTTAACACTTGTATTTTACAAAAAAAAAAAGTCTTTCATTCTTAGCAAAAGTTATTATCATGGAAGCAAATCGACACGCATCCCTATGTTCACTATTGAGGAGTTTGATGACCGGAAAATCCGTATGCGAGCTCATCTATCCGCTTTACATGACGAAATGTGGCTAGTGATAGAGGATGGGCCACCGCAAATCTTGAAAGTGAACACAAATGCAATGAAGGAGAAGAAAAGGCTCGTGGCAAGACTAGCCTTAGTTGAAAAACCAAGGATCGAATGGACGAATGATGACAGAAGAGATACAACTTGGACAATGTGGCCAAGGATATTCTCTACAAGACTTTGGACAAAGCAATGTTCAATAAAGTCAAATCCTGCAAAACAACAAAAGAAATCAGGATAAACTGACTTTAATTTGTGAAGGATCGTGAGCAAATTAAAGAAAACAAATTATTTGTTGTTGTTCTAAAGTTTGAAAACTTTAAAATGCTTGCGGTGTGAAACAATGGATCAGTTGGATGCCGATTCACTGAATCACAAATGAGCTTTCAAGACTTGCAAAGGAATACACACAAAAAGAGATGTGTATGAAAATTTTGAGAGCCTCCCAGATTGAATGGGAAATGAAGACCATGGCTCTAAGGCATTCGATGGACCTATCAAAAACATCCAATCATGAGCTATTCTCGGACCTCAAAGCTTATGAGTTTGAGCCGAGAATAAAGGATCAAGAGGAGACAATCGTACCCAAAACAAATTGCACTTATAGTCAAGGATGGAAAGAGAGTCAAGTCGAGGAAGCCATAGACCAGGAGGAGATTGCCCGATGGTTAAAAGATTCAACAAGTTCTTCAATAAGAACTATAAAAGAAACAAGGGTGAATCCTCCAAGAGACATTCACTCCCTCCAAGTCAAGGGAAGACATGCCACCCAAGAGAGTGAGCATCAAAGGGTAGAGTATCAAAGAGCCGATAACCCAAGGACGAAAGAGAGTGATCAAAGAGCGATAACCCGTGTGTAGGAATTGCGAGACAACCAGGACATTTTGCAATTGACTGTTCATATCCATCGATCAACAAGTACGGGATGAAGAAGAAAGAAAAGTCTTGAGAGAAAAAAGACAGAATAGAAGAAAGCCATGTTGGTCGCTGAGATCGCCGAGACAAATAAGTCTAAAGAAGCGGCGAGACTTTCGAGAGAGTAGTGAACCCGACTACTCAAGCGATTTTGAAGAAGAAGCAATGATATGTCTAATGGCTAAAGAACAAGATCAACTGCATCAAGAAGATGAGGTACACTCTAACTCATCTCATTCGATTCTAGTGATAGTGATTGTGATACACACACTTCATCACCCACTCGATCTTTCCGATTCATTAGGCAAAATGATGAAAGATTTTGAGCACATTAAATCCTCACACACACTATTAAATGAGGAAAACATCCAAATTAAAAACCAAAACTCACAAATGACAAAGGAGCCGAGTACTCTAAGTCACATAGTCAGAGAACAAGGAGTCAAGGCCGAGAATGCTAAACTAATAGCGAAAATAGTTGTTATAGAAAAGAGGGAAAATGATCTCAAAATGTGATTGCCTCATTTACAAAGGCATCTAAATCATTGGATGACCTTATTATGAGCCAAAAGAATGTGGAGATAAGACAGGCATAGGATTCAATTCCTTTGTGCACAAAACTCCTAGAGTGATTTTGGAAAAAGGATCTCGCATGTAATGAAGCATCTCAAAAATCCAAGACACCAAATGTTGCACCCACATCATTCCAAAGCACAATCACAAACAAATTGGCCTTGGATATAAAGGGAAAGGAAAACGACCCGATTGAGTATCTTTGAGAGGACAAATTTGAAAAGAAATCCAACAGAGTTCCTCAAAGAAACTCCAAATAGGAAGTACTCTGTGAAGAATAAACAGAGCTACCAAAAACCCCGAAGTTTTATCAAAGAAACACATATGATGGGAATGGTAGAAATTACCCGAGCCAAGGTGATTGGAACAATGTGAAAAATTAGCAAACACCAATGGAATACAAGCCTAGATGGCAAAGACCTGACCTCAAGAAAGGTCATTCTAAAGGCAAAAGAGCTATTATCGGCACACATATGCACCCAGGCACTACACTCAAATATCCCAACTACCCAAAAGAAGGCAATTGCTAAAACACACACACAGCATACGACAAAAGAGACAACTCAGTATGAACCTAAAGCCCCCAATCAATTTGCCAAAGTGAATTATGATTATTGCACGATAGATGGCAACTTCTTAGAGTTAAATCATTTGGCTATAGGTTGGTTGGATCATCTTACAAGACTAACCCCTCGGGACCCAGGCAAGTATGGGTACCTAAAAACCGATTTCCTTGATTGCGGGTTCAAGGAACAACTGAAAGTGCCAAGGAACCTGGTACAATGATATCGGTTGTTCCGGACATATGACAGGCAACAAGAAAAATCTGTCAAGATTCAAGGAGATTAGAGTTGCAAAAGTCATATTTGGAGGAAATAAAGCTCCGGGGAAATAAGAGGCACCGGATAACCTTTGCTCCTGTTGCTAGATTAGAAGCAATAAGGATGTTTCTTGCCTATCTTTGCTCACAAGAACTTCACCGTATATCAAATGGATGTTAAAAGTGCATTCTTGAATGGACATTGGAGGAGTAAGTCTATGTTGAACAACATTCAGGTTTTGAGCGAAGACCATTGGAGATAAGGTGTACAAGCTTAAGAAAGCGTTATATGGATGAAGCGAGGCACCAAGAGCATGGTATGATACATTGTCTCAATTTCTAACTTACAATGGATTCACCAAAGGCAAAGTGGACAGAACACTCTTTAGAATCCAAGATGGAGATAGTATCTTTGCTTGTTCAAATATATGTGTATGATATCATTTTTGGATCCACAAATAAAGAGCTGTGTGAAAAGTTCTCAAAGCTCATGCCAGGCAAATTTGAAATGAGCATGATGGGAGAGCGACCTTCTTCCTAGGAGTCCAAGTTAAGCAACTCAAGGATGTAACCTTCATAAGTCAAACAAAGTATACCAGATTTTAATGAAGAAATTTGGTATGGAAGAAAAGTCTTCGTGAAAATACCAATGAACACATCGACCAAGATGGACATGGATGCGGATGGTAAGGTCAGAGATCAAACAAGATACTGAGAGAACTCATTGGATCACTGCTCTATTTAATAGCCAAGACCGGACATCACCTTTGCGGTAGGTGTATGTGCAAGATTTCTATATGCACCAAAGGAGAGCCACATGATCGCAGCTAAGAGAATCCTAAGATATTTGAAAGGATGCCAGAAGTCGGCTTATGGTATCCAAAGGAAGGTGGATTCAAGCTTATTGGTTACTCGGACTCGGACTATTTGGATGTAGAGTTGACAGAAAAGTACTTCCAGTGTACACGTCAAATGCTTGGAAACAGTTGGTTTCTTGATTTAGTAAGAAGCAAAACTCAATAGCCACATCCACAAACAAGCGAGTATATAGGCTGGGTAGTCTTTATTGCCCAAATCTTATGGATGAGGCAAAGGCGGTGAGAGATTATGAAATTGAAGAAAAAGAGATTCCAATTATGTGTGATAACACAAGTGCTATTGCAATTACTTAGAATCTAGTGTTGCATTCAAGAACAAAACACATTGATATTAGATATCATTTTATAAGAGATCATGTTGAAAAAAAGACATTATTTTGGAATATATCTCAACCGATAAGCGATTAGGCGACATATTCACTAAGCCTCTATGTGAATCAAGGTTTGAAGAGCTTAAGCATGAACTAGGGTTAATTGAGTGAGTTGATACATAGAAGACTCAATCGGAAGAGATGGAATATGAAAAAGTGAGAATTGAACAAGTTTTTCACATCAGTCAAGTGAAACAACTACATCGGAAATCGGTTGTATCGAGTTAGGTGACAAATTTGAGTCACCTAATGAAAGGAGAGAAGCTGAGTTGAGTCACTTTTGACATGAGTGAAATCATTTAATACAAAAACGCAATCGTTTTAATGAGCGGGAATATTTTTAAGGATGATGTCGGCGTAATAATGACGGGTACAAAAAAGTCCGCAAAGAAGCATATGATTGGATATAAATGTTTCTTTGCATTAAATGCGAAGAATTAAATGTAGTTCAACGTGCTAAATCTGAACCATTGATCTCGATCAAAATTCAAAAACCAAAAACACGTCCTTTCATAACCCTTACATACTCATTTTTTCAATTTTCTCTCTCACACTCAAACTGTTCATCTTCAAAGCAAAAGAAAGCAAGTTCATTTCTCTCGCAAACCCTAAGAGTTCTCAAGCAAGTTTATCAAGTTTTATTCGGTAAAACTTTCTACAAATGGCACCAAAGTTCGATTTGTTAAGCTATCAAAGCAAATCCACTGGGATCAACCGTGGATTTTGAAGGGATGGTAAAGCGGGGTTCGAGATGAAACCCTAGTAAAGAAGATAGGCGATATGCTAGAAAAGTCCGGTCTCGTGCCTTTTCTTACTATGGAGTACTTGCTCATGTACCTTGAAGAGGTGGCGCGATTCTATGTAAATCTTTGAGGTGCCGGACGAAGGAATCAAGTCCTCCGTCCACCGCAAGGACATCATGATTCTTCTAAGGACCTTGCGAGCACCTTGTTTTCGCCGAGGGTATAGTGGAAATAAACGGCCGATGTCAACTTGGCTGCTTTGCATGGAAAGAAGTAGCCAAACCGAGTGTCTTTGCGAAGATAGTCTACACAATCGAGAAGAAATCTGGCCAAGGACGACTATCACAAGGCGATGGATGTCGTTGCACAATGTGTAGACATGAAGTTTGGCGACTTCAATCACCGTCAAAGACCAAGCCGATCGTCATGGCTACGATCATGGAAGGAAAGAAAGTCAACTGGTTGAGTTCGTATGCGCGAGACTCTACCGAGAATGTTGGGAACAAATCATACAAGGAAGACGGATCCTTTGGAGGATCACTCGGATATGGCCTAGTAATTGGCCATCGATGGAAGTGAAGGGCATTTCCTTCAACATGGAAAGCCTTTCCATGTAAAAAAAAAAAGATGTTCGGGCTAATCTTTCGGGAGCCCGGAAGAGAGCCCATGCGAAGAGGATACAGGTGAGGGGGAATCACCGACCCGAGGACACAATCATTGCCTCCCCTCCCAAGAAGAAAGGCGCAAAGAAGAAGGTTGCCCCAGTAGCAAAGAAACAGGATGCACCTATCCTCTGACCGAGTCGCTGCCCGAGCAGTGTCTCCGCCCATGCGGCCGGAGGCCGAGAAGGAAGCTACAATCCCTTCGCCAACCATACGCAAGAAAAGGACTACCAAGCCCGGAAGGCGGCTCCGCCCAAGAAAGATGCCCCCCCCGCCACCACATAAGTAGAAGAGGACAAAAAACCGAAATCCCCGTGGTTAAAACCAAACGAAGAAGGCTAGTCAAGCGTTCGGAGCGTGAGAAGACAAACAATCGCCACTCACCGGAGAAAGCTTCACGAGGCTCGCTAACACTCGGGAAGTGCGGTCTCTGAAGTAATCAATGAAATCGCCAAGTCTGCGATGGTGATCGCGAGAGGCCCCAGAAGACCCAATGTGGAAAGGACAGCTAAGGACAAAGAAGCGGTATCAATCTCCGGTTGAAAAATTTGTCTCTCCACCTCACGACGACTGTTTGCTAGAGAAGAAGAGCAACAGAGCATGCTACCTTCCATCCCGAGAAAAGGAAGGACAAGACGAGGAGGATGAGGGCGATGATGTTATCGTACATTCTCCTGTATATCCGGACATGCAACGCCATCTACATGAATGGAGGGCTTGGAAGCTAAGTCACTCAAGGGTGCAGTTTGAACGCATGAGTTTATCGAAGAAGAAGATGAGTTGTTGCAATTTCTGAGTCAACACTCGCGTTTGAGGCCCTTGATGAAGATAATTGTGCGGATATCCTACAAATCTTCAAGGAGATGCACGCTCACTGGAACTCTAGAACACACTCACTCTCATCTTGATGTGTTCTCGGAGAGTGATGAAGATATGGATCCCGTTTACGCAAATGAGAAGTCGGACATGAAGCAAGCTCTAAGGGAATCCGAGGATGATGCATGAGCAACAAATGTTTGAAGGACCGGGAAAGTCCTCACAATCTCTCCTGAGATAGACCCACCGAGAGTAGTGCGACAAATTGCCACGATTATAGCCGCAACTACTTCCCCTGCATCGGAAGATGGGTCCAAGGACTTAGCGATGAAATCGGGAATTTAGGCACCAAAGTTGAGCCAACCCCATCATCGATCACTCGGCCTTGTGTGCCACCGGTGGGGAAACTCACTCCACCGGCAAGGTCGGAGAGATGCTGCAGATAACTCCACAATGAAGAAAGGAGGCAAAGAGGAAACCGAAAAAGAACCCTAGCAGGTGACATTGACGGCTCGGATAGTTGAGTCTGTCCCGGTGAAGTGTCACCGCTTTGCAGGTAAGGACACCGTTGTTGCGGTCGAGGCACGGGATGGAAATGCCCCCAGGAGTTAACACTGGGGCAATGAAAGTGCAATCCAAGGGGTTGAGACTCCTATGGATGCCATCTGAAGACCCTAAGACAGTGCATTGCGACTGTCGAAGAGAATGAAGAAGGCCTCGCTGCACCGAGACTGGCTGAAGGTGTTGAAGGCATAAGGGAAGTTGAGACCTCCTAGGTAAAGCTCAAGAAGTTCGAACATCCCTCCTATTAACATTGTTGAATCGAGAAGGAGATTAGTGCTCTTCATGATTCCCAGGACAATCCCGACATATCATTTACGGGATTCGAAGATGAAGTGAGTCCACCCCCGTTGAACATCAAAGGGACCCGGTGAGGATGTTCTCCCACAGACGAGTGAGTCGAGTTTAAAAGCTGCTCGTCAAACTTTCAACTTTCGATGATGAACCAAGCCCCGTGGTTTCATCATCTTCCGATAATGTTGATGATGCGGTGAGGACCAGGTAATTCACTTAGAAAAATATACCGAGGCCAATGAAGTCATTAAGGCAGTGAGGCTCGGTGGCCAACCCACTCAACAAGGCCCAACCGAAACTTAGTCATCTACGCAGGCTCCCAAAGTTGCGGCGGTCTTGACTCAACCAGAGACATCATAGGCACAAACAAAGACAATCAATCCCATATATGCGAGATGATGCCTTTGAGCAATTATTTCCCTTTTCACTTGAGTACAAATGGAGAAAGAGAGATGACCAAAGAGCGACATCTATACACCGTTCGAGAAGATGCGCTTATTCTACCGACTCCATTGTGCGGCAGATTTTGACTTCGATCTTGAATGGCCGCCACCGAATCGGTGTGACAAATGATATCAATGAAGTCTTCAAGATGATCTCATGCGGGGATTGAGAAGATCGAACGACACCAGGCTTCATTAGATCTGCGTCTGGACAATAGAGATGCCACCCTTACAGCCCAGACTAAAGAGGGATTGTGGTAAGGATCATGGAGTGGTGTCGGCAGAGTGCAATGCAATACGAACAAGTTCGATATTTTAAGGCATTGCGGCGTGATCTTGACTCAACCGAGAGACATCATAGGCACAAACAAAGACAATCAATCCCATATATGCGAGATGATGCCTTTGAGCAATTATTTCCCTTTTCACTTGAGCCGCGCGATGGAGAAAGAGATGACCAAAGAGCAAAGATCTATACACCGTTCGAGAAAATGCGATTATTCTACCGACTCCATTGTGCCACAGATTTTGACTTCGATCTTTGAATGGCCGCCACCGAATCAGTGTGACGGTGATATCAATGAAGTCTTCAAGATGATCTGTCATGCGGGGATTGAGAAGATCGAACGACACCAGGCTTCATTAGATCTGCGTGGACAATAGAGATGCCACCCTTACAAAGCAGACTAAAGAGGGATTGTGGTAAGGATCATGGAGTGGTGTCAGCAGCAGAGTGCAATGCAATACGAACAAGTTCGATATTTTAAGGCATTGTACAATAAAATGCTTATTTGGAGTCTTTGGTAATGTTGATATGAAGCGAGAGGATGCATGCGTATATTGAGAGATTGCATGCCTCCCACACAACTCGAAATGGAGTTCTTGCGTGAATTTCATCGAAAAGAAATTCTGCGTGTTGAGGAGAATATGAATACAAAGTTCAGCCTTCTCATGGCCGAAATGAAACCGTGGCAGCCAAATCAAAGGCCACTCGTTTAGAATTTCGAATAGCACATGCCGCAGACAAACTCAAGCGTAACTCACTCTCGGCAGATCGGACTTCATGCTTCTGGAATGTTCCCCGAGGTTCCTCTCTCATTTGATGATGCCAAAAACCGGGAAGAGGAATACCCGAGAAAATCAAGGAAAAAACAATGAGAAGAAAAAGGAAGAAGTAGGCATTGAGAAGAAGAATGGAAAAGCAGTTGAGGGGGAAAACTCAAAGGACTTGACCTTAATGATTTATGAAAACCCTCGGTAAGGCCATGTCACAAAGATCCATTATCAAAAACTTCCGGTGACTCGCCGATCCAACACTCTATTGTGCCCATGTTAGAGAAGAGAAAAATTGTGGAAGCAGGGGATGAAGGAGATTGAAAGAAAGACGGATGCCCGTGTTCAAGAAGTATTAAAAACTTACGGAGGCATTCCAGCAGGAAGGATCTAGATGCCATTCCGGATAGCGGAGACGATCCAAGTAGTTGAAGAATTTAAGACGCGATAAGCGCAGACTACCAAAGCCTGACAATCACCGGCAAGCGAAAGACTCTGACAAGATATACACCGGGAGGAGGAGGAAGAAGCGATGGAGGAAGAGGTTTTTGACCTAGACCTCTATCCAAAAATATTTGTTGGTCCCAAGGGGTGTGAGTGTAAGGTTTAGAAGCGGGGTTCAATAAACCTTACAAACTTTTCGATTTAGTCCTTTTAAATAGTTCGAGTTAGTATTTCACGGCTAAGTCCTTGGTGGATAGCTAAGTTAGTTAATCAAATGATCGGCCACTCAAATGGACTTCGATTGAGCTGATAGAATAACTCAAATTGTTTTGACTAAAACTTAACTCGACTCATTGTGATATGTTTTCGTGGAAGACTTAACACCCTTGAATTTTGGTTTAAGTTTGTTTTAATACTTGATTATAGCACTTTGTTAATTATCGGATGGACAACAAATTTATCAATGAGATATCAAAATAATATGCGATAATTAAAGTCTTGAAATGTAAATGACACGATAAATTTTTATAGAGGTTCGAAAATGGGGTAATTCTTCTACTCCTCTCTTCTCCAACTCATGGAGGAATCCACTAAGTATTGATCAATGTACAAAGTGGTTATCGACCCGGATGCAAGTCTTGATCACACAAAGGTGACTTGATCCTTTTCCTTTGGGACTCGATGCGAGATGCCTTGGTCACACAAATTCTCGTGCGACTCTCGGCTTCTTCACAGGCGGCGTTTGCCTTGCTACTACGCCCACTTGCTCAAGCTTCTTGGATTTGATCACGAAGCCCTCCGAAAACTTGACACTTTGGTTCAACCTTGAACCTTTCTACAATCCTCCGTGAAATGTAGACCCCTTGATTCTTTAAATATTTCCTCTTCAACTGATTGAAGTCGTATTTCCTTCACAGGTGAGTGTTAGATTGATTTCTTTCGTAATGTAGGCTTGAGGATTGAGCTTGAATGACTTGAGAATATTTCAAGAGTTCAAATCGAATGGTAGCTTGAAAGTTTCGTAACAAGGTAACCCTTTTTCAAGGTGATTCCTCAGCCTTTTATAGTGTTCTTTTGAAATATTTGCCCGTTGAAGAGATAGGTTAATTTTCAAAAGACACTTGTGGTCGTTGGCTTGTCTTGTTGCGAGTCCTTGGAATTGACATTTCCTCGTGTTGAATGACTCTTGACTTTTTCGAGTTCGACACAGTGCGAAAGTGTTTCCCATTGGTTTATTCCTTTTGCACGCTTCTCGGGTGAGCACTCGAGAAAGCGCATATGGAAGTATTACTTGTTTAAGTAATTTTCTTGACTCATTGTGCAACGGATCTCTTTCGATTGTCTCGACTTGACCGCATTTCCTTAAGTTCCCGGATGACTTCGAGTCGACTTCCAATCATGGATGACTCATCCGTCACATCAACTTGAGACTTGGCTATCTTAAGTTGACTTGACCGACACTTTACTCACCGCACCTTGATCGAGTTCTGTCTTTTTCTTCCTTGCTACACTCAACGCCTCACACGTGAGTCTTCCTTCTAGTCTCCGAGTTGACTTCTTGCATGTTCAGCATAGTGACTTAACTCGGCTCGACCAGCCCTATCTATTACAATGCAAATTACAAGGAAAATGGGGTGCCAACTTTCTATTCTAAGTTTTACATGGCATTCATCAAAATCTAAAAATTAATTTCCCAATAATTTCCCCCTTTTTGATTGTGCCAAAACTTAAAACATGCGTTCAACAATTAAATAGCAAAGATACGTCATGACAATGTAGAATCATAGAATGTATGCGTAGAATCAATCTTTTATTGATCATAACATTTTTGTTCTTTACATAGTTGTTTACAAAGTGTATCGAGCTTAATCGAGCTTAAAGTAATCATGCTATTCTATATCTATGCAAGTATAGAAATTATACAATTTTATTCAATGTACGTAAGACTTACATACAAATGCATTTACATAGTAAAATACATGAAGGGTGGGACAAAGAACACTTCATCTCCTTCACGCTCCTTCTTTCCTCTTCTTTGCTCTGTCATCTTCTCGACCTTTTTCTTTTCTTCTCTTTCTTCAAATTTGCCTTTTACGCGCTTCATCTTTTCTTTTCCTTTCTTGTCTCTCTTCCCACAAATGAGTTTGTCTTCTATTTTCTTCTTCGATTCTCTTTACATACTCGGCATTGTTCTTGGCCCACTTGCGGGTTGGCTACTTCATCGAACCCAGCCCAATAGATCCCTCCTTTCTTACCTGGATCTATATATTCAATGTTTTTAAAGCGAGGTCTAGGTCCAAACCTCTTCCTCCTCCACTCTTCTTCCTCCGCCTTTGGCGTGTATTATCTTGGGGCCTTCTTTTTCCCGTGAGAGTGACCAAAGCAGAGCGATCGCGATGGTCTCGCACTGTCGCTTCTTCACATAGCTTGAGGCCTTTTTCCCAATACAAATCTCGGGCTTGGGCCATGGACATATTTACGAAGTAACCCTCGGATGCGAGCGTCTTGAATTCATCAATGATCTTGGCTCGGTTCCAACGTCTTTGAATGGTGTCGATGTCTCTTCTGCCGAATGCCTCCATATTGTTTTAGTATATCCATCACTCGGGCATCCATCTTTCCTTCCACCTCCTTCATCCCCTCGCTTCTACTATTTTTCGCTTTCGCCACCATACCATGGGTACCGCGGAGTGTTGGAGCGCGAGTCATCGGGATTTTGCTTGATGATATCACCAGTGACAAGTCCTTGTTGGGGGTTTTAGCAATCATCGGGTCATATCTTTCGAACCTTCCCCCTCAACAGATTTTCCCTTCTTCTCTCTCTCTCTCGCTTCTTGATTGTCTTCTCCTTCACAAACAAGCGTCCTTCTTCTCTCGACTTAAACCTTTCAACGCCTTTAGGTATTCCTCTTCCCCCCTTTTTGGCATCATCAAAGGAGAGAGGAACCCCTGAAACAAGCCGCAATCATGAAGTCTAAGCGGTGATAGCCGAGTTATGCTTCAATCATTGCGGAGTATCTTGCATGGAATTGAGCGGGTGGCGTTGGATTCACCGCCACCGCCTTCATTTCAGCCATGAGGAGGGCTGAATTTCTTCTCCATGTTCTCTCTACGAGCGAAGCTCTTTCTTATGAAATTCACGCAGAGTGCATCTCGTGTTGTGAGATTCATGTATTCGATCGATGTTTTCTTGCATTCTTCTCTTTGTATCGCATTCTCGGCCCGTCGGACTAGCAATTTATTAAACAATGTTACAAGTATCGAACTTGTTCTACGCGCATTGTCTCATTTGTTGCCACCATTCCCGGATCGGATAATTATTCCTCACAGATCGGCAAAGTAATATTAGCGTCTCGGTTATCCGGTCTCATGTCGGTGAGGCCTGGTGCCTTTCCATATTCTTTATCTCTGCAAATATGGCCTTGAAAACTTCTCGAACCTCACCCCTACTGTCTCACCGGTGGCCAAGCAAATCAAAGTCAAAGTCTGTTGGGACGATGGTATCTGTTGGAATAACAGGATCGGAGTTTATGGAAACATTCTTGATCTCTAACCGATTCTTCAAGAAGGTCGGGTAGCTCCAGAGAAAAGGGAATGATTCTTCAAACGGATCATCACGAGCAACGGAATCGCTCAATGGTAACTTGTGCCCGTGATGTGCCTGGTGGAGTCAATTCTTTCTGACTTGGGGAGCTGTGCGATTGACTGTTTGTTACCGTGGTCTGTTGTGGAGTTGACCCGGTGGCGAGCCTCACTGTCTTAATAGCTTCGCCGGTCTCACTGTGGTTTTCCCATATGAGTTGGCCGAGTCCTCGGCCTTATCGGTGGCGTCATCGACGATGATGAGACTTGCATGGGTGGCTCATCATCAAAGTTGAAGGTTTGGCGAGTAGCCTTTAGATCGGACTTACTCATGCTTGTGAGAACATCCTCAACGAGTCTTTTGGATCGGCAATGGGGATGACTCACCTCATTATCACCCTCGGATCCCGAAAGGTTACATCGGGATCGTCGTGGGAATCGTGAAGAACACTTATCTCCTTTTTCGGATGGATCAATGATAGTAGGAGGGATGTTCTGCTTCCGTCTCTTTACCCCGGAAGTCTCAACCTCCCGTTGGCCTTCACTACCTCCCCGCAATCTCAACTACGGCGAGGCCTTGGACAATCCCTTCGGCGCACTCAATCGCCTTAGGGTCTTGAGAGGTGGCATCCACCGAGTCTCAACTCCATGGATTGCACTTTTGTCGCCCCAGTGTTACCTCCCGGCGAGATCCCTCTCTCAGCCTCTCTTTTGCTTGTGGCGTCATTGCCTCCAAAGCGGTTGGCACATCACCGAGACAGTCTCAAATGTCCGAGCCTCGTGTGATGACAATTTGATGTGTATCCATTTATTTTTCCTTCTCCACTTCGCCTCCAAGATTCATTGTGGAGTCACCGCAGATTCTTCGACCTAGGCTGCGGTGGAGGGAGTTTTCCCCTCGGCCGGCACACACCGGTGAGTGACTTGGATTAGGGGTCACTCGTCTCCGGACTCACATTTGTTCTCTTTGAGTATTCAAATGTTGGGGCGGGTGGTAAGACAACTTCATTAGGGGTTGGCTCGACCAGGTCCCCAAGTTCCCGGTTCATCGCCAATTCCCTTAATGCCTTCATCGGAGTGAGCGGGGAAGTGGTGGCAGCAACAACGGTTGCAATTCCGCACCACTCCCATAGGATCAATCTCCAACTGTGATTTGGAAGATTCCCCAGTCCTTCCAATAACCGTTGCTCATGTAAGACCCTAGATTCCCGCATGGCTTGCTGCATTTTCAATTCTTCTCCAGAGCGGCGGCGGGGTCCGTCGATCCTCATCACTCTCGAGAGGATGTCAAGATGAGGATGTGTATGATCGATGGTTCGATAAGGGGACAAATGTTGGCCTTCTCACGAGCTTGACCGCGCGATCTCTGCTTCTCATTGTCTTTAAAGATCTGCAAGATATCTCATGCGATTTTCTTCATCCATGCTTGGACCACGAGGTCAATGCGAGAAAATTCAACGATTCTTCTTCCTCTTCAATAAACTCTGGTCTTTGGAACTGTTCCTTGGATCAACTCGACTTCCGGTTCCTCCATTCTCGCAGATTTTTTTGGATGTCCGGATATGGTGGGGATAGGATCATCACATCATCATCTTCTTTATCATCATCTCCTTGTTGTCCTTCTTTTTTAGGAATAGAAGGCAACATACTCTGTTGCTCAACTCCTTCAAGCATCAAGGCCAGGTGGAGATATAGTCACAGCCGACAGGAGACTCTGCTTTGTCTCGATTGCTCCTTGTTCTTGATTGTCCTCCGCGTTGGGTCTTGACTTGCCTCTGTGATCGGCTTGAAAGACTTGGCGATTCATCTATAATCTCGGAGACTCTACTTCTCCAAATTGTTTCCGCGATCTGTTCGGTGAGTGGCGAGACTTAGCTGTTTTTCAAGCTCGACCGCTTGAAGAGTCTTCTCCTTTTGGTCCTTACCAAAGGAATTTCTAGTTCGGATGCGATTTCCTCCGAGTCTAAAGCGGGGGCAGTTCTATTATCTTTTTCGAGGAGTCGGCCTTCTCGGCTTATCGATCCTCCTTTTCTTAATAATCAAGAAGGCATTTGGGATTCCTTCTCCATCTGCGGCTGCAGGGGCGGGTGACTCAGTAGTAGGGGCGGAGTGCGGATTTTTTTCTTTGTTGCGGGAGACAGATGTTTCTTCAGGGCGGTGATTCTCCTCACTCAGTATCGACCCTCTTGGCGTATGCACTCTTACGTGCTCAAAACGTTCGATCGGAACATTTTTTTATTTACATGGAAAGTCTTTCCATGTCGAAGAGGACTCCTTCACTTCCATCATCCGGCTAATCACCAGGCCATATCCCAAAGATCCTCCAAACGAACCATCCTCCTTAAAGGATTTATTCCCAATATTCCGCGAGTCTGCGTATACAAACTTAGACAGTTCACCTTCTTCTCCTCCATGATCGCACCATCACGATCAACTTGGTTTTGGATACCGATTAAAGCTTCCAAACTTGATATCTATGCATTTGGAAACAATGTCTAACACTTGTGGTAATCCTCCTTCAGCCTTCTTCTATCATGTTTGTGTAGACAACCTTTGTAGCGATCGAGGCTTGCTACTTCCTTCCAAGCAAAGAGCCAGGTTAACATCGACTTCATAAATCTCCTACTCCTTCCGCCGCAACAAAAAATGTTCGCGATCCTTGGCATTGATGGTGAAATCTTTCCCGTGAACAGAGGACTTGATGCCCTCATCGTGAACTTGATGTTCACATAGAATCGCGTGCGACCTCCTCCACGTAGGTCATCCTCGAAACTCCATCGACAAAAAGGGTTTCGATCTGATTTCTCAACTTCTCTACTATTTTCTTCACAAGGGTTTTTAGTCTCAACCCTATTTGATCATGCCTTGAAATCCACAAAGAGATCTGTGTGGATTTGCTTTCCCAACTTGACGAAGTCGTAAGTAGATGCCATTTCTTGAAGATTTACCGAATGAAACTTTGAAAATAAGCCTTGAGGATTTGTAGGATTTTGAGAGTAAAAATGCTTTCTTTGCTTTTGAGAGAGATGAACAGTTTTGGTAAAGTGAGAGAAAATCGGACGAAATGGTATATGTATGGGTTATGAAAGGGCGTGCGGGTGGTTTTGAAATTTGATCAAGATCAACGGCTCGATTTTGCACGCCCGATTAGCATTTGATTTCTCGCATTTAATGCGGCGAAAGATTTATATCCAATCATAAGCTTGGTATGCAACTTTTGACTATACACGTCATAATTATCTTTGACGTCATTCTTAAAAACATTCCCACTTAGTAAAAATGACTGCATTTTTGTCATTTTGCTCATAAATGTTTCAGCTTACTCCTTAGCCGATTCAACTCTTCTTTCTTTTCACATAGGTACTGGTCACTAACTTGATAACTTGATGCATTCCCGATCTGGTGATCCACTTAGCCGATTCAAACGTTTAGCTCTTTTTCTTCTTTTCATGTTCCATCTCTTTTCCTTGAGTCTTAAGTGTCAACTCACTCGATTAACCATAATTCATGTTTGAGTTCTTCAAATCTTGATTCACATAATGGTTTTGTGAATATATCACCAACTCGCTTATCGGTTGAGATATATTCCATGGTGATGTCCTTCCTTTCTACATGATCTCTTATGAAGTGATATCGACATTAATGTGCTTTGTTCTTGAGTGCGGCCAGAGTTACTCGAGTGATTGCAATAACTTGTTTATCACACATAATTGGAATTTCCTTTTCTTCAACTTCATAGTCTCTCAATCGATGTCTCATCCATAAGGCTTGGGCACAACAAATTTTGCCGCAGCTATGTATTCTGGTGTGGAGGTGGCTATAGAATTTTGCTTGTTGCTAAACCAGAAATTAATCTATTTCAAGCATTTGACATGTACCGAGGTACTTTTCTGTCAACTCTACATCCAAAGATAGTCGAGTCGAATAACCAATTAGTTTGAATCCACCTTCCTTTGGAATTAATGAAGAGATTTGGTATGGAAGAGAAGATTGAAATCTTGCACAGATATCTCAAGATTCTCTTAGTCTGCGATCATGTGGCTTTCTTTTGGAGCAGATTGAAATCTTGCCTGGACACCTCAAACAAAGGTGATGTCCGGCCTACTTTGTGAGATAGAGTAATGATCCATAAGTGCTATGTATCTTGCTTGATCCACGTGCTTTCCATCTGCATTCATATTCATTTTGGTGATGTATTCATTGGTATTTTCACAGAAGACTTCTCTTCCATACCAAATTTCTTCATTAAATCTCCCGTGTATTTTGTCCGACTTATGAAGGTTCCATCCTTCAAATTGTTTTACTTGGAGTCCAAGGAAGAATGTCAGCTCTCCCATCATGCTCATTTCAAATTTGCTTTGCATGAGATTTGAGAATTTATCACAGACTCTTTGTTTGTGGATCCAAAGATGATATCATCCACATATATTTGAACAAGCGATACTCTTCCCATCTTGAATTCTCAAGAGTGTTCTATCCACTTTGCCTTTTGTGAATCCGTTCTCGATCGGGAATTGTGATAATGTATCATACCATGCTCTTGGTGCCTGTTTCAATCCATATAAAGCTTTCTTGAGTTTGTATACTTTATCTCTAAGAGTCTTCTCGCTCAAATCCTGGAGGTTGTTCAACATACACTTCTTCTTCCAATAACCTATTAAGGAATGCACTCTTTACATCCATTTGATATACAATGAAGTTCTTGTGAGCAAGATAGGCAAGAAACATCCTTATGGTTTCCAATCTTGCCACAGAGCAAAAGTTTCATCAAAATCTATTCCTTCTTCTTGGCAATACCCTTTGGCTACCAATCTTGCTTTGTTTCTTACCACGTAACCTTCCTCATTCATCTTGTTTCGAACACCCATTTAGTGCCAATAACATTTTGATGGGTAGGTGTTTGAACCAATTCCCACACTTTGTTTCTTTCAAATTGATTCACTCTTCTTGAATGGCTTGAATCCAATGTGTGTCATCCAATGCTTGTGACACATCTTTTGGCTCTATTTGTGAGATAAAGCAAGTGAACATTGCTTCTTGTTGAGGTCCGGATCCTGGTTTTTATGCCTTCTCTTACATATTCAATGATTAGTTCTTGTGGATGGTCTCTCGGCCATCTTACATCGAAAGAGTAAGTTAGTTGGATTGATCGTCTTGCAATTTGTGTTATTTTGATCGACTCTCTCATCATCACTTAGTGCAGATTTTCCAAATTGTCTTTGAGACTCGGCTATCTCATCTTCATCCGGGTTCATAATTCCGGCTTGACTTCAACATAGGGACTCTTACGCATGGTTGGGTGATTCGACTTTTCGTCACCTAACTCTTCAATGTCTTCTTCATTTACCTTAGGTTCATCAAACACCACATGGATGGACTCATCTCAGAACCATTGTCCTCTTGTTGAGTACTCTATAGGCTTTACTTTCAAATTTGAGTATCCCAAGAAGATACCTTCATCACTTTAGCATCAAAAGCCTTTAAATTGTCTTTGCCATTATTGTGGATGAAGCATTTGCATCCAAATATTTTAAAATATGCAACATTTGGCTTTCTCCTGTCCAAATCTCATAGGAGTCTTTGTCACCGTCTGTTTATCATGCATCTATTTTGAGTATAGCAAGTCGTGTTTATTGCTTGACCCAAAATCTTTTAGCGATCTGCTTGACTAACATGGTCCTTGCCGCTTCTTTGAGAGTTACATTTTTTCTTTCTCGCAATTCCATTCTCATTGTGGAGTCCTTGTTGCAGATAATTCATGAGTAATACCATTTTCAATACAATCTTCAATTATTATACTATTTACAAACTCGGTTCCTCTATCGATCATATTTTGATAATGGTTTGACTCTTCTCATTTTGAATTCTTTTCATCACCGTGGTAGCTTCACGCAAGGTTTCTTTTTCTTACACATGAAAATTGTCCATGTATATCTTGAGTAATCATCTACTACCACCAAGGTGTATTTCTTTCCGCTTATTCTAGTTTGGTTCAATCGGACCAAATAGATCCATATGTAACAGTGCAATATTTTTTGTTGAAGATGGACATGTCTTTTCTTTGAATGATGATTTGATCTGCTTTCCCATCTGGCATGCATCACATACACTCTCCTTCTTGTATATTGAGTCTGGAAGTCCTTCTACAAGATTACTTCTTGCAAGTTTGTTAATAGTTTTGAAATTCAGGTGACTCAGCTTTTTGTGCCACAGCCAACTTGATTCGGATGTGCTCTTTGCTAGTAGACAAATGCTTGGTGTTGCAGTTGACCAATCCACCACATACATGTTCTTTTGTCTCCGCATCCTCATAGCACTACTTCATTAGATTCAAGATGTTCTTGATTTGGCACACTCCCATATTGAATCCAACATTATAGCCCTTGTCACAAAGTTGACTTATGCTTAGTAAGTTCAAATTGAGGGCTTTAGGTTCATACAAATTGTCTCTTTTGTCTCGTATGCCTGTGTATGTGTTTTAGCAATTGCCTTCCTTGGGTAGTTGTGATACCTCTGTGTGTAATGTTTGGGTGCATATGTGTCTTTGAGGATAGCTCTTTTGCCTTTGGAATGGCCTTTGCTAAGTTCTAGGCCTTTGCCATCTAGGCATGTATTCCATAGATCTTTGCGATTTCCCACATTGTACCAATCGGCTTGGCTTGGGTAATTTCTACCATTCCCATCATATGTGTTCCTTTTATAGAATTTAAGGGTTTTTGGTAGCTCTGTTTATTCTTTACAGAGTACTTTCTGTTTGGAATTTCTTTGAGAACTCTACCGGATTTCTTCTCACTTGTCCTCTCAAAGATACTCAATCGGTATTTTCCTTTTTCCTTTATAACCAAGGCCAGTTTGGTTGTTATTGTGATTTGGAATGAATGTGTGCACCATTTGGAGTTTTGGATTTTTGAGATGCTTCATTGCTTGAAGATCCTTTTTCCAAAATCACTTTGGGAGCTTGACTTAGCATAGAGGAATTAAATCCTAAGCTTGTCTTATCTCCACATTCTCTTTGGCTCATAATAAGATCATCCGAGAGATTTAGATGCCTTAGTGAATGAGACAATCACATTTTGAGGTCATTTTCCCTCTTTTCTATAGCAGCTATCTCTCGCTATTAACTTAGCATATTCAAATTTTATTTCTTTATTCTCATTAGCTATGTGACTCGAGTACTCGGCTCCTTGGTCACCGTGAGTTTTGGCTTTTGAGCAGCTCGTTTTCCTCATTTAGCAAAGTGTGCGAGGATTTAATGTGTTCAAAGTCTTTCATCATTTTGCCTAATGAATCATAAAGATTAGTGGATGATGAGGTGTGTGTGTCACAATCACTATCACTAGTGTCCGAGTGAGATGAGTTAGAGTATACCTCTTCTTCTTGGTCAGTCGGTTGGTCTTGTTCTTAAGAGTAACTCGAGTAGTCGGCTTCACTACTCTTGAGTCTCATTGTCTTTTGACTTGGCCGTCTCGATAGTCTCTGCAGCTAACATTGCCTTTTTCTTTTCTTGTCTTCTCTCTCTCAAGAATTTTCTTTCCTCTTCATTCCTGTATTTGTTCACTACAGGATATGGGCAATCAATGGCATAGTGACCAGGTTGCCTGCGGTTCAAAGATAGACTCTCAATTTTTTGATCGCTCTTTCCATTCTTGGATTGTCGATTCTTTGGTATTCGATCTTTTGATGCTCGCTCTCTTGGGTGGCCTATTTTCCCTTGACTTGGAGGGAGCCGAGTGTCTTCGGAAGATTCACCTTTGCCTCTTTTGTAGTTCTTGTTGAAGAATTTGTTGAACCTTTAACCATCGGGGCAATCTCTTCTTGGTCAATGACTTTTTGACTTGACTCTCTTCCCATCCTTGACTATTAGAGCAAATTGTTTTGGGCACAAAATTGCCTCTCTTCTTGATCTTTTCTTCTCACCAAATTCATAGGCTTTGAGATCCGAGAATAACTCATGGTTGGATGTTTTTGATAGATCCATGGAATGTCTCAAGGCCATGACTTTCATTTCCCACTCACCGGGAGACTTCTTAGAATTTTCATACACATCTCTTTCTCGTGTGTATTCTTTCCCAAGTCTTTGACCGATTCATTGGTAATTTCGGTGAATCTAGCATCCAACTCGATCCAAGGTTTCTCCTGCAAGCATCTTAAAGTTTTCAAATTATTGTACAAAGAACAGATAGCTTATTTTCCTTGATTTGCTCGGAGCCTTCACAAATCAAAGTTAGCTTATCCCATTTCTTTCGCATCTTGCATGATTTGACTTTGTTGAACATGGCTTTGTCGAGTTTTGTAAAGAATGTCCTTGGCCACGTTGTCCAAGTTGTATCTTTTTCTCATCATCATTTGTCCATTCGGCTCTTGGTTTTCAACCATAGCTGATGCAGGGAGCAACATCCTCTTCTCCTTGTTCAGCAGCTCCTCCTTTGCAGCTTTGTTCACATTTAAAATTTGTAGTGGCCCATCTTCTATTACTATACACATTTCATCGTGTAATGATAGATGAACTGCATACGAATTTTCCAGGTCATCAAATTCTTCAATTGTGAACATAGGGATGTGTGTCAAATTTGCTTCCATGATAATAACTTTCTTTGAATAAAAGAGTTTTGAAAGATCAAGTGCTAAAGCAAGATTTGAAAGATTGGAGATCTAGTTCATAACTGGTCGGAAGGCTCAATGAACCAACCGCTCGATACCACTTGTAGTCCCAAGGGGTGTGAGTGTAAGCTTTAGAAGGGGGTTGAATAAATCTTACCAACTTTTCGATTTAGTCCTTTTAAATAGTTCGAGTTAGTATTTCACGACTAAGTCCTTGGTGGACATGACTAAGTTAGTTAATCAAAGAGTCGACCACTCAACGGACTCGACCGAGTTGTTGATAGAATAACTCACTTTGTTTTGACTAAAACTTAACTCGATCGTGATATGTTTTCAGCGGAATACTTAACACCCTTGAATTTTGGTTTAAGTTTGTTTTAATACTTGATTATAGCACTTTGTTAATTATCGGATGGACAAAAAATTTATCGTGAGATATCAAAATAATATGCACGATTAAAGTCTTTGAAATGTAAATGACACGATAAATTTTTATAGAGGTTCAAGATGGGGTAATTCTTCTACTCCTCTCTTCTCCAACTCCTGGAGGAATCCACTAAGTATTGATCAATGTACAAAGTGGTTATCGGTCCCAGGATGCAAGTCTTGATCACACGATGACTTGATCCTTTGGGACTCGATCAGAAATGCCTTGGTCACACAAATGGCTTCTCGTGCGACTCGGCTTCTTCACAGGGGCGGTGCAGCTTTGCCACTACAGCCCACTTGCTCAAGCTTCTTGGATTTGATCACGAAGCCCTCCAAAAACTTGAGACTGGTTCGACCTTGAACCTTTCTACAATCCTCCATGGAATATAGACCCTTGATTCTTTAAATGTTTCCTCTTCAACGATTGAAGTCGTCTTTCCTTCACAAGTGAGTGTTAGATTGATTTCCTTCGTAATGTAGGCTTGAGGATTGAGCTTGAATGACTTGAGAATATTTCAAGAGTTACAACTCGAATGATAGCTTGAAAGTTTCGTAACAAGGTAACCCTTTTCTCAAGGGGATTCTCAGGCCTTTTATAGTGTTCTTTTGAAAAATTTGCCCGTTGAAGAGATAGGTTAATTTTCAAAAGACACTTGTGGTCATTGGCTTGTCTTGTTGCGATCCTTGGAATTGACATTTCCTCGTATTGAATGAGTCTTGACTTTTCGAGTTCGACACAGTGCGGTGCTTCCCATTGGTTTATTCATTTTGCACGCTTCCGGGATGAGCACTTTGAGAAAGCGATATGGGAGTATTACTTGTTTAAGTAATTTTCTTGACTTAAAACGGATCTCTTTCGGTTGTCACGACTTGATCGCATTTCCTTAACTTCCCAGGATGACTTCGAGTCGACTTCTTATCATTGGATGACTCTGTCACATCAACTTGAGACTTGGCTATCTTAAGTTGACTTGATCGACACTTTACTCACCGCATCTCACCTGCACCTTCAATCGAGTTCTGTCTTTTCTTCCTTGCTACACTCAAATTTGCCTCACAAGAGTCTTCCTTCTAGTCTCCATTGACTTCTTGCATGTTCGAGGCATAGCCGACTTAACTCGGCTCGACCAGCCTATCTATTACAATGCAAATTACAAGGAAAATGGGGTGCCAACTTTCTATTCTAAGTTTTACATGGCATTCATCAAAATCTAAAAATTAATTTCCCAACAATATTGAATATGTAGATCCGGGCAAGAAGGGAAGGATCTCTTGGGTTGGGTACAATGAAGTAGCAAATCTGGAAGTGGCTAGAAAGAATGTTGATTATGTGAAAAGAATA
This sequence comes from Rehmannia glutinosa, assembly GCA_016081115.2. Taxonomy (NCBI): domain Eukaryota; kingdom Viridiplantae; phylum Streptophyta; class Magnoliopsida; order Lamiales; family Orobanchaceae; genus Rehmannia; species Rehmannia glutinosa. The sequence goes on along the minus strand of JABTTQ020003003.1, from coordinate 209,288 downwards.
GAAGAGGAAAAAGAAAGACAAGACCAGCTATGGCAAGAGAGGAAGAGAAAAGACGATCTTTGCAAAAAGAGCCTATGAAAAGAAAAAGAAAAAGAGCTGATGATGATGACAGAGAGTCAAGAGGAAAGAAGGGAGCGTGAAGGCGATGAAGTGTTGTTGTGAACCCTTCATGTATTTTACTTTTGTAAATACATTTATGTGTAAGTCATTTGTACATTCAATAAAGTGTTTTGTAATTTCTCACTTTGTACATGTATCTTAGCATAGATGCTTGTAATTTGCTTAGATTTAAAATACGCTCTCACGATACACTTTGTAAACAAATGTGTGTAAAGGACAAGAATGCTATGATCAATAAATGATTAATTCTACGCATACATTCTTTGTTCTTTGCATTGATTGTATGTGTCTTTGTTGTTTACATATTGTTTAATGTTTTTAAGTTTTGGCATCATCAAAAAGGGAGAAATTGTTGGGAAATTATTTTTTAGATTTTGATGAATGCCATTTAAAACTTAGATTAGAATGTTGGCACCCCATTTTCCTTGTATCTTTCATTGTAATAAATAGAATGGATGAGCTGAGTCAAGTCGGCCATGCCTGGAAATACAAGAAGTCAATCAAGAAGTGAAGTGAAGACTCATTGAGGAACAGTGAGTATGGCCAAGATAGAAGATCAAGGACTCGACTAAAAACATAACAAATGAGGGGACACCAGTATGAAGAGTCGATTAAGTCAACTCAAGAAGCCATGTCACAAGTTGAAGTGACAAATGAGTCTTTCAATGATTAAAGTAGACTCAAGTCACCTGGGAAAAAGGCAAAACAAAAGAGGTGTTAATCGAAAAGAATCGGTTACCGCGAAGTCAAGAACATTACTTAAATAAGTAATGCACCCATCTTTGCCAGTCTTAAAGTGCTCGTCCCGAAGCGTGCAAAAGGAATAAACCAATGGGAAGCGCTACACCTCATGTCGAACACGAAAAGTCAACAATCATTTAATATGAGGAAAGGTCTACATCTCAAGATCAAGACCAAGAAAAGACAAGCCAACGAACACTAGTGTCTTTTGAAAATCAGCCTATCTCTTCAACGGCAGATTTTTGAAAGTTCACTATAAAAGGCCGAGGAACACATTTGAGAAATGGTTACCTTGCACACACGAGAAATCAAGCATTATTCAAACCGTAACCGCAAACTATTCTCAAGATATTCCAACAAATCCTCAAGCCTAAATCTCGAAGGAAAGTAATCCAACACTAAGCCGTGAAGGAAAGACAACTTCAAACTGTTGAAGAGGAAATTTTTGAAGAATCAAAAGGGGTCTACTTTGCAAGGAGGATTGTAGGAAGGTTCAAGGTCGAACTAGTCTCAAGTTATTGGAGGGCTTCGCAAATCCAAGAAGCTTGAGAAAGTGAGTCAAGTAGCAAGCGCCTGCCCGTGAAGAAGGCCGAGTGGACGAGAAGCCACTTGTGTGACCAAGGCATCTCTAGATCGAGTCCAAGGAGCAAGTCACCGTGTGTGATCAAGACTTGTCTCTAGAATGATAACCACTTTGTGAACTGATCATTACTTAGGGATTCCTCCGGGAGTTGGAGAAGAGAGGATTAGAAGAATCACCCCATATTCGAACCTCTATAAAAATTATTTGTGTCATTTACATTTCAAACTTTTATTTCTCGCATACTTACTTATATCTGGTGATAATTTGCTATCCAACGATAATTAACTAAGTGCTAAAATCAAGTGTTAAAACAAGTTTAAAACAAATCAAAGAGTGTTAAGTCTTCCGCTGAAAAACTCAACACAGGCAAGTTAAGTTTCGGGTTAAACAATTGAGTTATTCTATCAACAAACTATCGAGTGCATTGAGTGGCTAATCTATTTGAATAACCAACTTAGTTATCCTCAAGGACTTAGTTGTTTGTATTAACTCGTAATATTTTAAAAGGACTAAAATCGAAAGTTGGTGAGGTTTATTCAACTCCCCTTCTAAACCTTACTTACACCCCATGAGACCTACATAAACTCGCATAACAAAACTCTCTGCATATTGCTTTTGTGTTTCTTGACTTCCAGATTGCATTTTTGTGGTAATTTCCAGGCATAATTTGATTCGACGGGAAAATTAATCCGGTTTTTCTCGTCTTATCCACGTAAAATGCAGACGTCCATAATAGGGGATAAATTTGTTTTAAGGATAGTGTGTTCAACACATAATTGGGGTTGATTTTACATTGTGCTTTTGTAACTTAGTTTATTATAAATTTCGATTGTTGTTACGTAATTTGTAATTTTATTTTCATTCTGTAATTTCAAATTGTACTAGTAGATACACAACCATTTTTCTAACAATTTCAAGCTTCTCAAATAATGACTCAATTTTTATTATTTTGTCAAATCATGTCATCTTCCCAAATTTGGGTTCTCACTTTAAGTTTTTTTAAATTACGGTAAATTAATAAATCTGCAAAAAATATTTCATTAATAAATTGATGGTCTCATAGACATAAGGATAAAGTAAGAACATGAAATAATTTATCGAAATTAAATATAAACCAGTTTCTTAAATTATATTTATATCAAATGTATTTATACTTACATTTAAGTTATATCTTCTATAAACTTCATGGAGTTTGCATTACTATTCATAATTATAACCTAAATTGAATATAATCAGTTAATACTAATTAATATATTTTTATTTTACTTATATTTATATAATATAAAGAAGAATGCCAACTTTTGAAATTATTTTTATATACTATAACTTAACAAAATTTAAAAACTTAATAATAAATAGAAGCCCTATAAATGAAACCTCAATAAAATTAGTGTTGTGAATATGGCTAATTACGTGAAATGCATATAATCTTTAGGTCATAATGTGTGTATTGTCAATGGGTGAGGTAGATTTTTTGTCAAAAAATATTATTTATACAAATATCAAAATAAATGCGTACATGCACACTCATATGTTCGAAAATAGTTGGATTGACCAACTCCCACTACAACATAAATGACATTAGGTAACACAAACTTTGTAGCACTTTTTACATAAGGTACATATGTAACACATGTTTGTAACACATAACATTACAATATTTATGTAACACTTTTGTAGCACTTTATCAATATGTAACACTTATATGTAACACTTTTATATAAATAATACTTTTTAAGTATCATTTTTTTTTTTGTTATTTCTTTTGTAACGCAAATAGGTAACACTTTTATCAATATGTAACGTTTATATGTAACACTTTTATATAAGTAACACTTTTTAAGTATCAACGTTTTTTGTTTTTCTTTTGTAACGCAAATAGGTATCACTTTATTTAAGAAGCACTCTTGGCAACACTATATTTTATTGATTATAACACTTTTTAGGCTATATTTTAGTAACACAAAATTATATAACTATCATTAAATTATGTCAAAGATTTATTTAATTAATTGATGTAACCAAACCTAAAAATTGTAGACATCATCATGTACTGCTTTTTTTTAACTGAATTTTTGTTTTCTTTTTACAAAGTATTTCAGTTTTGCTTTTATTTGTTTTATTTTTATGGAGGTAATTAATTCCGTCGTAATACCTAGGCGGAAAATGCACATGTATATATGTTATTATTTATTATTATTTATTTTTTTTAATTTTTACTAACCGAGACCAATTTCACCGTCAACTTTTTTTTAAAAAAAAAAAAATTACCAATGAAAATTGATGTTGTCGGTAATTACTTAGGAATTTTTTCCGTCGGTAAATTATTTTTTCATTATTTAGTTTATTATTTAATTTTTTTACTGTTAGAACTTTTTTATCTGTCGGTAAATTAATTTTATATTTTTATCGATTGAATATTTATCAATCGATAAATTTATTTTATATATTTTTGATATTTTTAATTTGTTGTGTCCTTTAATATATAACATAATACTATATACTATATAATATAAAATTTGATATATACAATGTATAATATAATTTAATATATATATATATATTATATAATATAATCTTTATTATATATATAAAATATATATTATATACATATAATATAATTTATATATATATGTGTGTGCGTGCGCGTGTATGTGTATATATAAAACAAAGCAAACGTTGTAATAAGAATCAACTTAGCTTAGTGGCAACGTGTCACTTCCATGCATAACAAATCGTGGGTTCGAATCTACTTGGTGGCAAAAACAAGATTTTTAAGTGTTTTTTTTTCCAATCGAAAGTAATTTTCATTAATGAAACTCAGCAAAATAATACGGATCGTAGCCAGGGCAAAGACTACCCTATTGATACAACCACATCAATAAGGGAAACATCCCAACAGGGGATAAAAGCCCAAAAGCCCAAAGCAGATCAACTCAATTACAATACATCAAACCAACAAAAAACAAAGACCTCCAAGACATGAAAACTAGAATAATTCTACCAAAATACTCTCTGCTTGGACTATCATCAAAACACCAATTTACGGTGGATCCACTGGGTAGTAGAGTTCCCCTAAATCACTACCCGCAAATTTGTATACGATTCGCTCACACGCACCCTATCATCTCAATAGATTCGATAAAAACTGCGATCGTGCTTTTAGACCACACATTAATCCTTCACAACATTTGTATATTCCTTCCACTCCTCCATTGCTCTTCGAATCACATCACTTTCTTGGACTCGCATTTTCCGAAAAGATCCACATGTTATGGGTTTTCCGAGCCACCAAAGTAGAAAGACGAAAATGAATCCGATCCTGGATGTTACTCGATTTCTTGATAGCAGAAATTCTATACCACCAATGTTTAAAAGAATCTTGAAATTCATCCATTCCGTCCCATTGTACCGGGGCTATCTTCCAGATGCACTTGGCCCTATCACAATGAAAGAAAATATGTTCCTCTGTTTCATCATCTTCTCCACATAGTTCACAAAGCGTGTCAATTTGCATCGTTCTCTTCCGAAGATTCACTTTCGTAGGTAACAGATTTTTACAGCTTTTCCAAATAAAATGTTTAAGTTTACCTTTCACCCTTAGTTTCCAGATTGACTTCCACAGCATAAGATTGAGCATCGAACACTTGCTACTTTCTGGAATATCTTGTTGTTTCTTTTTCCACTCACAGATTGCTAGATAGGCAGACTTAACAGTAAATACCCCATTTGCATTTAGATGCCATTTGAAAAGATCGCTGGTACTCGAATCTGCAAGTGGTATCTGAAGAATTCGTTCCACATCCCTTTGGTCAAATAAACTTAGAAGCTTCTCTGTATTCCAGCTGATTTCATCATCATTGATAAGCTCACTGACCCATTTAACCTCTGTCTCACCGTGAATGCTCTTTGTTGGACATTTTTGCCATCCGTTTGGTATCCATGGATGCTCCCAGATTCTGATATTTTTTCCATTCCCCACCTTATACAGCCCCCCAAGTTTGATCACGTACATGGATTTCAACCAGTTTTTCCATAGCCAAGAGTCCGTTGCTTTTGCTTTTAGGTCCAGAAGTCCTCCTCTCGGAAAATATTTCTCCTTCAGAATTTTACACACCAATAAATTCGGTTTGGATATGAGCCTCCAAATTTGTTTTGCTAACAATGCATCATTGAAGCTTCTAATGTTTTGGAACCCCAATCCTCCATCTTGTTTGGCCCATGTAAGACTCTTCCACTTAGCCCAATGAAGTTTTTGGATACCACCCTGGTTTGCTCCCCACCAAAATTGAGCACAAATTTGATCCAATTTATCACAAAGGCCCAATGGGAGTTTGTAACAGGACATAATATAAGTTGGTATAGCATTCAACACAGCTTTGATCATAACCTCCTTACCTGCTGGGCTCAGAAGGGCAGACTTCCAATTGCAGATTCGTTTCTTAACTGCTTCCACCACGTATTGGAAAACCTCTGCTTTTGATCTTCCTATTACCAGGGGTAGTCCTAGATGTTTGACTTTAAAGTGTTCCTGGATTCCCGGGAAGATGCTTCTGATATCATTTTTGAGCTCCTGAAGGGTGTTTCTACTGAAAAAAATGGATGATTTCTCCATGTTAACCAACTGTCCTGAGGCCTTGCAGAATGTGTCAATGACCTGTTTGAGCTCTATAGCCTGTTCCTTCTTAGCTTCACAGAAAAGTAGTGAGTCATCTGCAAAAAATAAATGTGAAATAGAGGGACCCTTATGGCTGATTTTGATGCCTTTAATATTATTAGCAACACCTGATCTTTTAATTAAATTGGAGAAAGCTTCCGAGATAATAAGAAACAAGTAGGGGGATAGGGGGTCCCCCTGACGAATTCCTGTGGGAACCACAAGTCCACATGGTGACCTTTCACTAAAAACGAACGAAGAAGTCTTGATACAAGTGAAAATCCATTTAGTAAATTGGTGTGGGAAGCCCATCCTATTTAAAACCATAATCAAGAATTGCCAATCAACCCTATCATATGCTTTAGCCATATCTAATTTGAGGGCCATGAAAGTTTTCCTGTTTTTTCTCAAACTGCAAAGATAATGGAAACATTCATGCGCGATGATGATGTTATCAAGAATTTGTCGCCCGGGAATAAAAGCAGTCTGATTTTCACAAATACATTTACCGAGACATGGTTTCAAACGGTTAGCTAGGATCTTAGAAATAATTTTGTAGACCACATTACACAAGCTAATGGGCCTATAATGAGAAATGGTACTGGGGTTACTCACTTTTGGAATAAGGGTGATAAGGGTATGATTCACACTTTTCAGTAATCTAGATGAGTGGAAAAAATTTTTAACAGCTTTACAGATATCACTACCAACGACATGCCAAAATTTTTGGAAGAAAAGAGGGGTCATACCATCAATACCCTGTGCTTTGTGGGGTCCATCTCAAATAAGGCCTTCTTAATATCCTCATTGTCCACCGATCTTGTAAGCCACCGACTTTCGATGTTGGTGATTGATCTTGGGATACCCTCCAAAGACGCGTTTGGATCAAAATGATGGTCAGCTGCGGTAAAAAGCGCCCCATAAAAATCTGTAATTTCTTGCTCAATCTGGGCCGGAGAGTCACAAATTGCCCCATTTTCCTTAACCAGTTTTTCAATAGCGTTCATTTTCATTCTCTCAGATCACGGCGTGGAAAAAATTTGTATTTTTGTCCCCGATTTGAGCCATTAGACTCTAGATTTTTGCCGCCAAAAATCTCTTCTTCTTTTCATACGCCTCTTTCACTTTGTTTTCAAGGTATGCCACGAGACCACCCTGTTTCCACCCTCATTGCTCATTTCCTTCATCTTATTCTTGATTAATTCAATTTCCTTGGCCGAATTGGTAATTGATCCTTTGCTCCATCTAAGAATATCCACCCTGCATTGTCGAATTTTATTCTGGATTTGGAACATTTGGATTCCCTGGCCGGCCATTCCATGCTTTTTTCACCACCTCTTCGAATCCATCCTTTGTAATCCATCTTTGATCAAAACAAACCTTCTTCTATTTTTGATGTTCGACGATTGAGTATCTAATAGTAGAAGACAATGGTCGATGCTTGTCTCTCGACATGAGTCACCTTTGCTTCGGGATTACTAATTAGCCATTCCTGAGACCCAAACAGCCTATCTAGTCTTTCTTGAACATATCCCTCTCCTTCTCTATTGTTGGACCAAGTAAACTCCTTCCCCGTGAATTGAATCTCTCCCATTTGCATATGCCACTGTAAATTCCTGAAACTTGAGAAGCTGGTATCCGATCTTATTCTACCTCCAATCTTTTCCGAATTATTCATAATATCATTCATGTCCCCCCCTAATATCCAACGCTCGCCCCATTTACTCCTTGCTGCTTTAAGATATTCCCATTGGGCCTCTCTTTCTTGACTCTGAGTGCTTGCATAAACGAATATGATCCAACCATAATGTGTAGTTCCTGGTATCTCATATTCTATTTCCATGCAGAATTGTGCACGAACAATCTGTTTGACTATCACATTGCCAGCCCACCACACACAAGCAAACCTCCACTCCTACCCTTTGGTTCAATCATTTGCCCATCTATCGTCAACTCTCAATTTCCTACAAACTCCTCTCTCAAAAAGCACGTTTTTTGTCTCGCATAAGAAGAAAAATTCTGGGAGGTGGAGCCTCATAATCTCCTTAATCTGGGGAATTGTACAGGGTCCTCCCAGACCTCTACAATTCCACACACAAGCTCTCATTGATCACCTTGGGGCCACTTTAGGCTGGCTTCCTCCACCTTTTCATGACTGAGTACGTATCCCACTGACTCTCTTTTTTTTTTTTGGGATGGGGCCCTCCATATCCTTCATATTTTCCACCTCTTCTAGTTGGGAATTTTGTCTTTTTTTCCCAGTGATAACCTGTGTTTGTTGTTCGGTGTTTTGTGCCGTTTTTATTAACTCGCTCTGCTGCTTCACCTTCATCTTAGTCTGCATTGTGAGTCTTGTCCTCCGGCTGTTATTACTACACCCCGAGATGTCTTTCAACGGTTCTCTTATATTTGTCTGGTTAAAACTGACATCCTTCATATCCGACGGATGAGCTTTATCCCAAGACTTGCACTTGTGGAGTAGAATTCTATGTCCATAGGCGTATTGATGGGTTGTTTGGGTGGTGGTTGATTCTCTTTAAGGGCCTCGTTTCGGGGTATAGGACTAGAAGTGTTTTCACTCTGCTTAAGGGTACCTACGTTGTTCTGGTTATGAATAGTAGAAGATGATTGGGCTGGATGGTTAGGCTTTTTATTAAGATTAATAGGGGAGATTGGGTTCAGTGGTTCATTGGTCGGGGATTGGGGATAGTATTTGTATGTAACTTCGAGTGGGTTCATCAAAAAGGTTTTTGCAGATGGATGTTTTTGTAACTGGTGAGGGATGGCTGTCAGTTGAATTTTCTGGGGCTGCTAGTGGCTTACGGGGTTCATGGTTGTTTTGGGTTTTTGGGCTTTTTGGGGAGGAATTATTCTGTCTCCACAAGGCGAAGGGTGTTGTTTACTCTCGTAGCCATTCTCCAAACCTTCCTTCCTTCGAAGATTCTCGGTTTGATATCTTCTTTTTTCGGCATTGACACATTCTATCCAAATGCCCTACCAATCCACAATAAAAGCGAAAAATTTTGCAAGTTCTCATATCTAAAATCCACCCAAAGACATTTTAGAACCTAGTGTTATCTTAGAACCCCTAAGAAGGGGTTTATCTAAATTCACTTTCACTAGCATTCTAATACATCTACCTCTTGACTCGCCCGTTTCGAATGGAGACATTAGAGATGGAATGGAACAATCTCCCCAACTTAAGAGTCAGATCTGTCGATACCCAAAGGTAAGGTATATTCCACACCAACCCGATTTCGACTAAGTTGAACTCGCTCCCGCCGATATTCAAGCCTTCCCCGCCATTCTTTCAAGATTAGGTAATGACCATCAAAGGACCACGTTCTACCATCCCCCGATTATCGCTTTATCCTCTTCGCTCTGGAATACAAATTGGAACAGGTTAAAACCAAGCTCCCTAACCTGGACTGGTTTTTTTAGTAGGCCAGATTGAGATTAGAGTATTTCTCGATCCCGAGTAATTCACTTTCTTAGTACCAAAAGTTTCCCAAACAGATCGCACCGGCATTCGCTCAAACTAATTTCCACATCTTCATCCTCCATCACCACTCCTTTCTCTTCTTCTTCCGATAATGAAATTTTTTTCAAGTTTTCTAATATATCCCCCTCCAGATCTCCATTTCCCATGTTCTTCACCAACACCTCAGTCAGGGCCGCCAGATCTGTAAGACAATAAGTCAAAAAAGAAAGCAAAAAAGAAACAGGATCAGCTAACCCATAGTAGCACCAAAGTAAGAAGCATGACCCATGACAAACGAAAAAAAAAGAAAGCAAGACAAAAAGCAGGAGAGAAAGAAGACGGGCGACAAAAGGACACCAAGATTCAATCTCCTATGTAATTAATACGAAACAGAAAACCAGAGAATAATCAGCTTAGAATGTTCAGATTTTTTTTTTTTTTTTTTTGTTGGTTGCGGCGCAAAGTACAAGAGAAAGATGACTAGATGATAAGACCAAGAAAGAAAACAAGTTAACCCTAGCTCTCATAGAGAGAAAAAACCACTCTAGCCCAGGAGAAAACGGAAAGTTAAATTAAAGCAAGAAATTTAGTATTTTTTAAGTGTTACAAATATAAAAAGTGTTACATAAGATTCATATGTAACACTTTAGAAATATTGCTTTAAAGTGTTACCAATAGAAAACTTGATGTAACAACACTTAGAAAAAGTATTACTAAAAGCTAATAAAAGTGATACCTTAGACTATAGGTAGCACGGGCAAGTCAAACACCATAAAAGTGTTACCTATTGTCTATAGTAATATTTTATGGCTATTAGGTAATATTTTTTGACTGCTACCTAATATCATTTATGTTGTAGTGTCCAAATAAAAATATGAAATTATTATTTATATAAATAATTTGTATAGAAAAAAATAAGTCAAATCACCCCTCAAGAAAATATCTCGTATCCATTCAACACACTCTCTAAACAAAATCACATTAGTTATAATCATTACATATCCATTCACATATTCTAAATCCCTCAAAATTCTCCCTAATAATTTTTTTCACTATTCTCTAGCAAAAATATATTTCCAAAATGAAAGTATTCTCTCTAAGCATTTTGTCCTGAAACTTGTTTATAGAATTATGTTTAATTGAAGAGATAATAATTACTTAAAACATTTTATGATTCTACGTAGTCTTATAATGTTGTTTATCTTGTTGGTTTTCATTTTGCTATTAATACATGGAGAAAATTTAATGTTATTTATTTGATAAGAAATAGTCTAATGTTAGACAGTGTAATGGTTAGATGGATCCAACATAACGGATCTCTCGGACCCTCGAACCCATCGACTTAGCGGAATATCTAATACTTTTTTCTGTGCGGCTATTAATAGTTTTAATTAGAAAAAACTAATACTTTTCGGGGAATTAATATTTTTCGGAGAACTACTAATACGTTTCTACGGGGACAATTAATATTTTTGATGGAAAAAAACTACTACTTTTTAAGGGGACAATTAAAATTTTCAAGTAAACTACGACTAATACTTTTCGGATGGACTACTAATATTTTCGGATGAAAATCTAGTACTTTTCCGCGTTCTCGTGATACTATATCACCATGTCCAATTTTACAAAATTAATATTTTCAAGTGAACTATGTACTATTACTTTTCGGAGGGATCGCTAATATCGTCTCTATATATTACAAAAACTACCCGTGCGATGCACGGATATAATATTGTTGGATTATATAAAATAAATACATATACGTTGTAGAATGTACATATAATATAAAATAATATATATATATATATGAAAAAACCATGTTATATCACCACAAATAAAAATTACAAAATTTGGAATATTTCTTTGTACACTATATTATTTGTCCGCTTGTTGCTCGATGTATCATCACCATAAATAATATTTTCAACCCCTTGGGATTGGTTACTCACGAAACAACAACATATAATAGGTTGTGACTCGAAAATCGAATTCTTTAAGTAAAGACCGACATGAGAGAGAGATCGTCCTTGGCTTTTGTTTATTGTCATGGCATACAAAAACGATTAGAGGAAACCTGTCTTCACCGGAACTTGAAAGGAATTCGAGATCGGACAAGGTTAGTGTCATTTGCGAGTCAAAATTTTATGACCGCTCCCGTGAGAATTTTACATTCAAGTACATGTGTGCTAAGCCTCGTAATCACCAACCTCGTCTGCTACACAATCTAATAGAATAGTATATGTTCCTCGGGAGCATAACAGAGTCCCAACTTTCAAATGTTGTTCATGATTAGGAACACATGAATATCTTATCCCATTTAAGAATTCTAGTGTGTGCAGATCATGCAAGAAATCAACATTGCGTTCGATTTGCAAGTGCTATCGAACTCAAATACGTATGTATGACCCTCGGATGAGTTCAAGGAAGTCATATATTGATTTATGGACTCAATAGCGTCTAAGGTCGGTGCTAAGATAGCTCTGTCCTTCAAATATGTCGGATCATCGATTTGCATCTTTATACATTGGATAAGTGATTTGAAGATAGTAGAAATCGGATCACCCGGATGATTGGAGCAAATAATCTTCAGGAATATTAATATTGGCACAACCATCATTCACTCCTCCAATTGTTCCATTCAGAAAATCTCTTCAAATTAGCATAATTATCGGTTTCACCAAGACTTTAAAGCCACATGTTTTTAGTCGACTAAGAACCTTGCAATCTTTCCATAAATACGATGAATTTATCATGGCATTCACAATATCATGCCGACTTTTCTTGGGTATAACAGGACAATATATGTCTAAAGTCACCACCAAGTACGACTATTTTACTTCCAAATGGGATCTCGGAATTATCCGAGTTGTTGAATTTCACATTGTCTTGTATAGTTTTGTCCACCGCTTTGAAAGCAATACTTATTCATCATCGAGCTTCTTCCCATATTATGAGTTTAAAACATATAATCAATTCGGCAAGTGGACTACCCATTTTGATTTCACAGTTGACTCTTCTTTTGGATTAATGGGAATTACAAATCGAGAATGTGCGATCCTTCCATGGGGAAAGAGAAGAGTCGTTATCCACCGGATGCCACATTTAGTACAATATATCCTTTAGGTCTCAACCTCAAGATAAAGCTCTCCACAAATATATTTTACCATTGCCCGTATCTATATATAAAGAACATAGACCTTTATTCGATTGAACAACACTCATTATTTTATAATACACACCACGTTGTTCATCACCATGTTTGAAAGAAGGTTATTATGCTCGACGGCCGAGCCTTACGACCATAGCGATTCATCGTATATCAATCTATTTTGTCTTATATCCATATCAACATCGAGAAACAACATTGTTTCAAACTCAACTCCTACAACGATTTGCTCAATAATTTTTCAATTTCGGACAAAGTGTAAGGTTCTGATTTGATCTTCACTCGACGAGTTCTATCGAAAAGAACAAACATAAAAGTAAAAATCTTCACAATAAATACTATAATTCAAACCCAAAAAGTATGGAAAAAGAATATATGCATTTAACACACAACAAATAATATATAATATATAATCATTGGATCAATACCTTGATGTTGCATAAGGATTCGTCGTCTTTGTAGAATATCATTCAAAGGTATTCCCAATACTTTTCCTATACTACTTCTGGTCTTTCAAAGAATTTGATGATAACAATGACACAAATAAAATCCTAAGATTTTCTCGCACTTGCCCACCGATTTGATTCAATAATGCCATCAATATACTTTTATCGTCTTCTAACAAACCCATAGCATAGCAAGCTTCGCGATAAGAAGAGTGTTGAAGTCCTTTGATCTTCTTATAATCATTATAACATGTGACACCACGAACAATATTTATAAGACATCTCGGATAATACATATCACCACATCCGGAGGCATGTAGTAAACGCGTCTTATAGCAATTCCTCCCTTTCTCGGCACCCACTTCTTAATGTTTTATTTCCATGTGAGTTTTGTAGGAGCTTACGCATAAGTCAACTATCCGGCTTCAGGATATATCTTATTGGATTCCATCCATGCCAAAAACATGCTTTCTTTAATGGTGCTTTTGTTCGAACATCGCCTATTGTTTTGAATAATGAAAAATAACACTCTGTTCATTCTCCGGATAGAAACTTAGTCATTCAATTGAAGGGTATTTATACTTTCATTTCATATCCCAAGATAATCTCTATGTTGTCTTACATAACGAAATATATCTACAATCGTAATATATGCTCACGTCGTCAACAATGGTTTTCCAAGATATTCATCATCATTGCTCAATAGAATAATGCGATTACGATCATGGCCCTTATTGACATATTTGAACAAATATTTTATTGATCGTGGATCGACATTACACTATTCTACATTAAGGTGAGCTCCATACTTAAACAATAATCGATGATTATGTGGCATAAAGAATCTATTGTCAAGTGGGACACCATTTTTCTCAACAACTCGCCATTGTATCTCACGCTATATCATGGGTAACCTTTTTCATCGATAAAGTAGCCTCAACAAACGTTTTTGAAAATATGTTTAGTACAACATCCATCAACCATGCACGAAGAATTTTTCCTTACATCTCAACACGGATCATGAACCATGAAGTCTCTAACGGTAGTATAATAACATGGATCATCTTTTTCATCGGGTATCTCAAATGATATGATTTTATCTATATCTTCGCATTTGGATACTTATTCTCTTTGGCCATAAAGAGCGAGAATATGGGCATGAGGCAATCCACATTTCTCGGACTTCTATGGTGTATATTACTATAAAAAAAAAAATAGAAAATTAACGAAATCAATTATAATTAACTAAATATTGAACTATAAAATTAAAAATTGAAAAACGATTTAAATGTTTTTATAACCTAAGACAACTTGTCCAAACATTTGATTATGACCAAGATCCCGATAAGGGCATCAAGCTTCACTTTAAAAATTTTGCAAATAATATCCGGACGGTCTTCGATATTAAGTTTCCTCTTCTCAAGAAAACGAACGATCTCTCGCCATTTTAGATTTGAGGTGAATGTTATGAACAAATCTGGGTAACCGCCCACCGACATATGGCCATTGCATCTTGATAGTTTTGTATCATGTATCGAGCACCTCCGGTAAAACTCAAAGGTAAGATAACTCGCTTTCCTTGAGTGATGGGTTCAATGTCTCCACAAAACACAACATCTGCGAGACCCTTATATATATCAACATGCAACTTCTTCCTGGTTCAAACTTAAATATTTCAATCAAGTTGATTCGACCATCGTATAAGCATCAACAACAAACTATTGAAACAACCTTCGTGACGACATGATCGTAGAAGGTTCATTTTCCTTTCGTGCAACCGATACACAAAAAAATCTCGAACGCTAATGGTTTTCCTTCCTCTTATATTTGTTACCTTCTTGAGGCCTGAGAATGAGATATCTTCGCTTGAAACCATCTTCATCATAAGGTAGCAAAGAACGGATATTGTAATGCCAAATATGAAGCATTCAATTTATTTATGCACTTTGCAACGACCAGTTCTTGTTTCGATCACAATATCTCTGTCTCCTAAAATTTGATGGAAATCACCAACATCAAAGTTGCCTCTATAGAACACGAGGTGAAATGTACCTTCCCAAAGCATGCACGCCTCTTTTTCCGATAAGACGTGCTCTAACATCTTAATGTCTACATTCTTGAATCTTTGCTCTCACCATTCTAAAGGTTTTCACCGAACATTATTTTCATCAAGCATTTCTTTAAGTCCAGGCCACAATATCTTCGTGTAGATTATTTGTTTCATTTCCCTGCCTACAAAAGTGAATATATGAAAAATAGAAAAATTAGCATGATCAAAAATATTAATGTAATAGTCCGAATTATTATAACTTAACACTAAAGAAGAAACAAACCAAGCGAGAATTTAATCTGTGATACTTCATTTTCAGATTATCATATATGTAGAGTTGTGCAAATTTGGCATTGAGCCATCGTGACGACAACAAAATACCAATTAAATGGTTGTTTTGTTCGGTGTGTTTACTTCATCCTCCGATGAAGATTCCTACAAAAAATCTCAATGTAGTTTCACAATTTTCCTTAAATATTAAGTTAAGTGTATTTGTGATAAAATATAAATACCTTCCTTGTGACTGATATTCTCCTTGAAGTTTGGATAGGAAGTCGGACTCCTAAAAAAGTTATAAATTATTTTACATAATAAAAAACTCATGGACATACATGTATAGAAAAATTACTTACCCAAAAGTTCATAAACATATACATATATAGTTATAAATCAAGATTTACTTGACTCTCAAGACCAGGATAAAATCTCTTAATCAATTCAGGATATGTAGCTAGTTTCACCACTTTGAAAATGATCCTTCATAGTTATCAAGTTGGTCTCGCTTCACTTGAACCTTGAAAAAGACTTGTTTATCAATCGGACATGCTAATTCATCGATATGTCTTACCCGTCTTCATTCTATTTAATTTTATTTTTAAAAAATGAGATATTAAATAAAATAATCATATAAAATTAATTTGTAATACCAACGGAATTTAAATAAAAATACTTATGTGTACTCGTTTCTCAAATCGAAACATGTTTTGCCTATAAGTAATTCGCAATCTCTGTCTGAAAGATACAAAAGATGCATTTCCTGCAATTACCATCAATAACTTGGATATGAATTTTGTACCTAATCATTACAATTTCCAAATTAGATGTAATTTAATAACAAATATATCATCTATTACCAAATTATTTAAATATACATATTCAAATTGTCTCAAATATAGATTAATCTATATGTAACAAAGTAAAGAATTTAATGAAATACGAAAAGACCGAGAATGATAAAAAGTATCACAACATTCGCAGAAAAAACTAATATGTTGTCTTTGTTAGTTTCTTCGGGCATCTCTTGCATGAAAGGTACCACCAATCACCAATAAATGAAAGAATAGTTGCGGATACCAAAAAACTTCCAACCTAAATAAAAGAATTTCAATAAAATTATAGAGTTAATCAACATAAAAATCTATAATTATAATTTAATAAACAACAAAAATATTCAATTAGTTTACATCTTTGTTTGAGTACAATTGGTCAATCATTCTAACGGTTGAATCTCCGGATGCCAAATCTTGAAAGAACTATTCGAGTAGTACACTCACATGGCTAATTGAACTTGTTGGCCTGTTCTTGCTCATAAATCTAGTTAAAGTTTAAAAAATTAGATATAATAATAATAATCTAATAACACAAAGAACAAAAATTCGAAATTTATGGTACATGTTCGACCTTTTCTTAAAGTCTTCAATCTCTTCCAAATCTCGATTAACAATCATTTTGGTAACATGAAATGCATTCGATACCTTCACTTCATCTACAATTGGGTAAATATTCAAAATAATTGATTAAAAATCAAATAGGTGGAGGCCAATACATACAAATATGTAATAATGCTTAAAATAAAATAAGTTACCACAAAACACTTAGCTCGACACATTTATAGAATCACAATTATTGATTCGAATCGTCCATCTTCGAGATAGGATAATATTTCGTCAACATAGTCCCCACAATGTGTAAGTGATGCGATTATTCCTGAAATAGAAGTATGATAATTTATTATTATTATTATTGTTGTTGATTACACATAAAGAATAATAAAAGACGTTAGTTTATATTACTCCAAGTCTTCCGAGTAATATCAATGAAGCGAGTGGTCCCACCTCCAAGTTCTTTAGTTTGTGTCGAATGCATAGAAACAATTTTGCAATAATGTCTGTAAAATAAATGAAAGATCAAAAAATATACTAAAAATTATCAAATATTATTTCAAAAGTTATATGAAGAGCAAAAGAATTATGATATTTCTTACCAAAAAAGTAAAGTCTCCTCCACATTTTTCACAATTGCTAATTCGCTTAAATTTTTGAATTTAAAAATAAATCGTGGATATATGTCAAACATTGAAAATTTGTGTCTTTCCATAAAATAAAATTTTATGCTTAAAACGAAGTTGTCCGATACTTGTCTATGTAGTTGGCAACAATAAAATCCATAATCGCGTAGACATGACCTTGATAAGTTGCCTCTTATATTGTTGTATATGTGCTTTTCGATCATCATCCCGGATTCTATCACCCTGCAATATGTATATTCAAAATAATAATTAGATAGTTGTATGATATTTTTGTAAGTCCAAGCGGCACGATAATCTAGAGGGGGTGAATAGATTATCTCCATCTTTTCGATTATGCCCTCTTTTTCGAATCAAACAAGCCAAGACAATAGTAAAGGTGCGAAAAGTAAACAACACGCGTCGATTTATAGAGGTTCAACCCACCTAGGGCCTAATCCTCTACCATCCCGGATATATTCGGGATGGATTTCAAAAAGAAAAAGATTCTATTAATTACCAAAATTAATACAACACCTTACAACATCACCTTGAAGAGCACCACACTCTTCTTCAACACCACCTTTGAGATTACCACAATCTCTCTTGAAGATTACCACGATCTCCAACGGCACCTTGTGAAGATTACCACAATCTTCAATCTTGAAGAATACCAAATTCTTCAAACACCTCAAGAGCACCACACTCTTGAATAAGAATATCACCACAATCTTCTTGCACCTATCACCTAGATCATCCAAGTGTGTTCTTACCACAAGAACACTCACAAGGATATCTTGTGTTGAATAATAACCCAAAAATTCAAGATTACAACTCGATAATGAATGATACAAATATGAGTGCAAGTTGAATCAAGAAATAAGCCTAGACCTCAAGATGTGAAAGTGAAAGACCTTAGGCTATTACAACAAGAATAATAACAATGAAGAACAAATATGTTTGCTTGAGTGTATCTTGTTGTGTTGTAGTATTCTCTCTTCTTGTTATGCTTCAAATCTTCCTCTATTTATAGGAGATGATTGATCATTGATAGGCTCCTCTTGGGAACTGATTTCTACAAAAATATTGCAATTAAAATCAAGATTATAGCTGTTAGAAATCAATCCCACAAATTAAGGAAAAGTTGTCTGTTTGCACAACGGTTAGAAATTTTGTCAAACTTGAGGAGGCGGCCGTCATCGCGATAGAGATTGAAAGATAACACATCAAACATTCATAGGGGACGGTCTGGGGCCGGTCACCCCTCAAAAAATATACATTCTGAGTGTTCTCGTAATGTTCCCGTGTACCTTGGTCGCCTTCTAGGTCGACCTCTGGGTTTTCTCAAACGTCTCGTTTACTTTTTAAAACTCATCTCTAGGTACGGGTTGCCCTATAGGGCGACCGGTTGACCTCAAAACAAAAGTGTTGTCCAATATTATATCGAAAATAAACTCCAAGAAATCTTTAAAAATAGTAAAAACATTTTAGTCCAATCGTGAGTATTAGGACAACATTTAGAAACATTGTTTTGATGTAGAAACTCATTGACACAAAATCATTAAAAGTGTTGTCCAATTTTGTCGAAAATAAACTTGAAGAAATACTCCGGAAAATATTAAAACCATTTTAAATTATTTAGGAGTATTTGGACAACCTTTAAAAATATTGTTTTGGTATAAAAACAAAATCATCAAAATCATGATAAAACCATTTATCAAACAATCTCTCCTTTTTTGATGATTACAAACCAAAACAATTTTAAAGAGGTCGATTTTGAAAACAAATCAATTTTACCTAGTTAAAAAGAACTATTCGTTGTGAGCGACAACATTCCACGCAATATAATCACAAGGATAGGAGTAGAGATATTAAACATATATAGCAAAAGCTCCCCTGTCAACATGCACAACAAGAGTAATGTAAAAGCTTTCAACCAAAAGCTAAAAGCTTCGCTTTTAGACATTGAGCTTAAATATCAAGAGCTTATAAGCTCCCCCAATCAATAAACCATCATTAGACAAGTAAGTAAACCATCATACACCAAGTGGATCAAACAATCTCTCCTTTTTTGATGATTACAAACCAAAACAATTTTAAAGAGGTCGATTTTGAAAACAAATTAATTTTACCGGTTAAAAAGAACTATTCGTTGTGAGCGACAACATTCCACGAATATAATCACAAGGATAGGAGTAGAGATATTAAACATATATAGCAAAAGCTCCCCTATCAACATGCACAACAAGAGTAATGTAAAAGCTTTCAACCAAAAGCTAAAAGCTTCGCTTTTAGACATTGAGCTTAAATACCAAGAGCTTATAAGCTCCCCCTGTCAATAAACCATCATTAGACAAGTAAATAAACCATCATACACCAAGTGGACTAAATATGATCCACAACTTATGGCTTTTAATAGCCACAACTTATAGCTTCTTTCTCAAGCTTATATTAGCTTCTATGAGCTAATGAGCTTATAACCTATTTCTCCCCTTTGGAATCATCAAAAAGAATGTTAGCACGATAAAAACATCATAATATCATATCAAAGTACGCAACTTATCCGATGTATCGAGCTATTTGAACATTGAAGCTTATAAACCAAATAGGAGGGAAAAGTCGATCATATGACTTGTAGAAGCTTATGAAAACTCATTTGATAAGCAAAACGTGATCTCTATAAATATATAAGACATTTGAAAATGAGAGAATCATGTAGGCGATGAATTTTCTATTGAAACGTTTTATCGAACACTTGGCGGCGTCAAAAATAGAAGAAGATATATATAGCCCTTGTAAATGTAATCAAGCCAAGTTTTGCATCACCAAAATCAATTATACAACAACCAATCAACAATAGTAAATATGGTCATCACAATCACATACGAATTTTATCAAGAAATGTACCTATAAGCCAAGTTCTCAAGGGTTCAACCCAATTGAGATAAAAGAGTGGAATTCTTACCATTCAATCGGTAAAGACGAGCAATGATGATGATAATCGAGCCTAAATAAGTCCAAGATATGAAATGTATGCAATAAAACAAATTTTAAGTGAAATTTGTGTGCAATTGGCGAAGGGGACGAAAAATGGCCAAAATGGCTAAGTTTGGAAAACAAAAGCAATTTTAACCAAAAACTACACAGTGGGCGACCGGTCATGGGCATGGGCGACCGGTCGAGCTGGTGGGCGATCGGGCGGCCCGACCACAGCGGCGACCATCTTGGTTCGATTCTGTTTTGAAAATCCAAAATTTGATCCAAAAATCGATTTTACGCCCTTAAGTTTTAAAAACGTGCAAAATGCAAACGTAGACCTCATTCAATATACATTATGTCATAATCAAGCTCGAAATGAGGTAAAAGACTTGTCGGTTAAAAACAAATGTCCGCGAGTTTTCTTTGAGACGGAATTAAACACATCTCAAATTTTTGTTTAAGAAGCGCAATCCCTTAGAAAAAGATATCGTATTTAGTCCGATTATGACGAACCATATTTTGACAAATTGTAAACACCGGACTTGTTATCCCAAAAAAAATATGAACGTTTTAAAATTTTGGATAAACAAGCCATAAGAAGAAGTGCCTTTCAAATATTTGAAAATTTCTTTTAACGGCACTTTTATGAGATTCGTTGGGATAGTTTTGAAGTCGAGCATATAGACATAAGGCATAGAAAATGTCGAGTCTAAAAGGAGTAAGAAAAGTTAATGAACATACCTCGAATATGTTTGTCAATCAATACACCTTTCACAACCTTTGTCAATTTTTACATTAGTAGCCATAGAGGTTGAGATGGTTCTTCCTTCTTCAATGCCTAACTTCTTCAAAGGTTCTCTTGAATACTTTGATTATGAATTATAACCATCTTCTTGGCATTGTCTAACTTGAAGTCCAATGAAGAAATATGAGCTCCCTCATTATGCTCATCTCAAGTTCACCTTGCATCAACTTAGAAAAAGTATCTTGCACAAAGATTCATTAGTAGCACCAAATCAACTTAAATTTGTACAAGTAAGCAATCTTGCCCTTTTCCGAAAAACAAAGAGAGTAGATCAACTTTACCTCTTGTAAAATCTTTTTGCAAAAGAAAATAGCTAAGTCTAACATACCATACACGGGGTGCTTGTTTTAAACATACAAGGCCTTTTATAAAAATCTTTTGGCCCAAAGAAAATTTTCAAACCCCGGTTGTTTTTCATAGACTTCTCCTTGAATATAACCATTTAGAAAAGTGGATTTTACATCCATTTGGTAAAGCTTGAAGTTTTCTTAAAACAAGAATGGGTAAATGAAATACGAATAGCTTCAAAAACATGCTACGGTGCAAATGTTTCATCAAAATCAATACCTTCTTCTTGACATTACTATTGAGCTACTAACCTTGCCTTGGTCATCAAACTTGTACCAAAATATCAAAAAAATTCTGCAATCTCAACAAGATATCTTTGCACAAGAGCATAGTAATATTGAATAGTAGAGTAACAAGTAATACATACTATGCTTTCAAACAAATCATCAAGAGCTTCATAGAACATATAAGTTCAAATAAGCTTATAAAAAGCTATATGAGGTCTTTTTCAAATTTGAAATTTCGAGAGCATATAGTTGAGACCTCATTTAAAAGATGCATTTGAACAAGAGTTTTGACAATAATGAATATGTGCAATCAAATGCATAATTTTGAGAAGAGGATAAATATTTTATCAAAACAAATATAATCATTTACAAGTCTCGGATAAAACAAGCTTTATCGAATAGTGTCTTTCAAAAATCGAAAAATCCTTTTAATGGCACTTGTATGAGATACTTTGAAATATCTTGAAAAGCAAGCACATAGGCATATGACAAAAATATATCGAGTCTATGAGATGAATAACAATGGTGAGCGTGCACTCGATAGTTTATGTCACTCTTGTCAAATAATTAGTAGATAACTATTGATGAAGATATATAAGTCCTACACAATTCTTAAAACAAATGTTGCCCAAAAACATAGCAATAGAAGTGTAGGCTAAAATAAAAGATATCACAAGTATATTATGCATTACAAGTCCATAATGAACATACAGATCATTGTAAATACACAAGAGTTTTAAAAAATCATCATGCAAGGTCTTCTTTTCAAAAGATTTAAAAAAATAAGTATATATTGAAGACCTTTAATTTTAAAAATAAATTTATGAAAAACTCATTTTGAAAAATTTGGCACAATTAAACATGCATAATAACAAAATAAAATGCATATTTAAATGGGGAGATACGGTTTACCAATTACGCCATTTCCATGGGTTGTGTCGTTCCCATTGTTGACGATATCTTCCCCTTTGAAAATCGTCTTGTTGATGATGGCTTCTTCCGATTGTTCCATTTCCAAGGATTATGTTTTTCCCATTGTTGATAGTGTCTTTCTCTTGGAAATTTATTGTGGTGATGTCTTCTCCTTTGATCAAATGAGACGGTCATTTGATGTCTTCTTTGGCGGTATGAATTTTCCTTGATTATTATTTCGGGGTACCTAATATGACATTGTTTTGTGGTACCCTCAAGTGTTTGGGTCCTTTAGGATTAGCTTTGAGACTTTTAGGTCTCCAACAATAATTAGAGCTATTTCTAACCCGACAAGTATTTACCGTATGACCCTTTTTACCACAATAAAACAAGAAATAATTCGAGGAGCATAATTACCAACATGCATAGAGACTTGATTCTTTATCATATTATTAACAACATTAGGCTTATGATCAAGTCCTTTATCACAATTATGAATATCAACAATATTGGACATTTTATTGGTACTCAAGTTGAATTTTGATAAATCCTTTTTCATGCAATTAATATTCTCAACAAGAGTACTATTTTTTCTTTTTCAAGGTTTCTAACCTTATCAAGTGTGGTGGTGTGATCACATGAAAGTGATTCATAAAAAGTAAATAAACTATCCTTTTTATTTTTCAAAACATTGAATTTCTTTTTCAAATTTTTGTATTTAACAAGTAAGCTTTGGAATTCATTTTGAATCTCATCAAAATCATTTTGCAAATCATTATAATCATTATGAAATTCATTATCATAAGAAGTAGAAGGTTTAGAACTTACCTAATTTTCTTTTTCAAGCCCATAAGACATTGTTCAACTTCTTCATAGTTGGAAGTTGTAAGAGGCTTGTTCCTTGGATTTGATTTTGTATCCACTTGAGAAGTAGATGCTTTTGAGTTGCTCCTTTCATTTGCATATATTTCATAGATGGCTTCTAATTTTTGCCATACTTCATGTGCCAATCGAATTCCTACAATATGATCAAATTTCAAAGTGGTAAGTGAACAATACAAAATATTTAGAGCTTTACCATTTAAGGAGATGATTTTCTTCTCTTCATCATTGAGCTCCTTGAGGACTTTGGAGGTGTGTGGTGTATCTCTTCTGGAATAGATTCTCCATTGACGACCGTGTTCCAAATATCGAACCCGCAACCTTGTAGATAGCATTTCATTCTTTCTTTCCAAAATGTATAATTTTTGGAATCAAATAGTGGTGGCTTGGTGATGGAGGCGCCGTGGGTAGACTTCATTCGTAGCCGGTGATCGTTCCTCTTTACTCGCGATGTGGAACGAGCTTGCCAAAGAGTTTGGCTCGATACCACTTGTAAGTCCAAGCGCTACGATAATCTAGAGGGGGTGAATAGATTATCTCCATCTTTTCGATTATGCCCTCTTTTGCGAATCAAACAAGCCAAGACAATAGTAAAGGTGCGAGAAGTAAACAACACGCATCGATTTATAGAGGTTCAACCCACCTAGGGCCTAATCCTCTACCACCCCAAGATATCCGGGATGGATTTCAAAAGAAAAAGATTTTATTAATTACCAAAATTAATACAACACCCTACAACATCACCTTGAAGAGTACCACACTCTTCTTCAACACCACCTTTGAGATTACCACAATCTCTCTTGAAGATTACCACAATCTCCAACGGCACCTTGTGAAGATTACCACAATCTTCAATCTTGAAGAATACCAAATTCTTCAAACACCTCAAGAGCACCACACTCTTGAATAAGAAGATCACCACAATCTTCTTGTACCTATCACATAGATCATCCAAGTGTGTTTTTACCACAAGAATATTCACAAGGATATCTTGTGTTGAATGATAACCCAAAAATTCAAGATTACAACTCGATAATGAATGATACAAATATGAGTGCAAGTGTAATCAAGAAATAAGCCTAGACCTCAAGATGTGAAAGTGAAAGACCTTAGGCTATTACAATAAGAATAATAACAATGAAGAACAAATATGTTTGCTTGAGTGTATCTTCTTGTCTTTAGTATATTCTCTCTTCTTGTTGTGATTTAAATCTTCCTCTATTTATAGGAGATGATTGATCATTGATAGGCTCCTCTTGGGAACTGATTTCTACAAAAAAATTGCAATTAAAATCAAGATTATAGCTGTTAGAAATCAATCCCACAAATTAGGGAAAAGTTGTCTGCTGCACAACGGTTAGAAATTTGTTGTCAAACTTGAGAAGGGCGACCGGTCGCAAGACCGATAGAGATTGAAAGATAACACATCAAAAATTCACAGGGGGACCGATCACGGGGGGTCCGACCGGTCGCCCCTAGTGTGGATCGGTCACCCTCACAAAATATGCATTACAGAGTGTTCGTAATGTTCCCAATGTACTTGTCGCCTTCTAGGTCGACCGGTCGACCTCCGGGGTTTTCTCAAACATCTCGTTTCTGTTTTAAAACTCATCTCCAGGTACGGGTTGCCTATAGAGGCGTGGTTGACCTCAAAACAAAAGTGTTGTCCAATATTATATCGAAAATAAACTCCAAGAAATACTCCGAAAAATAGTAAAAACATTTTAGTCCGATCGGGAGTATTAGGACAACATTTAGAAACATAGTTTTGATGTAGAAACTCATAGACACAAAATCATTAAAAGTGTTGTCCAATTTTGTCAAAATAAACTTGAAGAAATACTCCGGAAAATATTAAAACCATTTTAAATCATTTAGGAGTATTTGGACAACCTTTAAAAACATTGTTTTGGTATAAAAACAAAATCATCAAAATCATGATAAAAACATTTATCAAACAATTTTAATAATAAACAAATCATATAGAATACATCGGACCTCGTAGTCATGGAAAATGCACTCCATATTTTGTATTTGTGTTTTGTCGTTATACGATTGCTTTTCATAATTACGCACAAGACGAAGTTTCATATTTCTTTGTGTTTTTGACATATTCAAATCCTTGATCAAAGTTAACATGGAGGTCATACTATTTTTTATATTAAAGCTATTTATAGTTTGTTGAATTGCGATGAATGTTGGAAGAATGAATGACATGATAGCACATATATATAGGTGAGGCGTATGGAATTGATAAGGAAATAATTTTTTTAGGATAATTTGATTTATTGTGATTTTTTCCTAATTTATGTTATTTTGTGTGTTTTTAGTATATTCGAATTGTTTGGCAATCGCGACATCTAATAATAAAATTGAGAAATCAGAAAAATAAGGTATTTTTTATTTGAGATCTTCTGAAATTTCATCAAATCGGTATATATATATATATTTGAAACTCAATTTCTAATATGTTATCTTATAAATTTGTAATTAGCTAATGATTTGAATAAGGTAATCTTCTATTTTAATAAAACGATTTTTAAAATTTGTTTTAGTTTTACAAAAAAACCCATATAAATCATCCAATGTACATGAATTAATTGCTTTTAAGCATGCCTTTTTAAATTGATCAAATGTATATTGTATATATATTTCCTGTATAAGATTAGGTAAACTTAGAAACTTGTTTGGCAAGTAATAATTAATATAAGTTGCCATAAACATGAAAATTAAAATAAGTAAGTTTGAAATATGGGGATTTTAAATATTATAGTAAATTAACAGAAATTATGTTGCCAAAATTAATATTAATACTTACCATTCATAATTGAAATTACAAACTTATTTGTAAAGTTATTATTAATTAAAAATTCTGTAAATTTGCAGCAGATTAATAATGTTTGTTACCAATATAAGGAAAGTTAATAGAGGTTAATTATAAAATATTTCAATTAATGACCAGCGCGTTCAACACACTTAGAAAAATAAGAAAAGTTAAGAGAGGTTAATTACAAACAAAGATCTCTTGTGAGACGGTATGAGACCGTGAGATGGTGATACTTTAGTGTGAAAAGTGAAATTTTTAGTTTAAAAGTGATATTTTATCTAAATACACTAATTGAAGTGTATTTATACACTAAGAGTATCGCTTTTTACACTAAAAGTCTCACGGTCTCACGGACTTTCACCATCTCATATAAGTTTTTGCGAATTACAAAATATTTCATATAAGCTTTTAGTGTAAAAACTGTCTCACGGTCTCACGGTCTCAAGGACTTTCACCGTCTCATATAAGTTTTTGCGAATTACAAAATATTTCGTATAAAAATTGGACCAACACGTCGGAATCGCAAAATGGCGAGAGTATAGCACAAAAAAAAGAAGGGAATTTTTCTTTTTACTATTTCCTAAGCCCTTTTCTTTATATATATATATATATATATATATATACTATTGCTAATGTTATAAAAATGTCATTGATCGATTTTGGGATCCGTCTAATGGATTTCGGCCCGTTAGGCCATTTGACATGAGTTTTTGTCATTTGATAATATTATGTGGGTTTATGATGGAGTGTCTGCAAAAAGAAATTACAAAAAGTGAAAAATGAATTGAAAATGAAAATTTTGAAATATTTTGAAAATGTTGTTGAAAAGTAAAATAAGTTAAGAAACATTGTTTCATAATAGATTCTAGTTGTTATTATTATTATTATTAATTTTTTTGTGTTAGAATTGTATTTTCATTGAACTTCAAAATAATAAATTATTTGTGAATCTTGAATGAATAAATTAAACTAACTTACTCACAGTAATCATTTTCGTATGTAAATTATATTAATATTTATCTATGTTTATGTATTGTAGTTATATTGAATATATATTCATATTTTCTTTCGAGAAAAACATATATACATTTTTGTAATATATTATATATTAAAATTATATAGTTATTTGGATTATTGAGATATTATAAAATAAGACAAAGTGAAAATGCACCCCTTTAATTTCTAAATACACCCCATCTATTTTTTTAGACATATAATATTATTTTTCCTTTCACCCTCTCTCATTATTCTTCTCTCTACAAAATATTCCAAAATTAAAAGAAATTCAAAACCATAAATTCGCTGCAAATATGGACCCGAATGAATTCATCGACATCAATAATGTAAGAATTTTGATATTTTATTGCTTTAGGTATCATAATTTTCCTATTTTTCATGTTTTTCGTTCAAAATTTCGATTGGATCGCGCACCCTACGCACAAATTTTGACATGGTACGATAGTGCCAATTTTCTACATGGCACGACCATATTTAAATACATGGCACTATCGCGCCTTATTTAAATAAGGCACTATCGTGCCATGTATATAAAATACATACATGGCACTATCGTGCCTTATTTAAATAAGGCACTATCATGCCATGTATATAAAATACATACATGGCACTATCGTGCCTTATTTAAATAAAGCACTATCGTGCCATGTTTTAATTTTTTGTTTAAGTTTTTTTTTTTTATGAATTTTTTTAATATTTTGACAGAATTAAGTATGAACCCCTCACAGTGTAGTGTTGTTTATCCAACCAATAATAAGACGAATCAAGTACAAGACTTAAGTATTGTTACGGATTACACAGACGTTTTTCACAACTTACGAAATTTTCTCATCTCGTGAGAAGTTATTTGAATGGGTATGCGAGTGGGGAATGAACATGGTATGGTAATAGTAATAATTAGTTCGGATAGTGGTACTGGTAAGAGGAGACCTCGTATGTTATCGGCCTATGAACGTAGTGGAAAATACTTGTGAATATAGTGGAAAATTAACCCGAGGAAAGCATCAAGAGGAAAATACTCGAAAAGATTATGTCCCCGAGCAATTTAAAAAAAAAAAGGTCGTGGGAGAAAAACTAAACAAAGAAGTGTGGATGTCCATTTCGTTTAAAGGGTAAGGAAATCTCCATTGACGAATGGGTTTTGAATGTTGAATGTAGTGTTCATAATCACCCGATTGCCCAATATTTGGAGGGTCACTCATATGTTGGTCGATTGTCCAAGAACAATGAGGAATATGTCATGGATATTTCACAGGTAATACTCGACCCAAAGACATTTTGTTTGGTTTGCAAGAGAAATTTGTAGATAATAAGTCCACAATACGGACTATCTACAATGTTCATATGAAGAATATAGAGTTGTTGAACGAGACGGTCGATCTCGGATGCATCAACTTATGTGGAAATTAAAGGAGCATAAATATTTCTATCATGATAGGCGTTGTGAAATGACTAACACCGTGAAAGACCTTTTTTGCTCACCCGATGAGCGTTGAGTTGTTGTATGCTTTTCCGAAGGTACTTTTTATGTATTGTACGTACAAGACAAATAGGTACAAGTTACCCTTGTTGGAGATTGTTTGCGTGACGTTGATACATATGACATTCTCTATTGCGATCGCTTATTTGGAGTTTGAGCGGAGGACAACTACATATGGGCATGTACCATTTTAAAATCCTTGATGGACCCACTTTCCCTCCCTACTTTTGTGATTGTTCTTGACAGAAATTGGCTCTAATAAATGCAATTGAAAGAACATTTCCCAATACGAGACATTTTCTTTGTCGGTGGCACATTAGTAGGAACATTTTGGCAAATTGCAAGAAAATACTTCGCACGAAAGAGAAATCATAATATTTTATGTTGTATTGGAATTTATTAGTCCTTGCGATACCGAGTCATCATTTTATGAATTACTCGGAGATTTCAATCAATTTGTAGAATATCCACCAGCCGTGTGCAATATGCAATGGAGCAATAGGTTGGGCCTTACAAAGAAAGATTTGTGTCCCGCTTGCAGACGAATAAAATCATGTATTTCGACAATACCACTACGGATAGGTAAAGTTCACACCAATGTGATTAATATTTCTTTCTATATTTTAATTAGATATATAAAAAAATAGTCGGGGTAACTTTGAGACATGTTGGGGACATATTCACACCCTTTCTTGAGACATCACATAACACAATCAAACACTCGTTTGAAAAGAGCGAAATGTAGTCCAACATAAATTCAAATTAATTATATTCATGTCATTGTGAGGTATGTTGTCTATACATGCATTGAATAAAATATATGACGAAATGGATGATATAACAGAGGTGGTATTGATCCCTTATTGTGTGGGTGTGTGTTGAGAAAGACATGTGGATTACCTTGTGCTCATGAGATATCCGAGTATGTGAGGTTGGACAAGCCAATTCCCCTTCATCAAATTGATGCGTTACGAGAAAATTAGATATGTCACCGAGTGGAGGGGATGATGTTGGTGTTGGGCATGAAGTTGGCGGTCGATGGACTCGGTGTGTGGGTGATTTATACACAAAATTTGAACAAGCCCCGAAGCGAGAAAGACTGATCGATGTTGAAAAGATTGTTGGAAGTTGCCAATCCAACAATAACCTCACTGATTGAGCCCGAGATTCATACTTGTACTCATGGACGTCCTAAAGTGTCAAAATCTAAACAATCCAAATCTACGAAATGTGACCCAAGCAAATTTGAGTATGTGGAGTCCATTAAAGATAGTTGTTCGCCGGTTGATGAAGTAATCTACCATGTTGGTCCAACAAATGATACTCCTATGTTCACATCAATTCCAAGGCAAAAACTACCGATAAATACAGTATTATTTTATTAGATGACATTCTTTTAAACAATTATTGTGCAATTGGTCTGACTTTAGTATTTGAATAGGTTGTTCGTCGACCTGGTTTTAAGTAATCGCTGCCATCTTACTTTCATGATTACATTGTTCGTATTAAAGATGTTGAGAGTGATGGTCATTACGGTTTTCGTGCCATATCTGACCTACTTGGCTATGGTGAGGAATCTTGGGGTCGTGTTCGAGGAGATCTCTCTCATGAGTTAACATCAAATCGAGATTTGTATGCACATGCATTCATTAAACATGGTCGTGTTGATGAAATTTTGAATAAACTTAATTGTTATGATGATATTGCAAAAACAAAAAATGGTTTTGTTTGCCAGAAATGGGTTACTTAGTTGCATCGGCATATAATGTTGCTCTTGTATGTTTGGATAGGAGAATGTCCCTCACATATCTACCCTTCGAATAATGTCCGACCAATCCGAAATTGCTATGTATCGGATTTGTGAATGGGAACCATTTTATTGAGGTACACACTTCATTTATTCACATTATTTATTTTATTTTATATGGATGCTTATGTTGATATTGTTTCATTTGTAGGTGTTTCTTACCGATGGTCATCCATTACCTCCTGTGGCTTCTATGTGGTTTACGATTCGCAACGATTGTGCATTAAGGTGGAATAATTATTATAGTCAACAACTTCAAAAATACAGTGAAAGTGTTGGAACTAGTCAGATTCGTAGTACTAAGTCTATAACTTTGGGCTAGTCGTTTATTGTAATTTGGAGACATTTGTTGATAAATGAAGATATTTTTTTTCGTATTTTGGCTTTTAGCTTTTTCTTTCGGATAAAAAGCTTTTTTGTTTTTTTTTACTGGTCTTTTTCCCACGACTTCAAACAAGAAAGTGTTTCTATGATTGTGTTATTATTTTTTGGATTTGTATATCTGATTGTTGACTAGTACAGTAGTACATGATATATGAATAAAATAAAACAAAAATTAGAAACAAGAGAGCTAAGACAGTCACAAATGTGAATCATACTTAGCATATGGACTTCAACACCTGAAAACAGGAATGCTGCAAAAAATTATGAACATGTTGCGAGTCTGCGACTATCCTTCAAAATAACCCCAATTGATCAAAACAATGCTTTCACTTTCTAACACATTTTCACCTTATTGTTCGATAATGCTGCTCTCTTCAGGCAACATGAAAGTATGACAAAAGTTGGACAAGTTCAATATTCTATAAACTCATCAAACCTCCAATACAATAAGATAGGGGTTTTTTAACAGAATATTATAGTTGGGGGAAATTATTACATAAATATAGTGAATTTGGGGGCCGTTAATTTTTTAAGGTTGGTCGTTATTTGCATCAACGACTAAAGCTTAGTCGTTGATGCAAACAACGACCAAACAATAAATTTGTTTTTTTAATAAAAATGGTCCCGGTCGTTACTACAAAGATAACGACTGGGGAATAAAAAAAAATTCAAAAGCAGTCGTTACCTGCAGTAACGACTGCAGGCCTTTTTAAAAAAAAATTGTTTATTGCATTAAAAGAAATGATGGAAGGGGGACAAGGTTGAGAAATTGTACGAAGCCCTACCACTATCCACTAGTTCACTGGCTTTATTTAATCCAAATTTAACAATGGTACACACTCCAACTTTTATTCTTTCAAAAATAAATAGACCTCACAATCACAACACAACATTATGTTTGGTGGCCCACTTGCAATTTTTGTTTATTGCATTAAAATCTTGAGTTTTTTTGTAATTAACCCAAACCCGTGTTTTCGTAATTAACCCAAGAATATATATGTCACGCCCCAAACGGGACGCGACGAACGATCCACAACTTAAATACAAATGAACCAACAAACCGCATAAAATATCAATGAGAACCCATAAGACAGAGTCTAAATAGCAATGAATCAAATAACAAGTACGAATAAATCTTACGATCTACAATCCATCATCCAAGTTACAACCCGAAAATCAACAAAATATAGCATCTTAAAGTCAAAGGTCATATGCCCCTCAATTACAAACCCGAATAGAATGAAAAACAAAAGTTCGACAACAATATAAGAAAAGAGTCCAATCAACAAAGACAGAAGCGTAAATCCAACCAAAGATAGTACAAGGTCTCAATCCAGAGCTTCTGGTTCAAAGATCTCCAACGAAATCCTCATCGAAGGTTAGAAAACAGGTGGGGATGAGACAAAAATCTCGATGGATGGGGTGATTGTGTGCGAGTGTGGCGCAATATAGTTAATGTGAGAAAACAGATTATATGAAAACGCGTGAGTATGATGCATGATTTCACACACGCTTCACAAGCGTCGTGATAAAATAATACAATAGTATATTTATACGATTCAAGAAAATAGCTTCATGGTCACACAGCACTATGTGAATCGGTCGAAGACAGGTAGGATTGCGTGCGGAAGGAAGTGTAACGCCAATCCTATGCAAGGCAAATAATGGTTGCGTCGGTTTGTAGCGCCAACCAATGCAAAAAGCAGTAGCGGTTGCGTGCGGAAATGTAACGCCAACCAAAACAGACGATAACTCGAATCGTGTGGATCGGATAAAATGATTCCTTCGTTCTTCCTTGTAACTCCCGGTCGGTATGGTCCAAGACCGGCACCTTATCGCTCCGTAGGCAAAGACAAAATCCACAAATGGAGTCGGCGGGCTCGGATCCGTCATAATCATGATTATACCTCGCATTACGACCCGCTCCCTCGACAAACTCCGTCCCCGCCGGGGATTAGGGCGATGGGGCCAAGAGTGGAATAGCAGCCGAGCCTTCCCATCCCCGACGTATCCATTCCGATTGTGAGCTCGACACACCAAGTTGACTCGCAGAAAGTAATTACAATTACAGCGATCAACCAGCAATGAGTATTATTGATTCGGGAAGCGATTTAGGAATTTTTTTTTGAAAACGCGAGTGGCAATTATGGCGTTGATGGAGTTTTTGGATGAAGATAATTATCGGAAGGATAAGCAACCTTCGATATCTTGAAAGATTAGGTGGGACATAAATCCGTTATAGATTCAATTAGCAAGGCCGGGAAGTCGCTCCCGCGATCGGGTATTAATCGGTCAAATTGATCCGATAAGTCGGGGGTTTTTGGGAAAGAAAAATATTTAAATTAAATCTCCAAGTCAGAGAGTCCAGGGATATTTTAGTAAAAGAGAAAATAATTTGAGTTAGGTCCTTTATAAAAGAAAAATTGTAATTTAGCCCCGTTTTGTAAAAACTAACACTTTGGGGTTAAAAATTGAATAATTAAATATCCCGACCTTGAAAAATTATGAGGTCAGTTCCTAAATTCTCCAAATTAACCAGAGATTCAGGTTTTTAAAGTTTTATGGTCGAGTCTTTATAAAAATCTCACATTGGCCCCAAATTTGTAAAAATTGTCAATTCGGACCTTAAGTTTTAAAAAATTCGAACTCACAAACCGGAAGGGCTTTTAATGTGATTCCAGTTGGAAAATGTCACTAAGGTTGGTAGGATATTGGGATAAAAGCAGTTTTTAAAAGCAATATGTATAGGTCCTTCAACTTTTGAAAATATCATTTTTGTCCCATTTTAAAATAATTGCCTTTAAGGCTTTTAGGGGTCCAATTGTTATGTAATTTGAACCTTGGGTCCAAAATATAATTAAGTTATAGTTAAGTTAGTATTTCCAGGTGCATGGGCTGCATAAGTCCTGGAAATTTCATTTGGGTCCTCAAGTTTAATATTTTACACATTAGTCCCTCAATTTTAGTAAAATTACTTTCCAAGCCCTAACCACTTGGATTTTTGGAATACTTTTAAAAGATGAAATTCCCAGTACCTTAAGAGTAAAAATTTCAATTTTTAAGGTGAAGGTCTGGTACAGTTTTAAAAATTGCAAAGTAGCCCTTAAACTTTCAAAATTTTACAATCTAGTCCTTGGGCTTTTAAAGGTTGATTTTATTTATCTTAAAACTCTTAAAACTTTATTAAAATGTCCAAAAGTCATTTTTTGAACCTGAGTACAGTCCCAAATTTCGAAATTTGCAGAGGGGTCCTTTAACTTTTATTTTCTTGCAATTTAGTCCACCAACTTTCTATTTTTGCATTTTTAAGTCCAAAATTGAAATTTAATCAATTATGCTCGACTTTTCCAGGTTATAAGTCATCCAAAACATAGATTTTAAAGATCATACACATGCATGTCCAATACATACAAAAATTCATCAATTAAAACATTAAAGTGTACATGCATGCACCTAAAATTCAATAAATAATAATTTTGAGCAACTCTTGAGAATTTTCATGATTTGATATATAAAATTGACATGCAATATATAATTATATATATCTCAAGGCTCATGATTAAAGTTTCTACATGCATTTAATCAAAACACCTAAAAGTTGGAAAAATAATTTTTCCACCCACCTTAAATTTGGAAATTGTGAAATAAAAGGATAATTTCACAATTTTTGGTTGAGGCTTCTTAGGTCAGCCCCTAAGTCAAGAAAATATCAAAATTTGGAGTTAGAAAAATGAGAGAAAAATTAAGGAGAAAAAGAAGGAAATAAGGAAATGAAAAGGACTACACTTTACCTTGTGTAGTAGATGTTTGGAGACTAGTTGAAGCTCAAAAATTGGAAATTTTGGCTCAACTCCAAAATCTCCTAAGGTCAGCCCCTATTTCTCAAAAATGAAAAAGGGGTGTTAAAATTTGAAAAAAATAGGAAGAGTAGGGAAGAAGGGTCTAGTACACAATTTTACTTGCAGAAGTCTAGTTTTCTACTATTTTCTTCTTCAAGCTTGAGGTCTTTCTTCAAAATGTTATCAAGCTCTATTCTTCAAGGTCTTCTAATTGTACCTCCAAACCAAATTCAAACTTAAGTTAAGAAGGTGGAAGAGATGAACAATGTGATATCCAAAAATGGATTGAAGTTAAAATTTCTTACCTTGTATGATGATGGTTCGATTTTTAGTGAAGAATAGGAGGAAAATGTTGAAAATTTTTCTAAGTATAGAAGAAGAAAATGAAAGGAAGAATAGCGAGAAGTTGGGAGTTTTTAGAGAGAAGGAGGAGGATTTTTGCTAGAGAGTAATTGTGTTAGATGAAAATGAGATGAATTTTTGACAAAATTTGGCCATATGGCCGTCCACTTCATGGAGAGAGGGGGAGAGGATTTTGATCAAATTGTGTCTTGTAATTTGTCTCTTGCATGGAGACAAAAATGCAAGTCAAAGTGTGGGTCAATTGGAATTTGAGAGGAATAAGAAGAATGTTGGGAAGAATGGAATAAGTTGGGAAAAATAATAATAAAGAATTGGTGTATAAGATGATGTGTATAATGTTTGAATTAATGATATAATTATACACAAGATGACTAATATATGGTGTAGGTGTACAAGAGTTGGATGATATTTTTATCCCAAAAATACCACCATGGCCGTCCACTTTGAGGGCAAATTGGTAATTTCATTTTTTTTTTTTGTCCCAAATTTGATGATAATAGATGAAATATATCAATCTCCAAAATATTTAGTGATTTCCTTGATCACTTGTAAGTCTCATGATCACTTAATCTAAATCAAAATCTTAATTCTATAAGGTAAAAGTCTCTAAAATAAATAGTCTCTTAAAATTCTAAGGTGGCTAATAAATACAAAAATAGTAGTAATGATCAATCAAGTGATCATAAATGAGGATAGAATTAAATAAGATCATGATCACAAATAATTAAATAAAATGAAATAAAATACAAAATGTATATATTATTATTAATTACCCGTCAAAATGACGCGATAAAATAGTCGATCAAATGTTTAAACAACAATAAGGATCCATTAATAGCTTCGAAAAATTGGGGCTTCACATCCTCCCTTCCTTAAAAGAATTTGGTCCCCAAATTCTCTTGAATAGTTCGATATTGATTTCTTATGTCTTCTTCCATCTCCCACGTTGCGTCTTCGTCTCGGTTGTGGTTCTCGCCACACCACTTTAACCATCGGAATTTCTCTCTTACGCAATCGTCGATCTGCGATCAATGATCCGGATCGCCTCTCGGTGTAGGATAGATTTTCCATTAGAGGAGGAGTATCTCGAGTGATGATATGCTCGGGATTTGGTTGATACTTCTTGATGCTCTTGACACGTGGAATACATCGTGCATTCCCGCATAAGTGCTAGTAACTCGAGTCCGAAGGCTAACTTCCCGATCCTCCGTAAAATCTTGTAAGGTCCAACATATCTCGGGCTCAACTTGCCTCCTTTCTTCGGATTGATCAATCCTTTCCGTGGTGAGAGTCCGAGAAATACTTCATCACCGACTTCAAATTCCAAATCCTTTCTTCTCTTGTCCGCGTAACTCTTTTGGCGGCTCGAGCCGTGCGAATCCGCTCCTTGATCGGGGTCTTGACCTTCTCCATGGCCTCATGAACTAAGTCGACCTTTGGAATCGAGGCGACTTTCGTTTCTCTTTCGAGTCCATTGGTCATCAATCTCCCAGTGTAGTGGGGATCTACATTTTCGCCCATACAATGCCTCGTAGGTGCCATCCCAATCGTAGCTTGATAACTATTATTGTAGGCGAACTCGGCTAATGGTAAGTGTGAATCCCAACTTTCTTGAAAATCTAAGGTGCGGGCTCGCAACATATCTTCAAGGGTTTGAATTGTTCGCTCGATCGTCCATCGGTTTGTGGATGTGTTCTTTGTCTTTGAAAACTTAGTGAGGTACCCAATTCCTCGTGCAAGCACTTCCAAAACGGAGACAAACCTCGGGTCTCTCAGGATACTATATCGACCGGTACTCCATGCAATCGAATGATTTCTGATATAAATCGTGCAAGTTTACGCAAGCTATCGCTTTTCTTGATGGATAAAAAGTGTGCGTGCGATTTCGTGAGTCGGTCTACAACCACCCAAATAGCATCATGGCCTCCTCCTCGTCCTTGGTAGATCCGTCACGAAGTCCATCGTTATATGTTCCCATTTCCACTGAATTCTCAATGGTTGTAGCAAACCTAAGGTCGTTGGTGTTCGCTTTTACTCGTTGACAAGTCAAACATCTCGCAACGAACTCTGCTACCTGGTTCTTCATGTTTACCCACCAATAACTCCGTTTCAAATCCTTATACATCTTGTTTCCTCCAGGATGTATAGTGTATTTCGAGCGGTGTGCCTCCGCTAGGATTTTATTCCTAATCTCGCCGTCATTTGGTACACACACTCGATTCCGGAACCTGATAACTCCATCTTCAGGTACCGAGAATTCTGATCTTTCTCCTTTAAGTATCTTCTCCTTTAGTTTTTGAAGATGTGTGTCTTTCTCTTGCGCTTCTTTGATCTCATTCAGCAGATTGGGTGTAACTGAAATGTTGGCACATGAAATCTGAGTATTGGTTCTTGTTAGATTCCAATTGCTCACTCTTTTAATGATTCCCACTCTCGAATCATAAGTCCGCTAAGCTCGCCTTTCGCTAGAGCGTCGCTACGACGTTAGCTTTCCGGGATGGTATTGAATATCAAAGTGATAGTCCTCAATCAACTCCATCCATCTCCGTTGTCTCGTTGAGGTCTTTCTGCGGGAGAATAGATACTTCAAGCTATTATGATCCGTGAAAACCGTGAATGTTGCTCCGTAGATATAGTGTCTCCATTTCTTCAACGCGAAAACTATCGCCGCCAATTCCAAGTCATGCGTTGGATAATTGGCTTCATACGATTTGATTTTTCGTGACGCATAAGCGATAACCTTTCCTTCCTCGCATGAGCACTCGCTTCCTAGTCCTTCTTTTGATGCATCACTGTAGACGACAAAGTTTTCGGTTCCCTTTGGAAGGGCTAAGACTGGAGTCGTAGTAAGTCGTTTCTTCACTCTTGAAACTCGCCTCGCATTTGTCATTCCACTCAAACTTGACTTGCTTCAGGTTAGTCGAGTGAGTGGTCCGCTATCTTGGAGAAGTCCCGGACAAATCTTCGATAATATTCACTAGTCCTAGAAACTTGATTTCCGTTCTGACTCGGGTTGTTTCCATTCAACCACCTGCCTCTGTACCTTCAAGGATCTACTGCAATCCCAAAGTGTCGGATACTATATGTCCCAAGAACGCGACTTCACTAAGCCAAAATTCGCACTTGTCGAATTTGGCGTACATGCTTTATGCTCTCGTAGTGTCTCTAAAACAATCTTCGATGACGTTCGTGCTCTTCTCTAGACTTAGAGTATACGAGTATGTCATCAATGAATATCACTACGAATTGATCCAAATAAGGTTGAAAGACTCGATGCATTAGGTCCATAAATGCTTTCCGGTGCATTCGTCGACCGAAAGGCATTACTACAAACATCGTAGTGCCCATATCGGGTTTGAAATGCGCTTTTGGAAATGTCTCCTTCGCGGATCTTCGATTGGTAATATCCTTGTTGTAAATCAAACTTGAGTACACCGTCGCTCCTTGAAGTTGATCAAATAGTTCGCCTATCCTCGGGAGGGGATATTTGTTCTTGATGGTCACACTATTAAGACCATGATAATCTATACATAGTCTTAATGTGCCATCCTTCTTTTTGACGAACAAAGACAGTGCTCCCCACGGAGACGTACTCGGTCGGATAAATCCCACATCCATCGGTTTTTTAGTAATTGCGTTTTCAACTCTTGTAACTCAAGAGGAGCCATTCTATACGGTGTTCTAGCAATCGGGCGGTCCCCTGGCAACACCTTGATGGTGAACTTAACTTCCTATCGGGAGAGGTACAAAGTGGTGAGTTCTTGTGGAAATACATTCGTATATGCCGATACTATAGGTACTTGGTTGATTTGTGTCTCAACCTTGGGTTTGTTAATTACAAACGCCAAGTACCCATCACCCCTCTAGTGATCGCCCTTCTTCGCTTTCATTGCTTTGAAATGATTGGGGCAATCTTAACTCGTGCCCTTCTCGAAATCTCCACTTCGGGTTTTCCGGTTCACATAGCTTAATGGACTTGTTATGGCAGTCCATTTGTGCATGGTGTGCGATAACCATTCATTCCCAATATCACATCGTATTCGAATATAGGTAATAAGATCAAATCGGCAGAAAGTTTATCTCAAAGAATCTTAACTTCGCATACATTATAGATAATATATGTTATCCGACTTGCACCCATAGAGTTGACACTTCTAAGCATATAGGCATATGTTCCATGCATGCATGCGGTTTGTGTACAAAATGCGGTGCAACAAATGAATGCGTTGATCCAGGGTCGAACAATATTTTAGCGTAGTGGTTAGATACTAGAAGCGTACCTTCCACCACGCTCCGTTGCCTCCGAGCCTCCCCGTCCGGCTAGTGCAATGCTCGAGCGGGCATCCTTGCCGATTCCCCGGCCATTTCCCGGCTTCGTGGTTGTGTCTGTTTGGTTGGCCATTGTACTGGCAATCTTGGTACTGTGCTGATTACTACCACAAATACAAACACCTTCCTTGTTTACGCCAACATTGCTCGGCAGATGTCCCGTTTCTCGGCAATGTGCACACTTTGACCCGCTTTCCTTGACCGGTCTCTTTCCTTTTGTCCTGCTTGCTTAATTGGTCCCTTCAAACTTAGCAGCGGTTTAGATAGTTGCCCCACAAATGTCCTCTTAAGACTGTCGATGGCCTACTCGAATCTGTCCAATACGGTTCGATCCCGACTAATGCGGAGAGTCGCTTTTTACACATGCCGAGTAGGTTGCCGCTTCAACGATCAACAACTATTTCTCGGTTCCGTTTTAATCCTCGAGTGAACTTGTAAAGCTTATCCTCTTGATCGATTGTCCCCAGAGCATACTTGGACAATCGGTGAAATTCGACTGCAGATCGAGCCACAATCGTTCCTCGCCTCAATCTATGGAATTCATCCCGTGCTTCCTTCACGACTGGGAATATATTGTTCATTGAATTCAGCCAAGAAATTTCCCCATGTTCGATTACTCGGTCCTGTTCCCATCTCCTTTCAACTCGCCCTCCACGTCTCTCAATCGGCCGATTCCAGCATTTAAATACAAAGTGAGTGTGACTCTCTCGTCGTCGGAGTATTGAAGAGCATTGAAGATATTTTCCAGCTTCTCTATCCATTCTTCCGCTTTCACATCGTCCGCTCTCCCAAGAAGGTTGGTGGGTCAAACCGCAGAATCGCTCCAATGTGCGATCGTTCGCCTCTCGGGCGGGTTCGAGCACGGGTTGAGGCTCGCCTGTTTCCTCATAAACACCAAGATTTGCCGCAAGGCTTGTGCAATCATTGTCTCCTGCGCAGGGGAGGAGGTGGTAATTCCCGGAGAGGGTACCCGATCCCCGGGTACATCATCGTCTCCTCGTGGAACGCGACGAGGTCTCCCACGCCCTCGATGTTCGCCATTCTCGATCAACAAAACTAAGGCCGATCACCAAAGGCAAAGGAAAGATAAGGAGGGAATAAGGAAATAATGAATAAGTAAATCAGTCAAGAATCAACTAAGTCAAGACAAGTATGACTATGAAATCTCAAAGTATGCGTTCTAACTTAGTTCAAATATCAATAAGACGGTTCTATGCTAATTTGAAATCGATTTCACACTTAATTAGTCAAGTCGCGTAATACCCAAAACACAGCATCGAGGGTCCTATCCTGGGTCGCCGGTGTAAGTTTCCATCTTACTAGCCGAGCTCGATACCACTTTTCTTCTCACACGCCAAATGGGACGCGACGAACGATCCACAACTTAAATACAAATGAACCAACAAATCCATAAAATATCAATGAGAACCCAATAAGACAGAGTCTAAATAGCAAAGTGGAATCAAATAACAAGTACGAATAAATCTTACAGTCTACAATCCATCATCCAAGTTACAACCCGAAAATCAACAAAATATAAAGATCTTAAAGTCAAAGGTCATATGCCCTCAATTACAAACCCGAATGGAATGAAAAACAAAAGTTCGACAACAATATAAGAAAAGAGTCCAATCAACAAAGCAAGAAGCCATAAATCCAACCAAAGATAGTACAAGGTCTCAATCCAGAGCTTCTGTTCAAGATCTCCAACAAAATCCTCATCTAAGGTTAGAAAACAGTGGGG
This sequence comes from Rehmannia glutinosa, assembly GCA_016081115.2. Lineage (NCBI taxonomy): Eukaryota > Viridiplantae > Streptophyta > Magnoliopsida > Lamiales > Orobanchaceae > Rehmannia > Rehmannia glutinosa. The sequence goes on along the minus strand of JABTTQ020003003.1, from coordinate 167,817 downwards.
ATGAGACAAAAATCTCATTAGATGGGGTGATTGTGTGCAGTGTGGCGCAATATAGTTAATGTGAGAAAACAGCTTATATGAAAACGCGTGAGTATGATGCATGATTTCACACACACGATTCACAAGCGTCGTGATAAAATAATACAATAGTATATTTATACAGATTCAAGAAAAACGGTTCATGGTCACACAAATATATGTGAATCGGTCAAGACAGGTAGGATTGCGTGCGGATTTGTAGCGCCAACCAATGCAAAATGTAGCGGTTGCGTCACGGAAATGTAACGCCAACCAAAATGGGACGATAACTCCGGAATTGTGAGGATCAAACAAAGATTCCTTCGTTCTTCCTTGTAACTCCCGGTAGATGGTCTAAGACCGGCGCCTTATCGCTCGTCCGTAGCAAAGACAAAATCCACAATGGAGTGGCGAGGCTCGGATCTATCATAACCATGATTATACCTCGATTACGACCCGCTTCCGCTCGGACAAACTCCGTCCCTCAATTGCGGGATTAGGGCGATGGGGCCTAAGAGTGGAATAGCAAGCTGCCGGTTCCCATCCCCCGACGTATCCATTCCGATCGTGAGCTCGACACACCAAGTTGACTCGGCAGAAAGTAATTACAATTACAGTGCAATCAACTGCACTCGAGTATTATTGATTCTGGGAAGCGCTTTATGAATTTTTTTTTTTAAAACGCGAGTGGCAATTTCGGCGTTGATGGAGTTTTTGGATGAAGATGATTATCGGAAGGATAAGCAACCTTCGATATCTTGAAAGATTAGGTGGGACATAAATCCCGTTATAGATTCAATTAGCAAGGCGGGGAAGCGCTCCGCGATCGGGTATTAATCGGCAAAATTGATCCGATAAGTCGTGATTTTTGGGAAAGTAAAATATTTAAATTAAATCTCCAAGTCAGAGAGTCCAGGGCTATTTTAGTAAAAGAGAAAATAATTTGAGTTAGGTCCTTTATAAAAGAAAAATTGTAATTTAGCCCCGTTTTGTAAAAACTAACACTTTTGGGTTAAAAATTGAATAATTAAATATCCCGACCTTGAAAAATTATGAGGTCAGTTCCTAAATTATCCAAATTGTCCAGAGATTCAGGTTTTTAAAGTTTTATGGTCGAGTTTTTATAAAAATCTCACATTGGCCCCAAATTTGTAAAAATTGTCAATTCGGACCTTAAGTTTTAAAAATTCAAACTCACAAACCGGAAGGGCTTTTAATGTGATTCCAGTTGGAAAATGTCACTAAGGTTGGTAGGATATTGGGACAAAAGCAGTTTATAAAAGAAATATGTATAGGTCCTTCAACTTTTGAAAATATCATTTTTGTCCCATTTTAAAATAATTGCCTTTAAGGCTTTTAGGGGTCCAATTGTTATGTAATTTGAACCTTGGGTCCAAAATATAATTAAGTTATAGTTAAGTTAGTATTTCCAGGTGCATGGGCTGCCTAAGTCCTGGAAATTTCATTTGGGTCCTCAAGTTTAATATTTTACACATTAGTCCCTCAATTTTAGTAAAATTACTTTCCAAGCCCTAACCACTTGGATTTTTGGAATACTTTTAAAAGATGAAATTCCCAGTACCTTAAGAGTAAAAATTTCAATTTTTAAGGTGAAGGTCTGGTACAGTTTTAAAATTACAAAGTAGCCCTTAAACTTTCAAAATTTTACAATCTAGTCCTCGGGCTTTTAAAGGTTGATTTTATTTATCTTAAAACTCTTAAAACTTTATTAAAATGTCCAAAAGTCATTTTTGAACCTGAGTACAGTCCCAAATTTCGAAATTTGCAGAGGGGTCCTTTAACTTTTATTTTCTTGCAATTTAGTCCACCAACTTTCCACTTTTGCATTTTTAAGTCCAAAATTAAAATTTAATCAATTATGCTCGACTTTTCCAGGTTATAAGTCATCCAAAACATAGATTTTAAAGATCATACACATGCATGTTCAATACATACAAAAATTCATCAATTAAAATTCAATAAATAATAATTTTGAGCAACTCTTGAGAATTTTCATGATTTGATATATAAAATTGACATGCAATATATAATTATATATATCTCAAGGCTCATGATTAAAGTTTCTACATGCATTTAATCAAAACACCTAAAAGTTGGAAAAATAATTTTTCCACCAACCTTAAATTTGGAAATTGTGAAATAAAAGGATAATTTCACAATTTTTGGATGAGGCTTCTTAGGTCAGCCCCTAAGTCAAGAAAATATCAAAATTTGGAGTTAGAAAAATGAGAGAAAAATTAAGGAGAAAAAGAAGGAAATAAGGAAATGAAAAGGACTACACTTTACCTCACAGTAGTAGATGTTTGGAGACTAGTTGAAGCTCAAAAATTGGAAATTTTAGCTCAACTCCAAAATCTCCTAAGGTCAGCCCCTATTTCTCAAAAATGAAAAAGAGGTGTTAAAATTTGAAAAAAATAGGAAGAGTAGGGACGAAGGGGTCTAGTACACAATTCTTACCTTGTAGTCTAGTTTTCTCTACTATTTTCTTCTTCAAGCTTGAGGTCTTTCTTCAAAATGTTGTCAAGCTCTATTCTTCAAGGTCTTCTAATTGTACCTCCAAACCAAATTCAAACTTAAGTTAAGAAGGTGGAAGAGATGAACAATGTGATATCCAAAAATGGATTGAAGTTAAAATTTCTTACCTTGTATGATGATGGTTCGATTTTTAGTGAAGAATAGGAGGAAAATGTTGAAAATTTTTCTAAGTATAGAAGAAGAAAATGAATGGAAGAATAGAGAGAAGTTGGGAGTTTTTAGAGAGAAGGAGGAGGATTTTTGCTAGAGAGTAATTGTGTTAGATGAAAATGAGATGAATTTTTGACAAAATTTGGCCATATATGGCCGTCCACTTCATGGAGAGAGGGGAGAGGATTTTGATCAAATTGTGTCTTGTAATTTGTCTCTTGCATGGATACAAAAATGCAAGTCAAAGTGTGGGTCAATTGAATTTGAGAGGAATAAGAAGAATGTTGGGAAGAATGGAATAAGTTGGGAAAAATAATAATAAAGAATTGGTGTATAAGATGATGTGTATAATGTTTGAATTAATGATATAATTATACACAAGATGACTAATATATGGTGTAGGTGTACAAGAGTTGGATGATATTTTTATCCCAAAAATACCACCATGGCCGTCCACTTTGAGGGCAAATTGGTAATTCCATATTTTTTTGTCCAAATTTGATGATAATAGATGAAATATATCAATCTCCAAAATATTTAGTGATTTCCTTGATCACTTGTAAGTCTCATGATCACTTAATCTAAATCAAAATCTTAATTCTATAAGGTAAAAGTCTCTAAAATAAATAGTCTCTTAAAATTCTAAGGTGGCTAATAAATACAAAAATAGTAGTAATGATCAATCAAGTGATCATAAATGAGGGATAGAATTAAATAAGATCATGATCACAAATAATTAAATAAAATGAAATAAAATACAAAATGTATATATTATTATTAATTACCCGTCAAAATGACGCGATAAAATAGTCGATCAAATGTTTAAACAACAATAAGGATCCATTAATAGTTTCAGAAAAATCGGGGCTTCACAATATACAACTAATTCTGTGTATAATAAATTCGGGTTCTAGTTTTACATTCTCAAAACAATGTATTCGATTTGTAAAACTCAAGTTATTTCAAACAAAATCACTTTTTTTTTTACTTTTTACTTATTTTTGTTTTTTTATATCTTAAAAGAGTTAAATGATATTTTTGTTCAAAATTGGGTGAATATGGTAGCAAAACTTGAATTTTAGCAAACTTTTGTTGACAAAGTGTGTTGCCAACATTTACCAATTTTGACAATTAAGTGAAATAGTGAAAGAAATATGACTATAAAAGGGCTTAAGGTTTCACCATTTGGTATCCCAACCAAGCAATCAAATTGCAAGTTTCTCATTTCTTCAATTTAGAGAGTATTAGTTTCTACTATTTCAAGAGAGAAAGAGTGATATAGTTTCTCCTTGTATTTAGAGAGAAAGTGGTGTAATCACTATTTTTATAGTGAATTGCTCCTATACTTTTGCCCGTGGTTTTTACCTCAAATTTGTTAGATAAATGTTTTTATCAAGATTTTGGTGATTTTGTTTTAATAAGATTTTATACCAAAACAATGTTTTTATATGTTGTCCAAATACTCCTAAATGATTTAAAATGTTTTTACTAATTTTTGGAGTATTTCTTAGAGTTTTAATTTGATAAAAATTGGACAACACTTTTGATGGTTTTGTTTAAATTTGTTTTTACACCAAAACTATGTTTATAAATGTTGTCTAAATACTCCCAAATGATTTAAAATGTTTTTACTAATTATTTGGAGTATTTCTTGAAGTTTATTTTTGAAAAAATAGGACAACATTTCAAAGGGGACGACCGGCGCCCAAAGTGGTCGACTGGTACCAAGATTAGAAAATCGAAATGAACTTACAGTCTTGAAAAAAGATGGAGGGGACCGGTCAAGGTGAGGTCGACCGGCCGCACCCCACCTCGACCGGCCGCACCCCCGCAACCCCTACCTGGATCGCACTATTTTTTTCAAACGGTCGAAATCTTCAACAGGGGCAACCGGTCCGCCTATGTTATTTTTTGACAAAAAAATTCCAACTGCGTTGTAACTGTGATGCAAGATTTGCTTTTCAATTTTGTACAATATTTCTACATCTTGTGATCTTCTTTTTGTAGACAAAAGTGAAGATAGAGGAGCCTATGTTGGGAGCCTATGTTGGTGAAGCTTCCCTATAAATAGAGGATGAATTGAAGACACAAAATACAACACATACAAGCAAAATACACAACAAGAAATCAAAATTGTTCAAGCTTTCATTTTTACATTCTTGTTGTAATAGCCTTAAGTACTTTCACTTGCACATCTTTGAGGTCTAGGCTTTTGATTCTTGATTACACTTGCACTCAATCTTTGTATTGGTTTCATAGAGTTGTAATCTTGAATTTTGTACATCATTCAACACAAGACATCCTTGTGAGTATTCTTGTGGTAAGAATACACTTGGGTGATTTAGGTGATAGGTGTTTGAAGAGTGTGGTACTCTTCAAAGGTGGTGAAGGAAGATTGTGGTAATCTCTTTGAAGGTGTTGTAAGAGGATTGTGGTGATCCTCAAGGTGTTGTATTAATTGTGGTAATTAATAAAATCTTTTTTTTTTTTTTGAAATCCATCCCTGAGATACTTTGGGGTGGTAGAGGATTAGCCCCTAGGTGGTTGAACCTCTTAAATCAACGAGTGTTGTTTAATTTCCGTATTTACATTCTTGTCATTTACTTGTTGATTCAAAAAGAGGGTGATTTGCGAAAATCGGCATAATCTATTCACCCCCTCTAGATTATCGTAGCCACTGGATTAACAAGTGGTATCGAGCCAAACTCTTTGGCTAAGCTAAGCTCGTTCGAGTAAAGAGGAAAGATCCATGGCTACGAATGAAGCTTATCTCACCACCGGCGCCTCCACCAACAAGCCACCACTATTCGACGCCAACAACTACGCATTTTGGAAAGACCGCATGGAGTGCTTTCTACAAGGATGTGGATTTGATATTTGGAATGTGGTCATTGAAGGAGTTGCTCAACCAACAACAAAATTGGAGGATGGTACCACTACTCCCAAGCCATTCAAGAGTACGATGAAAATGACAAGAAGGCTTTCTCTCTAAATGGTAAGGCCTTAAATATTTTACATTGCTCTCTTACCGCCACCGAATATAATCGCATAAGAGGCATACAATGCGACACATGAAGTTTGGGAAAATTAGAAACCATTTATGAGGGCACAAAGAAAGTAAAGCAAGCAAGAAAAACAATGCTTGTGAAAGACTTTGAAAATTTCAATATGCATGATGGTGAAAGCATATCAAAAATGGTGGAAAGGCTTGACAACATTGTCAATCCTCTTGTGGCTCTTGGAAAGGTCATCTCCGAAGAAGACAAGGTGACTAAGGTATTAAACGCCTTCCCGCTCATGGTCCGAAAAAGTGACGGCAATCACGGAAGCTCAAAATCTTGAGACACTCAAGTTTGATGAGCTCATTGGGAATCTCCTCATTTATGAAGTATATCTCAAGGAGAGGAAAAATTCTCAACCATCCACCTCTAAATCGGGTACGCAAAATATTATTAAAGGCTTAGCATCTTCTTCTAATAATGTTTATTATGCTAGTGATGAGGATGATGAAGAAACGCGCTCTTGTTAGAAAATTTGCAAAATTTGTAAACAAAAATAAAGCAAGAAAGCCAAGAGACAATTCTTGCTTCAAATGCGGAAAATCCGGCACTACATAGTCGATTGCCCAAAATTAGCGGAAGAGGAACAAAAGAAGAAAAGCCTTTTCCAAAAAGAAGGCGTTAAATGCGGACGTCAAAACTTGGGATGAATTACTTGAAACAACCGACGAAAGGAGAATCCGAACATGGTCTTATGGCCATAGACGATGAAAATACCGAGGCACGCCTAATGCTTCATCTTCTTCCCTAGTTGATGAATTACAATGTGATTTTGATGAATTGCAAAATGAGTTTCAAAATTTGATTATTAAATACAAGAATTTGAAAAAGAGCATAAAGAGCTTAAACTAGAAAATGATAAATTATTTACTTTTATGACTCTCTTGATAAAGCTCATGCTATTACTCTTACTATGGAAACGCTCACAAATGATATTGAAAATTTGAAAAGGATGTGCATCGATTCAATTTAAGTACGGATAAAGTCACAAAAATTTTAGATGCACAAAAGAGGTGAGCATTCTAAATTAGACTTGGTTATAAACCTTTTCAAAATGCTTTTAAGAAAAAAGACCAAGGTCCAACCTTTGTAAGTGCTAGTAGTCCTCGTATTATTACTTGTTTTTATTGTGGTAAGAATGGACACTATACTAGCAATTGTAAATTGAAGAATAATTTTAGCTATTATTGAGACCTAAAGGTCTCAAGGCTAACCCCATGGACCCCAAAATTATAGGGTACCTAAAAATAATTCCTTTGTAGGTTATAGGGGCTATAACAACAATGGAAGATTCAAAATGGCTCGTGGACAGCGGATGTTCACGCCATATGACCGGGAGGAGAGAACTTTTTACCAACATCAAGCTCCAAGAAGAGGGTATGGTCATGTTCGAATGGCAAAGGAAAAATTCTTGGAAATGGAGAAATTGGTAACTCTTCTTTCTCTCTTAGTAATGTTCTATTAGTTGAAGGGCTTAAGTTTAATTTGATAAGTGTTAGCCAACTTTGTGATTCAAAATATGATGTTTCCTTTAATAAAGAAAAATGCCTTATACTTAAAAATGGAGAAATTATTTGTGAAGCAAATAGAAAATGCAATCTTTACAAAATTTGTACTAGTGATTTGGTTAGTCAAAATGTTTCTTGTTTAATCGCCAATAATGATTTAACTAGTTTATGGCATAGGTGACTTGGACATGTTGGATACAAGAATTTGAAAAATATTTACAAAAACCAACATGTGAAAGGACTACCCAAATTGAATTTTGAAAATCTTGGCTTATGTGACACTTGTCAAAAGAACAAATTAGTTAAGAGTAGTTTTAAGCCCAAAATGAAATTTCCACTACCAAACCCCTACAAATGCTTCATCTTGATTTGTATGGGGATATTGGTACGGCAAGTCTAAGTGGAAAACATTACACTTTTGTTATAGTTGATGATTTTTCTAGATATACTTGGGCTCTATTTCTTACAAATAAAAGCGATGCCGTTAATGAGTTTGTTAAGTTGTGTAGACTCATTGAAAATGAAAAGGAAGATACTATTAAATCCATTCAAGTGATCGAGGCGGAGAATTTGACGGAGAATTTAGAGTCTTTTGTGAAACCAAGGGATATAGTCATAATTTTTCGGCTCCAAGGACACCTCAACAAAATGGAGTAGCCGAAAGGAAGAATCGGACACTTCAAGAAATGAGTCGGTCCATGCTAAATGAATTTTCACTTCCAAAATATTTTTGGGCCGAAAGCCGTAAATACCGCTTGCTATGTCATTAATCGAGTTTATATTCGTCCTAAAATGAATAAAACTCCATATGAGCTTTGGAAAGGAAGAACTCCAAATATTAGTTATTTCAAAATATTTGGATGTAAATGTTTTATTTTGAATACTAAGGATCAATTAGACAAACTTGATCCTAAGGCCGATGAAGGAATATTTATGGGGTATTCAATCAAGAGCAAAGCATATCGGGTTTATAATAAGACTAGTGGGGTTGTTGAAGAATCTATCCATGTCAAATTCAATGAAGCTTCGGGTGTTGAAAGGATACCCAATGATGAAAGTGATGAAGAGGATATCGTTGAAATCATTGTTCAAGATGAAACTCAAAATGATCAACCTTCAAGCTCAAGTGTTCCTCAAGAAGATAAAGGTGATACTTGAATCTTCCCGTAGCATTGAAATTTAAGGAGATCACCCAAAAGATCTTATTATTGGTGATCCCCTTGATAAAGTAATGACTTCGAGGAAAATTTGCCGAGAAAGCTCTTATATCTCAAAAAGAGCCTAAAAATGCTAAGGAAGCCATTGAAGATGAGGATTGGTTTTAGAAATGCAAGAGGAGTTGAATCAATTTGAAAGGAATGATGTATGGGAATTAGTACCTTGTCCTCCATCTCAAACCATTATTGGTACAAAATGGGTATTTGAAACAAGCTCGATGACCAAGGCAATATTGTTCAAACAAAGCAAGGTTAGTAGCTCAAGGTTATTGTCAAGAAGAAGGTATTGATTATGATGAAACATTTGCACCAGTAACACGTTTAGAAGCTATTCGTATTTTACTTGCCTATTCTTGTTTTAAAAATTTCAAGCTTTACCAAATGGATGTAAAATCCGCATTTTTAAATGGTATTATTCAAGAAGAAGTCTATGTAAAACAACCTCCGGGTTTGAAAATTTTTCTAGGCCTAATGATGTTTATAGACTTAAAAGGCCTTGTATGGTTTGAAACAAGCACCCCCGTGCATGGTATGATAGACTTAGCTCTTTTCTTTTTTGCAAAATGGTTTTACAAGAGGTAAAGTTGACACTACTCTCTTTTGTTTTTGAAAAAGGACAAGATTGCTTATTAGTGCAAATTTATGTTGATGATATTATTTTTGGTGCCACTAATGAATCCTTGTGCAAGAAATTTTCTAAGTTAATGCAAGGTGAATTTGAAATGAGCATGATGGGGGAGCTCAACTTCTTCCTCGGACTTCAAATTAAGCAATGCCAAGAAGAAATTTATATTTCTCAATCAAAATATACAAAGGAACTTTTGAAGAAATTTGGCATTGAAGAAGGAAGAACCATCTCTACCCCAATGGCAACAAACGTCAAGATTGACAAAGATGAAAAAGGCAAATCGGTTGATGAATCCAAATATCGAGGTATGATTGGTAGTTTACTTTATTTAACCGCAAGTAGACCGGACATTCTTCATGCCGTATGCCTATGCGCTCGTTTTCAAAGCAATCCCAAAGAATCTCATTTAAGTCTTTGTTAAAAGGATTTTTCGATATTTGAAAGGTACTATTCAATATGGTTTATTTTATCCAAAGAATGAAAATTTTTCTCTTAAAGGTTATAGTGATTCGGACTATGCGGAAATATTGATGATCGGAAAAGTACTTCCGGATCATGTCAATTTTTAGCGATTGCCTAGTATCTTGGTTTTCAAAGAAGCAAAATTGTGTTTCACTTTCAACGGTCGAAGCCGAATATATTTCCGACAGATTTTGTTGTACTCAACTTCTTTGATGAAACAAACTTTAGCGGATTATAAATGTTCTTTTGAAAATGTTCCTATCTTTTGTGATAACATATCCGCTATAAATATTGCTCAAAACCCGGTTCATCATAACCGTACTAAACATATTGAGATTCGACATCATTTTCTAAGGGATTGTGTCTCAAAACGAAAAATTGAGATATCTTTTGTACCATCTCAAGATCAATTAGCGGACATTTTTACTAAACCGCTAGCTTCCGAGACTTTTGCATCAATACGAGCTCGGTTAGGCATAATGCATATTGAATGAGGTCTATGATCGCATTTTGCACGTTTTTAAAACTTAGGGGGCGAAAATCGGATTTTTGGTTGAAAATTCGGATTTTGGAAATTTTTCAAAACAGTGAAATTTGAAATGGTTGAGGGCAACCGCAGTCGCCCTCAACGCCGATCGTCGCCCTCAACGTCGACCGGCGCCCTAGGCTTAAAATTGGATAAAACCGTTAAATCTTCAAAGATTCTTCATTTTAACTTATTTTGGCCATTTTTTGTCCCTTTGTTAAATCACACAAATTTCACTTCAAATTTGTTTTCTTGCATATGTTTTATATTTTGGACTTCATTAAGACTCGATTATCATCATCATTGCTCATCTTTACCGAATAAATGGTAAGAATTTTACTCCATTTGCTCAATTGGGTTGAACCCTTGAGATTTTGACTTATTTGCAAAATTTTGATGCTAGTTTCATATGAATGTGATGAGCTTAATATTTATGATGTATTGAATGTTGTTTGAACTGAATTGGTGATGAAAATTTTTGGCTTAAATGAATTTCAAAGGCGTTATATACTTCAAGTTTTATTCGACGCACGTCAAGTGTTCGACAAAATGTTTCAATGAAAAATTCATCACCTACGTGATTCTCTCGATTTGAAAAGTCATATAAGTTTATAGAGATCATGTTTTATCAATCAAATGAGCTTTTGCAAGTCAATTGATCAATCTTTCCCTTTTATTTGGAATTTAAGCTTCAATTTTCAATAAGCTCGATAAATCGATAAATTTGCGCACTTTGATATGAATATACGATGTTTTTATCGTGCTAACATTCTTTTTGATGATTCCAAAGGGGAGAAACAGAAAAATGCTCATACGCTCAAAGAAGCGAAAATAAGCTTGCAAGAAAAGCTATAAGCTAGTGGCTCTTTAAAGCAATAAGTCAGAACAATGCTTAGTCCATTTGATGTATTGTGGACTTTTATGCTTGACTAATGATGTTTTGTGACAGGGGAGCTTATAAGCTCATGGAATTCAAGCTTAAGTTGTGAAAGCTAAGCTTTTAGCTTTTAGTTGTTGCTTGTATACTTGTTCTTTATATGCATGTTGATAGGGGAGCTTGTGCAAAAATGATTTTGAAAAATCTCTGCTCCCTATCCTTGTGTGCTTGTACTTATGATGTATCTTGTTTGTAATTGATTGTTGTTTTAAGACCGGAAAATTTGTTTTGTTTTAAAATCGACCTTCTAAAATTGTTTTGGTTGTAATCATCAAAAAGGGGAGTTTGTTAGATAAATGTTTTTATCAAGATTTTGATGATTTTGTTTTAATAAGAGTTTGTACCAAAACAATGTTTTTATATGTTGTCCAAATACTCCTAAATGATTTAAAATGTTTTTACTAATTTTTGGAGTATTTCTTAGGATTTTTAATTTGATAAAAATTGGACAACACTTTTGATGGTTTTGTTTAAATTTGTTTTTACACCAAAACTATGTTTATAAATGTTGTCTAAATACTCCCAAATGATTTAAAATGTTTTTACTAATTTTTTGGAGTATTTCTTGAAGTTTATTTTTGAAAAATATAGGACAACATTTCAAAGGCGGTCGACTTAGGTCGTCGCCAAAGTGGTCGATCGGGCACAAGATTAGAAAATCGAAACAGAACTTACAGTCTTGAAAAAGAGGGAGGGGACCGGTGGGTGAGGTCGACCTAAATCGTCCCCTAGGGGCGACCGCCGCACCACACCTCGACGGCCGCACTCCCCTACAACCCCTACCTGGATCGCACTATTTTTTTCAAACGGTGAAATCTTCAACAGGCAACCTGGTCGCCCTATGTTATTTTTTGACAAAAAAATTCCAACCGTTGCAACTGTGATGTCAAGATTTGCTTTTCAATTTTGTACAATATTTCTACATCTTGTGATCTTCTTTTTGTAGACAAAAGTGAAGATAGGGAGCTATGTTGGGAGCCTATGTTGGTGAAGCTTCCTATAAATAGAGGATGAATTGAAGACACAAAATACAACACATACAAGTAAAATACACAACAAGAAATCTGCAAATTGTTCAAGCTTTCATTTTTACATTCTTGTTGTAATAGCTAAGTACTTTCACTTGCACATCTTTGAGGTCTAGGCTTTTTGATTCTTGATTACACTTGCACTCAATCTTTGTATTGGTTTCATAGAGTTGTAATCTTGAATTTTGTACATCATTCAACACAAGACATCCTTGTGAGTATTCTTGTGGTAAGAATACACTTGGGTGATTTAGGTGATAGGTGTTTGAAGAGTGTGGTACTCTTCAAAGGTGGTGAAGGAAGATTGTGGTAATCTCCTCAAAGGTGTTGTAAAGAGGATTGTGGTGATCCTCAAGGTGTTGTATTAATTGTGGTAATTAATAAAATCTTTTTTTCTTTTTGAAATCCATCCCTGAGATACTTTGGGTGGTAGAGGATTAGGCCTGGTGGGTTGAACCTCTTTAAATCAACGAGTGTTGTTTAATTTCCGTATTTACATTCTTGTCATTTACTTGTTGATTCAAAAAGAGGGTGATTTGAAAATCGGCATAATCTATTCACCCCCTCTAGATTATCGTAGCCACTTGGACTAACAAAATTTATTTGGGGTTTTCCACAAAAATATTTGTATCATTTTACCTTTATTTTTCTCACATCACTATTGTCATGGCTTTGTTCCGGTCCATAATTACCTAACAGAAAACAATTAAGTTTCCACTCAAAAAAAAAAAAATAACACAATTAAGTTGGAAATTTGTTTTAAAAACAGTAAAATCGCACAATGATCTCAATGATCATTTTATTTCTTTTTTTGTGCTTTTAATTGTTTTATGAAATTGAAATGGATAAATATGTGTGAAGATGCAGTCAACAATATTGATATATTTAAATGCAGTGGTGAAATGTGACTGACAGGGTGAAATAAACAAAAATTGCAAGTGGGCCACCAACTTATTTTTGTACTATTGTGAAATTTGGATTAAATAAAGCCCAGTAAAGATAATGGTAGGCTCTCGTACAATTTCTCAACCTTGTCCCCCTTCCATCATTTCTTTTAATGCAATAAACAACTTTTTTTTAAAAAAAAAAGGCCTGCAGTCATTACTGCAGGTAACGACTGCTTTTGAATTTTTTTTTATTCCCCAGTCGTTATCTGTAGTAACGACTGGGACCATTTTTTATTAAAAAAAATAAATTTATTGTTTGGTCGTTGTTTGCATCAACGACTAAAGCCTTTAGTCGCGTTGATGCAAACAACGACCAACCTTAAAAAATTAATGGCCCCCAAATTCACTATATTTATGTAATAATTTCCCTAAACTATAATATTCTGTTAAAAATCCCATAAGATAGTGCCAAAAAAGAAGATGTAAACAGCTTTTTTTTTGGCCAAAAAAGCTTGAAACAACATTTTTTCGGAAAAAAGCTGTTTTCGGCAAAAGAAGTCAAACAACTCTTTTTGGCCAAAAAACCTGGAAACAACATTTTTTTGGGAAAAAAGCTGAAACAGACTTTTTTGGGCAAAAAAGATGATAAAAACACTTTTTTTGGTCAAAAAACCTGGAAACATCATTTTTTCGGGAAAAAAGCTATTTCCACCTTTTTTTGGGCAAAATAAGCTGGAAACAACATTTTTTTTTTTTTAGGAAAAAGAAGTCAGAAACAACTTTTTTGGGCAAAAGAAGTCATGTGACTTTTTTATGCAAAGGTAAGGTTTATTATGCTTAATTATTATAAGTTACCTTTCACTTGATTCCAAAAACGTCTATACTCCATCTTCGTTGCATCAGCCCTGCGATGCTCGTTAGTCATGAAAGGACTATGTAGATACCTAGATTGTACCCTCGGTCGACGAAGTTGCATACAAGAAGATGGGGCATAATCTGTCGACAAAGGAATCTGGGATTAAGGGAAACCATGAGCTCGCAGCGGGTATGTATATCGAGAAAAAGCGATGCCACGAAGTCATCATCGATCTCCGACTACCGGGCATCTATATGATAAAAGAAACAAATAATCAAATTGTGTATATAGAAAATTAGACAGATTTAGTATGAAATGCATATATTAATGAAATATACCTCTTTTTCTTTGTTGTTGTTCTTTGTTCTTTGCGTATAAAGCGAGTATCCCCCCGGTGCATGTATGTCGGAACTCTGGCGAAGAAACCAGGCATCTCCTTCCGCATATAAGTGACATCTCCTTCGCATATAAGTGACATCTCAAGCATATAAGTTGCCATATCGTCGGAAATCGCTCTTGTACTGCAATCTTAAACCGATCTCGTATAATATATGAAGCATACTCTCGTTCAAAGCCTCGAGATGAAGTGGTCGGGGGATCATCTGGACGACTGCACTGATCACGAGGGGAGACATGAGTGGTATGAATATCATCTCAAGCTGCAAGAGGATGCCCTGTGGTGGTGGTGGGCGCTGCTCGGGAACACCCACGGGGACGCCCTCTGGAAGTGGTGGGGGCAGCTCGACTAGGGACACCACCTTGAGGTGCACGGGGATGCCCTATGGGAGTGGTGGGGGATGTGTAGTTTTATTTGCCTTCTTGCTGAATGGATTCTCCCAATGTATGTAAATCACAATAGAGGACAAATCGTCATGTATGTGATCCCAAAAAGGTTGCATATGCTCATCTGCACTCGGCTCCAACATCATGTATACCTCCATCTAAAATTCAAAATAAAAAAGTCAGCATATACCACGATATTTGTTATATAATTGTTATATTCTAACTACCTGACGAGAAAAAAAAAACCCTCCATGTTAATGCTAACTTTTGGAAATCTCCAACGGAGGCAACGTGGTATGGCCCCATCAAAGGCAGAAATCCCACAAACAGTCCCTAATGAAGGTATCGTCTCGTACGCCCATACCTATGAAAGATATAAGAATTAATAATAGCTCAAATAAATTATTAAAATTACATGGAATGAAATTAAATTTAAAATATCACATACCAAGAATATCCACACAAATCCATAGAAATGGTATACAGGCAACTCCGCGTGTGGTAGTTGGCTGGGCAGGTGCTGAAGATAATGCAATAGGATCTGGTATGAGTACTTTCCCCATATAAACGACTCCCACTGATCTGTATCCTCTATTAATGTCCATGCCCATGTTTCAATCAGTGTCTTTCCTCCATCCCATCTGAACAATAAAAAATAAGCCATCAACAACTTGGCAACTCGTAATGAATCTTCTGGTGATTCTCGGAAAATTCCCTCTGTAAAATCATCGCGTAACTCATCCATCTTCAACTTCCGACTAGGATAATAGCGATGATACAATTCTGTCTCAGGTGGATCATGATGGGCATTAGGATTGAAAGTCGTAGACCCAAAAGATAGCCCCGACACGAGTGCATACTCATACTTAGATAACCGAATAAATTCGCCTCCAATCACAGCTCGTCATCCCTCGTACCAGTCATAATCACCTCATGTCCAAAAAGGGAATGCAAAGCTCTATGGCAACTAGTTCCTTTAGAATCCAAACGCAATAGAAACCCAAAATAGGAGTTTACAAACTCCAAGTACACATCATTACTAATACCCCTCAACTCATCTCTAATTACCGAAATAATATATAATCAACTGTAAATGTTCAACTTCGCCTTTGTCAACTGAAAAGACTCCCTCTTCCAAGCCCACTGAACCTGTACAATAGAAAACAGGTTATTAATAAAAAAAATAGTTTAGCATAAATTTGAAACAGTGCAACTATTTATAAAATTAACAAACTCACGACAATACATATTATATTCATCATACAAAGCTGCCTAAGCTTCATTCTCATCAAAGTACACATTGTCTATGGTGAAAACAACTCTCATAGGCAATGAGAAATTACAAGTGATGAACTCTACTAGAACAAAACGACCATATCTCACGTTATTTTTTAATGATTTACATAGTTCAAAGGTAACTTGTAAGTTATAACAAATATAAGTTTCCTACGAAAAAACATGGAAAGATTGGAGGATTTATTGTAATTATCCCAATCATAGACAAAGATTTTGGCAATGACAGACTTAAAATCCAAAGATTTGGAATCAAACTGAGCTCACATCTCAAACATTCAAAGCATAAATAAAATGATTAAGTGCTACATATGCTAGGAGTGGAATTTATGTCAAATGGAATCATTGCATACATGATAACCAAATAACAAAACACCCACTGATGGTGTTGATCTTGAGGCACGATAGTTTAGAAATATTTTTTTGAAAAAAAAAATTCGGTCGTGCCTTATTTTTTTAAGGCACGACAGTACACATTTTTTAATAAAAACAACACTCAAATTTCAACAAATAACAGGATCTTGAGGCACGATAGTTTAGAATTTTTTTTTTAAAAAAAAAAATCAGTCGCGCCTTATTTTTTAGGCACGACAGTACACAATTTTTAATAAAAACAACACTGTCGTGCCTTAAGGCACGACTGTAACCAAATTTCACCTTCTTCACTTTGAAAATATCGTGCCTATGCCTATTTTTCAGATAAAAAACAGCACCCATTCGATTACCCAACCTCTAAAGCATTCTAAAACACAAAAATACCCTATTTTTGGACAAAATTGCAAAATACTGGAAAAAAAACTTACCTCTGGCAGTTCGGCCGCCGGTGTGGTTGCCGGTGAAGCCGCCCATTTCTTCTACTATTCTTTCTTCTAAAATATGTCAATATATTTTTTGGAAGAGGTTGGGGTGTGAGGTTTGGGGTGAGAAAAGAGAAAAGAGAGGAGAAGAGAGGTTGGGGTGTAGGGGTGTATGTTAAATTAGGGTTTTTTAGTTAGGTGGGTAAAATTGGAAATATAGGTGTGGTGTATTTAGTAATTATATGGGTTTGTAAAATAAGAGTGAGGTATATGTAGAAATATTGTGTATATATAAATTCTTGGGGTGCAAATAGCGCCACCCTAAAATCAATATGTATTTGCATTATTGAATAAATTTTAAGGCTAAAAGTTTAAAAACTAGGGGTGTGATAATTGGAGATGCTTTAATTTTAAAAAAAATTTTCTTTGCTAGAGAATAGTAGTAAAAAAAAATTGGAAGAAAAAAGATGAATTTTGAGAGAGCGTTGTTGGATGTGAGATGAAAAAATAATGATGAAGTTGATTTGATTTAAAAATATTAAAATAATGATTAAATATGATTGGTAGTTAGAAATGTGTAAGTGAGTGAATATTGAAATTTGTGGGAGAATACGTAATATTGACTAGTTTTTGTGAAAAATGTGTATATCACGATTGATAAGAGAAAAAATGATAAAACGTGAAAGTGAGAAGATAGTATATTTTCTAAAATTTTATAAACAATTGTATGTTTGGTTAAAAAAAAATTTCTAGCCGAACAAAAATTTAAATTCTTCCATATCCAATCCTAGCCTCATTCCTTTTCTTTTCCTTTTTTTTTCCTGTAAATTTTTTTTTATTTGAGGGGAAAGAGGAAATGAAATATTTTTTATTTTTTTGCATATTGGCTACATCCGAATTCGTGTGTGTTTTCAAAATCCCTATACTTTAAAAAAAAAAAAAAATCAACTTATATTCAGACAAGGAAGAGTGGTCGGGCTGCTTCATTTGCTGCGAAAAATGGATACAACGGGCCTGAGGGCCCTAAACGCCATAACCGCGTTATCCTTGCCGCTCCTCCACTTCCGCTCCAGAGCTTCTCCTCTTCTCCGCCGCCGCCCGTTTTTCTCAGTTCATTTCAAACCCAATTCATTCCACTTTCTCCTCCCCTTTTCCACTCCACACTTCTCCCCGTTATGCTCTTCAGGTATTTCCATGATTTTTTCTTTTTTTGACTTTGAAGCAATTTTCATTGACTAACAGCACGTATTTTTTGTCTGAATTGATGTTTACTTGGGAAAATTTCAGCCGAAAGGTGTCGAACGGATGCATTGGCAAATGGGTTTGGTGGGGCGGCGGGCAAAGTTCCGTCGAACAATGAATTTCTTCAGGTGGTGCTAGTTTCACCACAGGTATGATGCGTTTTATATGCAATTTTGTGAGTAATTATTTGCTCTTTAGTTGGCGGCAGTGTTAATTCTTCGTATACTGTTCTGTTGTCATATGTTTTTCAATTTTTTGTTTTTCCGGCTGTTGCAAAGAGAGATTTGTTTATATGAGCATTCGTTGAGGTTCATTTCTGAGTTGATATGGTTAATTTAGTTGGGATGAATGTGTTGGATGGAAGGTTTGGATATGGTTCATTTCTGAGTTGATATGGTTCATTTATGAGCTAAGTGTTTGGATATTTTTGGCTTAGCCAAGGCCTGTATTTGATACAGTCTCCGCAAGACGAAAACGCCCCGTATACTAAGTGTTTATGGTTTCGGCGCTCGTCCCTAAAATACAACGACTTTAATCTGTTCCGACTTAGCAGCACTTGCAAAAATCGAAACTACAACGAACTAGAAGTGTTTAAGGCTTTCAAGCTTTGAACGGGAAGGAATGTCAATATGCATATGCAATGACTCGATTATTAGGCTGATATTTTTCGTATGTAATTTCATCTGCAGGAGTTCGATTTTATAGGCATCAAGGTGCCCGAATGGAAAGATCATGTCTTTTGGCTTGAAAAAACATGTTTACAGCCAAAAGATACACCTGGTTGCTCGAACAGTGCATCCGCCCGCACGCTCGACTTGGCGCCTGGCATCAACGCACGGCCGTGCGTGTCCGTGTGCTTGGTTGCGAACGAAGTGCAAAGTTTCGACTTGACGCACGACCGTGCGTGCACACCCGCGCACTCCAGTTGGAAATCTTTAATTAATTAATTAAAATTAATTAATTAATTTTAAAGGGTTTAAATAAATTTGGTCCAAAAAGTACAAGGGCCTTGAAGCCCAAGCCCAGACCCGCGGCCCGGACCCGGGCTGGGTCGAGCCGACGGCGCGCACGCGTGTGTGCTTTGAATCAAACCCACAAGCATGTAGGTCATCACCCATTTAAAAACTTGGGTGCCCCCAAGGGCCCAAACCCATATGTCCAACTTCAGATTTATTAAGTGAGCAAACTTTGGCTATCTACTCTATGTGGGATGGAGCTTTTCTTCTTCTCCACGTTTTCCATTTTCCATACCATTTTCTAGTTTAAAGTGACTAACTTCTAGCATTAATTTCTCTTTCACCCGAAATTGGTTTTGAGAATTTCAAAATGTTATTCTCATCTGCTCTCTTAGTAGAATTTTTACAAATAATTTAATTCCATTTTTCACTAATGGGAACCACTTAAATATTTGGTCAAAATCGGGTCAACACCCATTTTACCAAACCAAAACTCCAACAATCCCCCACATGAATGAAATTAATGCATGCGTGTATGCTGCAGATTCGTTTGAAAGTCTTGCGAATCATATCGCACCGGATAGGTAGCTTGTGGCTTTGAACCTTCCTCGTAAAATACTATCGGATTTACTAGCCGCTTAGTGACGCGATGTCAACTACTCACCGCTTTGTAAACCGAGACAACAGTACTTACACAATAACAATTCTAACACTTGTTGTTCTCACGTTGTGTCCATTTCGGCCCTGGACCATATTTTAGATTCATAAGTGTTTATTTGAAGCGACCATTATTTCTCACTTATATAGGTGATCTCCTATTGAAGAGTATCCTGCCATACTCCACCTTTCGGTATAGGAATCAAAAGTCTTACACTTAACTTCACCACATTCAGCAGATTTTCATTCACTTGGAAGTTTCGGGAATGAGCTAACACATTTTCCAAGTGTTCAGCTGAACATTCATAACTTAGTTGTCCCATTGAACCAAAGTCTTGGGATCTCCAATTCACAAGGTTGGTTTACCGCTATGAACATTCTTTAGTTTGTGGATTTTAAACCCATTCCCCTTAACAATTTATACAATTGATCTCGATTTATACCTTTCGTAAGCGGATCCGCAAGGTTTTTCTTTGACTTCACGTAGTCAACCGAAATAACCTCATTCGAAATCAACTGTCTAATGGTATTGTGTCTTCGACGTATATGTCTAGACTTACTATTATACATACTACTTTATGTCCTTCCAATTGCTGATTGACTATCACAATGTATCAAAACAACAAGCACTGACTTATTCCAACAAAGAATATCCTCTAATAAGTTTCTAAGTCATTCTGCTTCTTCTCCAGCTTTATCTAAAGCAATGAACTCGAATTTCATAATGGATCGAGCTATGCATGTTTGCTTAGAAGACTTCCACAACACCACTCCTCCACCTATCAGAAAACATATCCACTTGTGGACTTGGAGTCTTTTTGTCCGATATCCAATTGGCATCACAAGATCCTTCTAATATCTTTGATATCTCGTATTCCATAGTTCATGGTATACTTTAAATATCTAAGTACTTTTGTCACGGCTTTCCAGCTGATCTGATCATGCTCGGGTTACTTGTGAACCTACTTAAGCGCGTACTTCACCGAATATGCAATGTCCTGGCGTGTACAATTAGTTAAGTACATCGACCGCCAATCACCCTCAGCATATTCCAAATGCTGAAACTTCTCCTCTATTCTTGGCCAAGTGTAGACTTAGATCTACAGTGTCTTAGTGAGGACTATCAAAAGTATTAAACCTTCTAAGTATACTTTCGACATAACGGGATTGTGACAAGACAATTTCATATGAAGTTCTAGAGATTTTAATCCCTAATATAACATCAGATAATCTCATATCTTTCATGTCAAAGTTCTTCTTTAACATGTTCTTAGTATTCATGATTAAATCATGACTACTACCCATAATCAACGTATCATCTACATAAAGGCATACTATGACGTAATCATTTGTAGTACCTTTAATGTAGACACACTTGTCACATTCGTTGATCTTGAAACCGTTTGACTTCATAGTTGAGTCAAACTTTTCATGTCATTGCTTAGGTGTTTGTTTTAGTCCATAAAGTGGCTTAACAAGTTTACACACCTTTCGCTCTTGACCGGGTGCAACGAACCCCTCGGGTTGTTCCATATAGATCTCCTCTTCAAGCTCACCATTTAAGACGGCAGTTTTAACGTCCATTTGATGTAGCTCAAGGTAATGCAAGGCTGCAATAGCAATGAGAACACGAATGGACGTAATCCTCGTAACAGGAGAATATGTATCGAAAAAGTCATATCCCTCCTTTTGTCTAAACCCTTTAGCTACCAAACGGGCTTTGTACTTGTCTATAGATCCATCTGCTTTATACTTCCTTTTAAGGATTCACTTCCATCCCAAAGGTTTGCAACCCGTGGGAGATCAACTAACTCCCAGTGTAATTTTGCATGATGGAATCTATCTCATTATTGATAGCTTCTTTCCGCAGAGAGCTTACGACTGATAAAGCTTCTTGAATAGTTCTGGTTCGTTTTCTAACATATAAGTTAGAAAATCGGACCAAAAGCGATAACCCGACTTGTGCACTAAAAAGCGATATGCACTACTATTGTTAGATATCCAATGAAAGCACAATCGATTGTCTTCGGACCGATTCTAACTTGTTTCGGCTTAGGTACTTCGACTTTAGCCAAACACCCCCACACTTTGAGGTATTTATATGACGGTTTACGTCATTTCCATAACTCATATGAAGTTTCGTTTTTATCTTTGTGTGAGATCTTATTAAGAATGTAGTTTGCAGAAAGTATGATTTCCCCCCACAAATTTTAAGTTAGCCAGTACTTATCAACATCGCATTCATCATCTCCTTAAGAGTAAGATTTTTGCGTTCTGCAACTCCATTTGATTGAGGTGAGTAGGGAGCAGTCGTTTGATGAATTATACCCGCTGTCGAGCAAAATTCTTCAAACGGAGCAACATACTCTCCGCCTCTATCACTTCGAATCATCTTAATTTCCATATTAAGCTGATTATCAACTTCATTCTTATAAGTCTTAAAAGTTACTAAAGCTTCATCTTTGCTTTTCAAAAGATATATATAGCAATATCTTGTGCAATCGTCTATAAACGTCATAAAGTATTTTTTCCCACCTCGAGTTTGCACAAGTTTTAAATCACACACATCTGTATGAATTAACTCGAGAGGTTTGGTACTTCTCGTTACCGAATGAAATGGTACTTTGGCCAATTTTGCTTCAACACAAATTTCGCATTTGTCTCTTCTTGTCTTGTTTTTAGCCGTATGTTACGAGTCCGGGAAGCCTCCTCAATAAGAATCGGTTTTAAACGTAGGTATTAAATCCGCATTCACGAACTTTTAATTGTGTTGAAGTTTACGTGTCCTAATCTATCATGCCAGATTAGAACAATCCAACAAGTAAAATGTAAGTAATAGTTTTATTCTTCGCCTCTTGCGAAAAAAAAGTACATTCAGACATCTTAAAAGCCCTTTATCAAGGTAACCCTTACAAAGAAACTCGACCATTCTTGGTCACTACAAACTTGCTTTGACTCAAACACTAGTTTAAACCCTCTTACTAAGCAAAGGACCTAAAACCAATTTTTTGCGGATATCCGGGACATGCAAGACATCAACAAGATAAGCTCCTTTCCTGAAGTCATCTTAAGCAGAACCTTCTCAAGCCCCAGGATGTTGGAAGTCGAAGAGTGTCCCATGAAAAGCTTCCTTCCATTTATCGGAGTGTAGAAGGAGAACATCTCCTTGTCGGCACAAATGTGACGAGTAGCCCCTGATATCTATCCACCACTCCTCAAGTTATCCACCATATCGCTTCAAACACAACGGCGGTGAGATCGAGCTCCCACATATCTGTTGGAATGCAGACTGTCCTCCGTCACATTGCTTGTTGGTTGCCACTTTGATTGTCCTTTTTCGGTGTCGACAATCCTTGCCATGTGGTTCGGTTTGCCATAGTTGTAGCAATTCCCCGCTCAATTTTTGCCTTTCCCTTATCTTTTCCTAAATGCTTGCGTTTCTTGCTAGTGCTCGATTCAAGAATATTGGTCTTGCCTCCATTCCGCATTTCATCGACTTCACTTTGATTTTCGGTTTGTCTTCATCAATCCGGCCGAACAATCGCATCCTCGCCCCCATCTCTTTGCGGCAGGTGCTTGAGGTAATTCTTGAAATCCTTCCACAACGGGCGACAATTTTTCGATTATTGCGGCCCACTTGGAAAGACTCGTTCAAAATCATCTTGACTTGGTGATCACCGCCTTGGTGTCAACCATCTTGTACTCCAGAAATTTGCCGACAGCAAATTTCTTGGTGTCGGCATCTTATGTTTTGTATTTCTTCTCCAAAGAGTCTCACAACTCTTTGGATGTTTTGAACAAGCTATAGACGTTATAGAGGGTGTCGTCTAGCCCGTTCAAAACGTAATCCCGACACAGAAAATCGCTGTTATGCCAAGCATCCACAGCGATTCTCCGTTAGTTGTCGGATTCTTCATCGCCAACGGTAGGGGGATCCTCCTTCAAAAAATGGGACAGACCCAATGTAGTGAGGTAGAACAGCATCTTATGTTGCCAGCGTTTGAAGTCAACGCCGGAGAACTTGGCCGGCTTTTCGCCGTGAGCAGGTGCAGCAGCCATCGGAGTGAACAAAACTGAAGCCATCGTCTTGAAACAGAAAACGTAATGTTTTCGCCTTGCGATTGTTGGATGGAAGGTTTACTATTTTCAGAAAATAGCTAAGTGTTTGGACATATTTGGTTTAGTCGAGGCCTCGTATTTGATACTGACCTCCGCAAGACAAAAACGCCCGTATACTAAGTCTTCTTACTTCCCGCGCCGTCCCCTAAAATACAACAACTTTAACTTTAATGACTTCCGAAGAAGACGTGCACAAGTCGAAACTACAAATAACTAGAAGTGTTTAAGCTTTCAAGCTTTGAGAAGGAAGGAATGTCAATATGCATATGCAATGACTCGATTATTAGGATGATATTTTTCGTATGTAATTTCATCCGCAAGAGTTCGATTTTATAGGCATCAAGGTGCCTGGATGGAAAGATCATGTCTTTTGGCTCGAAAAGACATGTTTACAGGCAAAAGATGCACTGGTTGTTCGCACGCCCATGCGTCGTGTGCCGTCTTGGTTGCGAACGGTGCAAAGTTTCGACTTGACGCCGGCAGTGTGCGTGCACATCTGTGTACGCGCCCGCAAGACTCGCTTGAAATCTTTAATTAATTAATTAAAATTAATTAATTAATTTTAAAGAATTTAAATAAATTTGGTCCAAAAAGTATAAGGGCCTTGAAGCCCAAGCCCAAGCCCAGGCCCGCGTCGGCCGAGCCGGCCGGCGGCTTCGCGTGTGCATTGAACCAAACCCACAAACATGTAGTCCTCACCCCTTTAAAAACTTGGGTGCTCCAGGGCCCAAACCCATATGTCCAACTTCGATTTATTAAGTGAGCAAACTTTGGCTATCTGCTCTATGTGGGATGGAGCTTTTCTCATTCCCCACCTTTTTCATTTTCCATACCATTTTCCATTCTCATCTACTCTCTTAGAAGAATTTTTACAGATAATTTAATTCCATTTTTCACTAATTGAAACCACTTAAATATTTGGTCAAAATTGGGTCAACACCCATTTTACCTAACCAAAATTCCAACAGAATGTTTTTGAAGAAAGAAATTGATAAGTCATTTGTGTAGTTAATGTTGTCAATTAAGTTGCTCTTATTAGTCCCCGTCAAATTTTATTCGCGGCTGGGATGGGGCGTGGATGGCCGAAGGATGGAATCAAAACTGGGATAATGTGAGTTTTCTGATTCTATTTGCAAATATTATTAACTTTTGATTCTCAAATACTTATGCTTCGCTATAATAAATTACTTGTTGTAAAAGCAGAAGTTTTTGCAAACACATCCAAATGTCTTTTTGGATTCTGAAATAGCTTTTAACAACAGAGAGAAAATAAATGCTTCAGAGTTGGTACTTATGTTTGGGTATAAGAGAAAAGAAGGGAAAGGAAAGAGAGCCAAAATAGCGTTTCTTTCTTTTCTTTTCTTTTTGTTATTCTCTTTTAATTGTTAACACGAAGAGAAGATGAGAAAGCGGGGCAGACTTAGTGTGTGTACTATATAACATGTGCAACACTCAACTCACAGATTGTTAGATAATCTAGGATTGGTTGAAGTATATCTTGCACTAAAAACGCAGTAATGTTTCTGTTAATAGACCAAAGATCAATTACGTTGACACTCCAAAAGGGGGAAAAAGGTTCCTGTAGGCAAAAGAAATTGAAAATGTACAAAAGGGTGTCCTTCGTGATGTATCCTGAACTCAAGACTTCTTATTTTTTAAGTCTTTTTTTTTTGTACATGAAAGATACAATATCTTGTTATTTACGGCAAGAGGTGTTACCATTGAATCTATCTGCTAAATTCTTTTTCCAGTTTTAGTATCAAAAGAGAAAAAAATGGGAATTAGAGTTGACATGAATAGATGTTATGCTTTGGTTCCATAATTTGATATCAAATGAGGCGTTGAAGTTGACATGCCTTTCCTCTTTTAGCTCCATGTAACATTTCATTCCTGTTCCTGGTAGTTATTTTTTGAATTTATATATATTAAATTATTGAAATGCATGCTATTCTTAAAATCAAGATGCTTTCTTTTGAATTGGACAAAATTTAAGAATCTCGAGGCTGGCTCTTGGATTTGTCTTAAACTTGACAGATTCCTGGAAACACTGGTTGCATTGCTCGAACTTGTGCCGCATCGGCTGTCAAACTACACTTAGTTGAGGTATTTATTGTGGATCTTTTATCAGTAAGTGTGTCAAACTTGACTCTGCTTGGATTTTTGTACTAAGCTTGCTTATTACATCTCTTTCCGTGCTTCAGCCATTGGGTTTTCAGGTTGATGATGCAAAGGTAAAGCGTGCAGGACTTGATTACTGGCCGTATCCTTTCTAACTCCTTTTGAGGTTTAACATAAATCGAGCATCTCAAACGCATTTCTTAGGTGATTGGGCATTAGCTGTATTAAGCATGTATTTACAACTATTGAAGGATTTCTCAAATATGAATTTTCATCCTCAAGTATTAAGAATGTTAAACATAATCAAAAAGTTGCACTTGAATCAACACAACCCATAACTTTGATTTTTTTTTTAAGATTTCAAGGGATAATTACAAAAATAGCCCTTGAGATTTGACCTGATTCCAAAAAAACACCCAATTATCTTTCAAAATAACAAACACCACCTAAAGGTATTACAACCACATCCTTAAGGTTTGCATTTTCTTAACAAATATCTCCTATTGAAGGTGCAATTTGTAGAATAGAAACAAATATCAAGGGTGTATTTGTAATTTTTAAAGATAACTTTTTTTTTTGTAATTAGACTAAATCTTCAGGGTATCTTTTGTAACTAACCCAAATTTTGAAGTTCATGATTCATGAGTATTAAAATAATTAACTCTTTAGATTAGATATGTTGTTGTAAAGGTGCATACTTCCTGGTCCGAGTTTCGGGAGTACTTCATGAAACAGGTTTCGTTCTCTCTTTCTCTCTCAATAGGATTTAGTAGAATGTGTTATTCATGTGACCAAATGCATAATCTTGATCATTTAGGAAGGTGAAAAGCGGTTACTAGCATTCACAAAGAGAGGCACAAATATCCACTCGGTAGGTTTTCTCTTATTCCCTTATTCTGATAAAATGCCTTAGGCAGTGTTTGGTCTTAAGGAAATGAGTTGAGATAGCGGTCAACACCAGTCAATGCACTCCCACTCTTATATTCGACACAAATTTGAATGAGTTGTCGTCGTGCAGGAATTTAAGTACAGGATGGGCGATTGGCTTGTGTTTGGCTCGGAAACTAGTGGCTTACCGCCTGAAGCCCTGCTCGATTGTAAGAGTGAATCACTCGGTGGTGGTACTATTCGAATTCCTATGGTTGAAACATATGTTAGATGTCTGAATCTATCTGTGAGCGTTGGCATTGCTTTATATGAAGCTTCTAGACAGCTCGACTACGAACAGCTCCAAGATTCATCTGAACCTTGTATCAACAGTGAGACACCTTTTTTAACTGAAGACATTTTTGCTTAAATTTGCAACTGCACGTTAGTAACAAGTTTTTGATGTGTCAGAAGTGAACTACAACTTAGGTTAGGGAAACAAAAAAAAAAAAAAAAAAGGAACAAAAATTTCTGCACAGGATAAGGCCGCGATTGGATAAGAAACAAAATTCATTTTCGTTCGCTTAGAAAATTTTTACACCAAACATATGATTGTTTATGAAAATTTTCAAAAATATACTATTCTCTCACTTTCACTTTTTCTTATTTTTTTTATCACCAATCACATCTACACATTTTTTCACAAAAACTAATCATTATTACACATTCTCCCACAAATTTCACTATTTATTCACTCACACATTTCTAACTACCAATCATTATTTTATTATTCTTAAATCAAATCAACTTTCATCATTACTTTTCTATCTCACATCCAATCACAATCTCAAAATTCATCTTTTTTCTTCTAAAATAATTTTTACCACCATTCTCTAAAGAAAATGAAAATTTTCAAAATGAAAGATATCCAATCGCGCCATAAGTATCTAATCATCAATTTTGTATTGATTTCTCAAAGGACTAATTTCCTCTTGGGCTTTATTGTTACAATATTTAGTTGGATTGGTTTTTGGTTCTCAAGTGAGCCATGTTCTATTATTTGAGGATATTGACATGACAGATTCTGTTTGAACCTTGAAAGTGCCATTCTGAAACCATATTTCTTTGCTAAGGGCATCTCCAACCCATAACACCAAATTTGGTGTGAAAATCACACCAAATTTGGTGTTTTGGTGTAATTTTGCAAAACCCATCTCCAACCCACTACACTAAATCTTACACCAAATGAGTATTTTAATATTTTCTTTTCATTTTGGAATAGCAAATTTATTTGTTTATGCAATTATTTCTTTTGCTTATATTTTATTATTATTAATGTAACTAAATAAAAATTTATATTTAACTAATATTACATTAATTAATTATATTGCAAAATTAATATACAAAATTATTTTATTAATGTAACTAAATAAAAACTTATAATTTTGTTTATTAATTATTTTAGTTTATCAAAATTTTAAGTTTAGTTTATAATAATTTATTGGTAAATATTAACTATTGTTCATCCAAAATAATAATTATATACAAAATTTAAATAACTAAAACCATGTTACAAATGAATTATATATCAAATATAGGATACAATAGGAATTAAAAGTTTGAAGTAGAAGAAATTGGAGGACAAAGAGGGAATATTTGTATTACATCAAATTTGGTGTAAAGGAATAGTGTTACACCAAATTTGGTGTAAAACTATTCATTACACCAAATTTGGTGTGATGTTTAGAGTTGGGTTGGAGGGTGTTTTTTAGAAATTTGGTGTTTTGGTGTGGGATTTAGAGTTGGGTTGGAGATGGTCTAAGAGCAACTCCAGTGGTAGTTTTTCCCATGTTTTTACAGACAAAAACCGGTTCAAATTTTTGATTTTCCACAGGAGGAGATTTATTTTTGGTTTTTAGGCCAAACAAAAGGGAGAGAAAAATCATTAACAAAAAAGGATTTGTGGATTGAGTGTAAGGCCCACAAAAAAACTCAAAAGATGTTTTTTTTTTCCTATTTAAGTTGAGTTTTGTGGGTTTTTATTTTAGAGAAAAATAATGATGTGACATTAGGGATGACAACTTGATCTGTCTCGTCCCCGTTTGGCCCACCTAGTCGTGGTGGGGCGAGGCATGGTATCATCTTTGCCCTATGGCACCCGGCCCTACCCACCTAGTATTTTTATTTTTTTAATATATATTTGATATATGTTTTACATATATATTATATATGATAACGTAATTTTTATGTACTTAATATTATATCTAACATATATTCATTGATATGATAATTTCTACAAATAATATGCATTAATAATACAAAATATAAGAAAAAAACTTATTAATAATATAAATATAAGATAAAAAAATATAATAATAAATTTTATTCTACATAGACTGGCCCATCCCGTAACCCGTGATGAGTGACACGTCCCATCCCATGGGATGGACGTGGCGGGTTTGGGTCTTCTAGTACCCGCCCCACTCCGTCCCATTGTCACACTCATCCCTATATGGCATGTGTGAGATTAATTAGTATACATTTGTGTAAGAGAAAATGTGTAAGAGAAAATGAAGGAGAGCATTTCATAAAACTTGTCTTGAAGATTGCAAGAATACAAGTGAGGAAAATGGAGGCTACAACAAGAAGATGAAAAACCTAGGTAAAGACAAGAAAGGGAAAGTACAAGATTACCCTCATAAATATAAAGTAAAGAAATAACATCTAACTCTAATATCCCCACCAACTCGTGATGATGTAGTAAATATCATTGATAGTTTACCAACCAAAAAATGGAAGCACGGAATCAGATGTGACTTGGTGAAAAGATCTGCAATCCGCAAAGAGGAAGAGATGAAGGGTAAGTGGAGAATGCCATGTTGTAGATGGTGACGAGTGACATGAAAATCAATCTCAATGTGCTTAGTTCATGAAAAACTGAGTTTTGAGCAATCTGAATAGCACTTTTGTTGTCGCAATACATGTGAGTAGGTGAGGACAAATGGACACCCATATTTTCAAGTAGCTAACGTAACCAAACGATTTCAGTGGTAGTAGAAGATGTTGCCTGACACTCATCTTCTATGGAGGAGCGAGAAACACCATTTCGTTTCTTACTTTTCCAAGAGATAAGAGAGTCTCCAAGAAAAATACAAAAATCAGTGGTGGATTTTCGATCAATAGGATTACTAGCCCATTCCGCATCGGAGTATGCCCTCAACTCTATTAGAGATGATGATAGAAATAAAAAACTCTCAAAAAGAGTAACACACAGGTATCACAATATACGAGTAACTATGACCCAATGAATTGTAGTGGGGCAAGTGACAAATTAACTCATAATATGAACAACATATGCAATATATGGAAGTGTAATCGTGAGATAAACCAAACTTCCAACAATAGTACGATATAAGGTAGGATCAGGCAAATGTGTGCCATCAGAAGAAGAATACCCAACATTAAGTTCAAAAGGGGTATCAATAGTCCTTGTATCAAGAAGACGAGCTCACTCAAGTATATTAGCAATGTACTTGGGGATCGTGAAAGAAGATAACCTCGAGGGGAGCGGGCTACCTTAATACCCAAGAAAATCACAAAGGTCCCATATCTTTCATTTCAAAGCGAGAGGCTAACTCGGATTTCAACAATGCAATCCCATCAACACCATCACCAGTGATAATCATATCATCAACGTATAAGGAAAAAAGAATAATACCAACAGATGTGCGCTTGAAGAAAAGTGCAGAATCATGGCTACTGGAACTAAAACCAAGTGAAGTAAGTATTGTTTGATAAATGGTTTTATCATGATTTTGATGATTTTGTTTTTATACCAAAACAATGTTTTTAAAAGTTGTCCAAATACTCCTAAATGATTTAAAATGGTTTTAATATTTTTTGGAGTATTTTCCTCAAGTTTATTTTCGATATAAAATTGACAACACATTTAATGATTTGAAAGATTTTGTTTTTATACCAAAACAATGTTTTTAAAGGTTGTCCAAATACTCCTAAATGATTTAAAATGGTTTTAATATTTTCCGAAGTATTTCCTCAAGTTTTACTTTAGATAAAATTGGACAACACTTCTAATGATTTTTTGTTTATATGTTTTTACTTCAAAACAAAGTTTCTAAATATTGTCTAAATACTCCCGATTGGTTTAAAATGTTTTTACGAATTTTTCTGAGTATTTCTTGAGGTTTATTTTCGTCAAAAATCGGACAACATTGCATTTAGAGGTCGACCGGGAGAGGCGACCGGTACCACTGGAGCAAAACATCGAAATGTAAACTTTGATCTTTCATTTTTTGGTCAAGAACCTATTGTACATAGGTTCGACCGGTCGAGGTGCGATTCGACCTGCCCCTGCTGTAAATTTGCCGCTATATGTTTCAAACTTCTATTTCTCGTGTGACCTGTCGCCTATGCTTTGACAAAATTAAATTCTAACCGTTGTCAGCGTGAATGACAGTTTTTCCCTAAATTGTGGGATTGATTTCTAACAACTATAAACTTGATTTTAATTGCAATATTTTTGTAGAAATCGATTCCAAGAGGAGTCTATCAAGTATCAATCATCTCCTATAAATAGAGGAAGATTTGAAGCACAACATTAAGAGAGAAAACTACAACACAACAAGATACACTCAAGAATACACTTGTTCTTACATTGTCTTATTTCTTGTTGTAATTTGCCTAGCTATTCACTTTCACATTCTTGAGGTCTGTGCTATTCTTGATTACACTTGCACTCTATCAGTATTATTAATTATCGAGTTGTAATCTTGAATTTTTGGTTATCATTCAACACAAGATATCCTTGTGAGTGTTCTTGTGGTAAGAGCACACTTGGGTGATCTAGGTGTTAGGTGTGAGAAGATTGTGATAATCTTCTTGTTGAGGTATTGAAGAATTTGGTATTTTTCAAGGTTGAAGATTGTGGTAATCTTCACAAGGTGCCGTTGGAGATTGTGGTAATCTTCAAGTGAGATTGTGGTAATCTCAAAGGTGGTGTTGAAGAAGAGTGTGGTGCTCTTCAAGGTGTCGGTGTAAGATTTTGTTGTAATAATTGTGGTAATTATTTATAAAATCTTTTTTTTTTGAAATCCATCCCTGAGATATCTTGGGGTGGTAGTAGATTAGTGCACTTTAGGTGGGTTGAACTACTATAAATCGACGCGTGCTATTTACATTCCGCACCTTTGTTATTGTCTTCGCGCATTTGTATCGAAAAAGAGAGGGCGAAACCGAAAAGATGGAGATAATCTATTCATCCCCTCTAGATTATCGTAGCCGCTGACTTACAAGTGGTATCGTAGTCGAACTCTTTTGCAAGCTCGTTTCACATCGCGAGTGAAGAGAAACGGTCGCCGGCTCTGAACGAAGCTCATCTATCCCAAGACCTCCACCACCAAGCCACCTCGGTTTGATTACAAAAATTTTATATTTTGGAAAGAAAAAATGGGATGTTGTTTACAAGGTTGCGGGTTTGATATTTGGAACACCGTCATAAATGGAGAATCCATTCCGATGATAGACACACCACACACTTTCAAATGCCTCAAAGAGCTCAACGATGAAGAGAATAAAATCATCTCCTTGAATGGTAAAGCTCTTAATATTTTACATTGTTCACTTACCACTTTGGAATTTGATCATGTTGTAGGAATTCGATCGGCACATGAAGTATGACAAAATTAGAAGCCATCTGGAGTATTTGCAAATGATAGAGCAACTCAAAAGCATCTACTTCTCAAATGGATACAACATCAAATCCAACCATATGGGATGAGCCTCTTACAACTTCGTATGATGAAGTCGAAAAATGTTTTATGGGCATCGAAGAAGAAAACGAGGTATGTCTTAAACCCTCTACTTCTTATGGTATTAGTGATTGGCAAAATGATTATGATGAACTTCAAAATGAATTTCAAAGCTTACTCGTTAAATACAAAAATTTGAAAAAGGAATTCAATGTTTTGAAAAAAGATAAGGATAGTTTATTTACCTCCTATGAATCACTATCATGGGCTCACACCACCACACTTGACAATGTTAGAAACCTTGAAAAAGAAAATAGTACTCTTGTTGAGGATATTAATTGCATGAAAAATGATTTATCTAAATCCAACTTGAGTACCGATGAAATTGTTGATTGTTGTGATAATTCGAAACTAGAACTTGATCATAAGCTTAATGTTGTCAATCATATGAAAAAGAATCAAGTCTCAAGATGTTGGTCATTATGCTCCTAGAATTATTACATGTTTCTATTATGTAAAAAGGGTCATACGACTAATACTTGTCAGGCTAGAAATAGCTCTAATCATTATTGGAGACCTAAAAGTCTCAAAGCTAATCCTAAAAGACCCAAACACATGAGGGTACCACAAAACAATGTCATATTAGGTACCCGGCGAAATAATGATCGAAGAATATTTATACCGCCAAGAAGACATCAAATGACTACTTCATTTGATCAAAGGAGAAAACATTTTCAAAGACAATTTCCACGAAGAAGATATAATCAAAAATGGGAAGAACATAATCCTTGGAAATGACAAAGACACCATCAAGATGACTTTCAAAGAAGAAGAGACTATCAACAATGGGAAGGTAACAAATCTTGGAAATGGAGCAATCAAAGAAGTCATCATCAAAGTGACTTCTCAAGGGGAAGATATCATCAACAATGGGAACGGCACAACCCATGGAAATGGCGTAATTGGTAACCTGTATCTACCTATTTAAATATGCATTTTATTTTGTTATTATGCATGCTTTTATTTGTGTCTTAATTGCAAAATGAGTTTTCAAATATTTTTTTTTAATTAAGGTCTTCAATATATATTTGTGCTTTTAAAATATTTTTGAAAAAGAAGACCTTATATGATGTTTTTAAAACTCTTGTGCATTTTTGTAGCTAAAGTGTATCATCATCTCTTATGGATTTTTATGGCATGAGCTTACTTGTGATATCTCTTAACCTACACTTTTATCATTATGATTTGTGCTAGATTTGTTTTAAGAATTGTGTAGGATTTACATATTTTCACAAAATGGCCATTTACGTCATTATTTGTCAAGAAAGGCATAAATTATCGAGGTACGTTTACTTGTATTATTCTTACTCTTATAAACTCGATATATGTATTGCCATGTGCCTATGTGCTTGCTCTTAATAGTAGTTCATACAAGTTCCATTAATAGGATTTTTTGAAAGGCACTATTCAAAATTTGATTGCACATATTTACTTTGTCAACTCGTGTTCAAATACTTCTTTTAAATGAGGTCTCAACTATAGGCTATCGGATTTTTAAAGTTCAAAAGAGACATTTTGTAGCTTTCTTAAGCTTATTTGAACTTGCATGATTTATTAGACTCTTGATGATCTTCTAAATGCATAGTATGTGTCTCTTGCTTCATGGTCTATATATATATAGTGTCTATTTCTACTATGCTCTTATGCAAGATATGTTGTGTTTGATGATTGAGGCATGTTTTTACACTTGGGCTATTTTTTATTGCTTATATAAGCGATGCCGGTAATGAGTTTGTTAAGTTGTGTAGATGAGAAATGAAGTACTCCAAATATTAGTTAACTCAAAATATTTGGATGTAAATGTTCTTTATGAACACCTTAGATCAATTGGATGCCCTATGATGATAGTGATGAAGAAGACAAAAAGGGTATTCCGGAATAAACTCGATGACCAAGGCAACATTGGTCGAACTAAGCGAAGGTCGTAGAGTTCGAAGGTATTTTCAAGAAGAAGGTAATTCATTTTGATGTAACATTTGCACTCATAGCACATTTAGTAGCTATTGCATTTTACTTGCCCATTCTTGTTTTAAGAAAATTTCAAGCTTTACCAAATGGATGTTAAATCCAATTTTCTTGATGGTTTTATTCAAATAGAAGTCTATCGGAGTTTAAAATTTTAGGCCAAATGATTTTTATAAAAGGCCTTGTACGGTTGATACAAGTATCCCATATATGGGTTGATAGACTTAGCTATTTTTTGCAAAATGATTTTACAAAAGGTAAAGTTGATACTACATTTCTTGTTTTGAAAAAGGGCAAGGTTGTTTACTTGTGCAAATTTTTGTTGATAATATTTATGGTGCTACTAATAAGTATTTGTGCAAGATATTTTTCCAAAGTCAATGCAAGGTGAACTCAAGGTGATCATGTGGACTTCAAGTTAATCAATGCCAAGAAGGTGGTTATAAATTCAAAATCAAAATACACAAAAATATCTTTGAAGATATTAGGCATTGAAAGAAGGAAGAATCAACTCAACCTCTATGGCTACCAATGTAGAGATTAACAAAGGTTGAGAAAGACATATCGATTGGCAAACAAATTCGAGGTATGTTTTCTTGTATTATTCCAATAGACTCAACATTATATATGCCTTTATGTCTATTTGCTCGACTTTAAAAACTAATCCAACGAATCTCTTTAAAGTGCCGTTAAAAGAAATTTTCAAATATTTGAAAGACACTTCTTCTTATGACTTTTTTATCCAAAGTATTAAAATGTTCTTATTTTTCCGGATAACAAGTTCGGTGTTTACAATTTATCAAAATATGGTTCGTCATAATCGAATCAAAAATATTGAGATTCAAATTTTTTAAGGGATTGCGTTTCTAAAACGAAAAACCGAGATGTGTTTAATTCCGTCTCAAGGATAACTCGCGGATTTTTTTAATCGTTAACCACGAGTATTTTACCTCATTTCGAGCTTGATTATGACATAATGTATATTGAATGAGGTCTACGCTTGCATTTTGCACGCTTTTAAAACTTAGGGGCAAAAAAAATTGGATTTTTGATCAAACTTCGGATTTTTCAAACCGAACCAAAACAAATGGTCGCCAGGTAAGGGCCGACCGTCGCTTCACTCCGGCCGCTCGCCCATGCCTGGACCGGTCGCCTGATCGAACTTTTGGTTAAAAATGGTTATGTTTCAGGACTTAGTCATTTTGGCTTATTTTGTCCATTTTTCGTCCCTTCAAATTTGCACACAAATTCCACTCCAAATTTGTTTTGTTGCATACACTTCATATCTTGACCTATTTAGGCTTGATTATCATCATCAATGCTCATCTTTACTGATCGAATGGTAAGAATTTCATTCTCTTTAGCTCAATTGGTTGAACCCTCGAGTTTGTGGCTTATATGTATTTTTCTTGATGCAATGCTTATATATTTATGATGAGCTTATTGATTGTTGATGAATGATATTTGTTAAATTGTATTTGGTGATGAAAAACTTGGCTTGATTTCATTTACAAGGGCTATATATAACGCTTTCTATTTTTGACACCCGCCAAGTGTTTGATAAAACGTTTCAATAAAAAAAAAAAAAAATTCATCTCCCACATGATTCTCTCGATTTCAAAAGTCTCATATATTTATAGAGATCATGTTTTTGCAAATCTAATGATTTTTCATAAGCTTCTTCAAGTCGTATGATACGACTTTTCCCTCCTATTTGGTTTATAAGCTTCAATGTCCAAATAGCTCGATACATCGGTTTAGTTGCGCACTTTGATATGAATATATGATATATTTATCGTGCTAATATTCTTTTTTGATGATTCCAAAGAGGGAGAAACAGGTTATAAGCTCTTTAGCTCAAAGAAGCTAAGATAAGCTTAACAAATAGAAGCTATAAGCTATGACTTCCTAAAGCCATAAGTTGTGTATGATTCTTAGTCCATTGGTTGTAGTATGGACATATATATGTTTCTAATGATGTCTCTTTGACAGGGGGAGCTTTTAAGTTATTGATACTTTAGCTCAATATCGAATAGCTAAGATTTTAGCTTATGTTTAAGTTGCTTCTATATTACTCTTGTTGTGCATGTTGATAGGGGAGCATTTGCTATATGTGTTTAAATATCTCTACTCCCATCCTTATGTTTATATTATGTGTAATATTGTCGCTCAACGGATAGCTCTTTATAACCTGGTAAAATTGTTTTGTTTTCAAAATCGACCTTGGTAAAATTGCTTTGGTTTGTAATCATCAAAAAGGGGAGATTGTTTGATAAATGGTTTTATCATGATTTTGATGATTTTGTTTTATACCAAAACAATGTTTTTAAAGATTGTCCAAATACTCCTAAATAATTTAAAATGGTTTTAATATTTTTTGAGTATTTCCTCAAGTTTATTTTTGATATAAAATTGGACAACACATTTAATGATTTGAAAGATTTTGTTTTTATACCAAAACAATGTTTTTAAAGGTTGTCCAAATACTCCTAAATGATTTAAAATGGTTTTAATATTTTCCTGAGTATTTCCTCAAGTTTTACTTTAGATAAAATTGGACAACACTTCTAATGATTTTTTGTTTATATGTTTTTACTTCAAAACAAGGTTTCTAAATGTTGTCTAAATACTCCCGATTGGTTTAAAATATTTTTACGAATTTTTCTGAGTATTTCTTGAGGTTTATTTTCGTCAAAAATCGGACAACATTGCATTTAGGAGGTCGACCAAAGAGGCGACCGTGCACTGGAGCAAAATATCGAAACGAAACTTTGATCTTTCATTTTTTGGTTAGTGCAACCGTTGCACATAGGTTCGACCTGGTCGAGGTGCACTTCGACCACCGCTCTGTGTAAATTTGCGCTATATGTTTCAAACTTCTATTTCTCGTATGACCGGTCGCCCTATGCTTTGACTAAATTCTAACCGTTGTGTGCACAGTGACTTTTCCCTAAATTGGGATTGATTTCTAACAACTATAAACTTGATTTTAATTGCAATTTTGTTGTAGAAATCAGATTACAAGAGGAGTCTATCAAGTATCAATCATATCCTATAAATAGAGGAAGATTTGAAGCACAACATTAAGAGAGAAAACTACAACACAACAAGATACACTCAAGAATACACTTGTTCTTACATTGTCTTATTTCTTGTTGTAATTTGCCTAGCTATTCACTTTCACATTCTTGAGGTCTAGGTTATTCTTGATTACACTTGCACTCTATTGTATTATCAATTATCGAGTTGTAATCTTGAATTTTTGGGTTATCATTCAACACAAGATATCCTTGTGAGTGTTCTTGTGGTAAGAGCACACTTGGGTGATCTAGGTGTTAGGTGTGAGAAGATTGTGGTAATCTTCTTATTGAGGTGTTGAAGAATTTGGTATTCTTCAAGGTTGAAGATTGTGGTAATCTTCACAAGTGCCGTTGGAGATTGTGGTAATCTCAAAGGTGGTGTTGAAGAAGAGTGTGGTGCTCTTCAGGGTGTCGGTGTAAGATTTTGTTGTAATAATTGTGGTAATTATTTATAAAATCTTTTTCTTTTTTGAAATCCATCCCGAGATCTTTGGGGTGGTAGTAGATTAGCCCTAGGTGGGTTGAACTACTATAAATCGACGTGTGCTATTTACATTCCGCACCTTTGTTATTATCTTGGCGCATTTGTATCGAAAAAGAGGCGAAATCGAAGGTGGAGATAATCTATTCACCCCCCCTCTAGATTATCGTAGCCGCTTGGACTTACAAGTGCAACATAGAATTTGTCAAACCATCCCCGTGGAGCATGTTTGAAACCATATAATGATTTTTTAAGCTTCAAACTTCACCTTGATTATGGGGAACACCAGGAGATGGGATCATGTACAGATATTCTTGAAGATCACCATTCAAGAAGGCATTTTTGACATCCAATTGAGATATATGTCATCTATGGACAGAAGCAACAACAATAAGAGTACGGACGGTAGTCTCTTGGCAACAGGAGCAAAGGTTTTCTCATAATCCATACCATACTAATGTGAAAAATGTTTAATAACCAATCGTGCTTTACATCATTCAACCGAACCATCATTTGGTTTTAATTTTATAAACCCAGTGTGAACCAATTGCGCAGTTACCTGGTGGTAAAGATATCAAGTCCCAAGTGTTTGTTTTATGCAAAGCAAAAAGTTCTTCGGTCATAGCATGTTGCCATAAGGGATCAGTAACTGCCTCTTTGTAGGAGTGTGGTTCAGAAATATGGTGAATAGAAGATAAAAAAGATGCAAAAGCAGGTGAATAAGATGAATAAACAAAGGCAAGTAACTGAGTTGACTTACGTGTACGTTGAGGGTATCGAGGAGGGAGGTGATCCACAATCTAAGAAGGCAATTGGGTGAAATAGGTGGACATGTAGCAGAAGTATTTGAAGAGTCTCTATCTGTATTGTCAGAGAATGGATCAATGTGTACAAGATCAGTATTAGAGACGTTACGTTGACTAGAGGGAATAGAGAAAAATGGAATATGCTCAAGAAAAAATACATGACGAGAGACATATAACTTTAAGCAATGGTATCCCTTCCGACCTTCTCCATATCCTAAGAAAATACAAATAGCTGAACGAGAAGATAATTTGTTGCGTTTAACATGAGGACGAAGAACAAAGCATGCACA
This sequence comes from Rehmannia glutinosa, assembly GCA_016081115.2. Classification (NCBI taxonomy): domain Eukaryota; kingdom Viridiplantae; phylum Streptophyta; class Magnoliopsida; order Lamiales; family Orobanchaceae; genus Rehmannia; species Rehmannia glutinosa. The sequence continues at coordinate 128,703 of JABTTQ020003003.1, read as the reverse complement.
ACCAAAGACTCGTAAGGAAGAATAACCAGGAGTATAACCATAAAGCTTCTCGAATAGTGATTAACCAGATGTAATGGATGATGAAATATTGATACAATGGACATCGATAAGAATGGCTTCCCCCCAAAATTCGTTTGGAATAGAACCAGATAGTGAGAGAGAGAGAGAGAGAGAGAGAGAGAGAGAGAGGTTTCAATGATATGCTTATGTTTCCTTTCATCAACACCATTTTATTCAGGATTTTATCTGTGCAATAAGTTTGATGCAAGGTCCCATCCAATGCCAACAATTCACGAAAGCTATTGGAGGTGTACTCCCCACCCAATTCACATTTAAAGCATTTTATGACAGCAGAGAATTGAGTTTTTACAAAAGCCCGAAATGAAGTATATATGCTCAGGAAATCAGAATGATGTTTCATAAAATAAACCCAACAATAATGAGATAATCCTCAATAAAAGAGGCATAATATCGAGAACCACCCTTTATAGCAATGAGAGCAGGTCCCCACACATCAAAATGAACCAAACAAATGGCGCAGTAGAAGAAGAAACACTTCGATTAAAAGGTAAAGTGGAAAATTTGCCAGTTTATAACCACTGCAGTCAGAAGTATCATGAAATGACAAATTTCTAAATACACTCGTAGAAGCTAAAAATCTTAAACGTGAAGATGAAACATGACCTAACCGAGAATGCCACAAATAAAAGCTAGGCGGTGAGGGACTCAAACGAAAAGAAGACAAATCAACAGTAGAAGCTGCAATAGAGGGTACTCTGAGCTCATCCAAAATGTATATCCCTCATTACTTATGGCATGTCCCAATCAGCTTTTGGGAATGTGGATCCTGCACATAGCAAGAAGTAGGAAAGAATAATACTAAATAACCAGAACCATACATTTGGCTAATAGAAACAAGATTTAAAGTAAGATTAGGAATATGGTAAACATGTGGAAGAGACAAGTGAGGTGTGGCAACAGATCCAATTCTCGCTAAAGGTAATAGAGTGCCATCGGCGAGAACAACAAGTTTATTTGTGGATGAAATGGAAGTAAAACATAATGTATCGGGGGACATATGATGAAAAGCTCCGAGATCTAATAACTAGATTGAGGAAGATGTACCGACGAGCTAGAAATTGACAAACCCGAGGCGAAAGCATGATATGAGCCAAGAAATTTCTCGAAATTGTTCAAAGAATTGCGTCCATGGAAGGCCGAGTAGAGTAAGAGCGATGATCATCACGGACTCGGAGAGGAAGGTACAGTGTAGCAATACGAGTCCGTGGAGCGGCTTAAGAGCACGTTGATTTGTGTGGACAAACCGATTGTGTTTAGGTCTTTGTTGTTGAAAAAGTTGTTATCCTCCTCTATTCAACTCGGGACATTGAGCCTTCCAATGTCCTCGGTTGTTTACAATAGCTACATTCCTCTCGCTAATAATTCACTAACAATAGAATCAACCAATGGTAGAGGAATACGATGTAAAATGTTCCCACGAAGAGACTCAAAATCATCCCAATATGCATACCAATATGTAGTTGTCCACAGAGTTGTTAACCCAAGTAATAATTTTTGAATTGTTCACTACCCAAACCTCCATCTCTTCAACAAATTTAGTATTATCTTTCTCAACATGTTTTTTTATTCCGAAATATAACCCCATAATTTTTTGCCTCAAAATATTTCTCATCACATAACTCCAAAGATGAATATTTTTTCCATCCAATCGTATACTAATCGATCGCAATGAATAATCTCTTTCGCAAGTCATAATGAAACGAAACAAAAACAAACGCCAACCAAATAACATCGATACAAATATCCAACAAATCAAGTCAACTTTGCCAAACAAAATCCACGCAAATGATCTGATTCTTGAAACTAAAATAAGAGAAAAACCCAACAAGTGCAAAAAAAAATGTGAAATTAAAAACACAAAGTCGCAACGTACCCACAATGCAGTATGACCCACCGGAGGAAATACATGTATGTCTCTCGATTAAACTATGTCTCTTACCCACCGCGAAGTCGAGAATGCTATTAAACCAATCTCTTGATACCATGTGAGATTAATTAGTATACATTTGTGTAAGAGAAATGAATGAGAAGATTTCGCAGAACTTTTCTCTTGAACGTAAGATTGCAACAATACAAGTGGCAAAAATGGAGACTACAACAAGAAGATAAAAAAAAACCTAAGTAAAGACAAGAAAGCGAAAGTAAAAAACTATCCTCATAAATATAAATTAAAAGAAATAACATCTAACTCTAACAGCATGGTAAGGACCACAAAAAACTGAAACTGTGTTTTTATCTTTTTATTTTGGAGTTGCACTAAAACCATATGTTACTTTATGAAGTAGCATGAATTTTTGGGTATTCCTAATTCCTAAGCTAGCGAAAGAAAATACATGTATGTCTCTGATTAAACTGCGCAATTGGATAAGGAACATTTTCACTTTCATTAACATTTTTTTATCCCAAACACGCGATTCTTGCTATAAAATTTATGGAAAATGCATTATTCACTCAAGTTCACCTTTTTCCACCAATCACATATACTAATTGTTTTTAAAAAAATATGAGGTAGCTTCATATCGATCGTCTAATGGATCCATTCGTTAGACGGATCCAAATCTTGGTCCAAACGCCCACCCATTGACCCGCTACCATTGAAAAAAAGGACCATAAATAGTTGACATAACACAATTCACCTTGAATTGTGCAGAATAGAAACAGAGACACCGGAAATAATTCTCATAAAGCTTGATTTTCCTACACTCGACTCCATTTAGCAAAAAACAACCAATCAAATATTTTGAAAAAAATAAAAGAATTTGTTTTTGCTCATAGGAAAGGAGACAAATTAATGAATTAGCTTTGATGAGCTGATGAAATTTTTGCTCATAGCCTTTGTCTGTACTATAATAATAATCGATAGTAATAATTAGTTTGTTGTCTAGAAAAAATATATAAATTGGTTTTAGGTTTTCACAAGGGAAAAATAATTAATATTAATTAATATTTTATAAGGAAAATTTAAGAGAAAAACTAATATCATAATACATTTGAGGAGACAAACTCATACTTTTGAGGGTACTACTAATACTTTTCATTAAAAACTAATACTTTAAGGAAAATTATTAAAAATCTTTTAGGGGACACTAATATATTTTCGGGGAATTACTAATACGTTTCACATGGACTACTAATAGTTTTGACGAAAAAAAGTAATACTTTTATAGGGGCTATTAAATATTTTCAAGTGGACTACGTCTAATACTCTTCTGGATGGACTATTAATACTTCTTAGATGAAAATCTAATACATTTCATGCTTTCTTGTGATACTATATCACTTTGTTTAATATAATAAAACTAATATTTTCAAGTGAATCTGCGTATTAATACTTTTTTTAATGTCTGTAATACTTTTCGCATGATCACATTAATATTGGTCCCTACTAATAAAATAAAAATGCCACCGGTCGATTTTGAGATCCTTCTAACGGACTTTGGCCCGTTTGATAGGAGTTTTGTCAAAAAATATACTCCGTATATCAAATCATCAATCATTATTACACATTTTCCCACAAATTCTATTATTCACTTACTTACACATTTCCAACTACTAATCATATTTCAATCATTCTTTTATTATTTACATATCAAATCAATTTTCATCATTATATTTTCATTTCATATCTAATCCTACTCTCAAAATTCATATTTATTCTTCCAAGATTTTTTCAATCACTATTCTGTAGCAGAAATTTTTTTTTTTTTCGAAAATGGAAGTATTTCCAATCACCATTCACCACCTTAAGCAACTGTGTCTGTGTTTTTCTTTTTCTCTTTTATTGGGAGAAGATTCAACCCCATTGTGATATTCAAAGGTAGTAGGTATTATTTTAGGGGAAGAATGCTGAAGAATTCCTGGAAAAGGATGACCAGAAAATCAGAAGAAAAGGTCAATTGATCAATTTTAAAATCCAAATTCCTAAACTACCTGTTGAGTCTATCTTGAGACCTTAAAAATGAATATATATATATATATATATATTTGCTTAAGGTTAAGTAGACATGATATTATGAGTTAGCTTTTATAAGAAGCATATACAAGACATTTCTTACGGGAACTTCTCCTCTATTCCGGGTTATATTGTTTTGTCACTTGTCCACTAATTAAATAAACGGCTAATTGAATGAGGGAAAAAAGACATGCTTAAAACTATTAAATATGTACTCTATATAAGAGCTTAACGAACAATTTCAAGCATGTAAAAATTGTCAAAATAAACCAAATAATGAGGTCTAACTTAAGAAGTGAAATTAATGTGTTAAAGTTACGAGAGTTCGGATTCAAGGATGTGAATCCAACTCAATAATTCTGAACCGTTACTATGTAAGTGAGATGTAAAATTTTAAAAGAATTTAGTCTAATTATTAATAGGAACACCCTAATTCTTTTAACAATTTTAGGTTAATTAGTTTTATAAAACAATGGTTAATATGAAATAATTGCTAAAATTCTCACACGCGCACCAATTCCTCGTGGTTCATTGTTGAAGAAAAAATGGTTTATAAATAGTAGAATAAATTTCTCTAATATCCTGAGTCAATTTTTTAATTAATTAAAGACAAGTATAAATTAAATGGCAGTAATATTATTTTGCTAAAATTCGCTTAGGCATAATTTAAATTGACTGATTTGAAGCTAAAGATTTTAAGTTTATATTCTTCAATATATTGAATTTGTTTGGATTATATCATAACATAATGGATTGATTTTAAATCCTTAATCTTTTACATAGAGTTGTTTTTTTGAACCATTGCTGATGGATTTTAACATTCATTTTATACGGTTAGCAAATATGGATGAGAACTTAAATGAATCACATATTCATATCGTAAACCCTTTTTCTCAAATATATATATATATATATATATATATATATATATATATATAAATAAACCCTTTGAGAACTTAGACGATGCTCCAAGAGGGGCGTAGAGAGAATTATTTTAGAGGAGATAATCTTTTCTTTTAATGTGAGAAGACATGTGACATCTGAATTACGTCTCAAAGAGAGATCTGAAAAGATATATCTCAATCTCATACGGAGTAAGGTGGAGTCGTAATAGGAGAGTTTACCAGATAACTATGGGATTCCAAAATATGGATGCAATTCAAAAAAGCACCATCATAGTCATGTGAAACCACTCTCTCAAATCTTCATCTCAAATACAAACTTTCAACCCAATGCAACTTTACATACACATTTCTTGTGATATGTGAGTAAATTTCTCCGATAACTTAAATTAATCTTTTCTTCCAACACAAATCATCATTCATATAAATAATAGAAATATAGAATGATGAGTATTGAGTGGAATAATTGCAAGCAAAATTTATTGTACTAAGTCTACTGACATGACTAGAGATATGTCAATTCCGGCCCAGCTTGATGGACTAGCCCGACCAGCCCAATATTTTTACCGGACTGTACTGTGATTTTTTCGGCTAAAAAAAATTGGACTAGGTCGGTTGGCCAGAATTTTACAGTGTAGTTTTATGGGATGGGCCGGGATGGGCTCCAAAATTAGCAGTCTGATCACTATTTGGCCCGGCCCGACTCGATATTTGCTCTAGGCTCGGAGGCCCAGAGATTTTGACAGTTCTAGACATGACATAATTATATTATAAAAAAATACTTATATCAAACATCAACCATTCAATTTTACAGTAGTAGGCTTGCAGCATAAGTTCTTCAAGATTTATCCTTTCTAGCTAACGGTAATTGGGTCACTTTCCAGGGGAATTTTCCGTTCCATCACGGCATCACCACTTATATAAACTGTATACACTTACACGACTGCAAACTCATCCCTCACACTGCACCACCCCCTCCATTTTCCATCATTATCACACACACTCAGAGAGAGAGAGAGAGAGAGAGAGAGAGAGAGAGAGAGAGAGAGAGAGAGAGCAACGCACATTAAGATTTAAGACATTAGAAACCTCAACAATATAATAAGCACAACAATATATATACACGTACACACAGAGATAAGAGATAGATATGAAGCTAACCGGAGATTTTTTTGTCACCACCACATAGACACTGCTGCTCGCCGTTACTTTAACAGTGAATGCCTGCCCCTCTTCCGACCAGGAAACATTGCTGGCCTTCAGGGAAGTCGTACTTGGGGATTTTCAACTCATGGTCAGGGGCCGACTGCTGCGCCACCCGGAAATAAAATGGGTTACCAACGTCATTCTCCGGGGTGAGTCCGAGGACCCCATCTTCACAAAAGCCGGCCGGTCCGGTTACATGACCGGTCTGCCAACTCGGCCGGCTAACCACCCTCGTCATCGCCGATTGGAAATCCATCTCCGGTGAAATTCCACCGTGCCTCGCCTCCCTTCCCCAACTAAAAATCCCCGACCTCATAGGCAACAAAATATCTGGCCAAATCCTGACGGATATTGGCAAACTGAGACTCACCGTGTTGAACCTGGCTGATAACCAAATATCCGGTTCGATTCCAGATTCCATTGTTAGCCTCAGCAGCTTAATGCATTTAGAGCTCAGCAACAATAAGCTCCATGGAAAAATTCCGTCAGATATGGGGAAGTTGTCGATGATGAGCTGGGCTTTACTGAACCGGAACCAGCTAACCGGGACAATCCCAAGTTCTTTCTCCAATATCTATTGACTGACGGATTTGGATTTATCAATGAACCATATTACCGGTTCGATCCCGGCTCAGCTCGGATTAAACCGGTTCTCTCAACTCTGAATTTGAATAATAACCAACTATCGAGGGAGATACCAACTAGTCTATTAACCAATATAGGCTTAAGTATATTGAATTTGAGTCGAAATTCACTACAAGGCAATTTGCCCGATGTTTTTGGTCCTAAAACTTATTTTACTACACTCGATCTATCTTACAATAATTTGAAGGGTTCGATCCCAAAATCATTATCTTTAGCTAAGTACATTGGCCGCTTGGATTTGAGCTACAATCATCTTTGTGGCCCGATTCGATCGGATCACCGTTCGATCATCTAGAGGCTTCATCTTTTAACAACAATGACTGCTTATGTGGGTTCCCGTTGCGTGCTTGTTAGATTATTTTTCTACTTTTTCAAGATTATGTTGTTATTGTTGTAATAGTTGTCGCTATGGATTTGTTTTTATTTGAATTTGTGCTTTTAATGTAATCGTCAAGCAAAGTTATGATATAAAGATTATGTGCTGTATTATTTCCTTTTTTTTCTTTTCACTATTTTGGTTATGAAAAGATTTAGGTAGCTTATGTGTTTTTCGATCCAGGACGTGGCAATACTATGATAAATTCGATAGCGAACACTTTTACATAGTCCTTGTAACTTATAATTGTTAATAATTGAAAGCAACGGAAAAAATGGACATAGTCATACCCTGAGCAGATGGGATTTTCTGTTTCAAAAAGGTATTTTATCTCTTGTTCTACAGTACAAATGATTATGTCCAAATCAGATACAATCATTATGTAGAAAAGAATATAGGAGAAATTGTGTAGACATCCCCGTCAACTATGATCAATTTACAAATATTAATCCTAATATTCGCATAATTATCCAGAGGAGATCTTATAGAAATATTTTTGAGTAAATGTTACATGAACACAGAGGAGATCTTATAGCATAATTAAATCAGCCATATTCACCTTCGATTTAGCGCATGTGTTCATGTAACATTTACTCTTGACTCTTGAGTTTAGATCTAAGTGACTATTTAGTTCATACTATTGCAACATAGTATTATAAATAATACGCTTTTCCAGTCCCATCATTGTTGGTTAGCAGTTTCTAGATTTAAAGCAAGAAATTATTCAGTTCTTACTTGTAGCTAATATCTATATGAAATTCGTACTTCACATCTCAGATTCAAATCCACATAGAACTTCGGGCATTGCTTGAATTCAACACCCTTCAGACTTTCCCTCTCATAATTTTTCTTACTCGTTCCACATGTTTCAAACATGTTGTTCGGCCATTTTGCAGGTGAGATGTCCAACTTTTGTGGTCAAGCATCATCATTCATGTTCTGTGTTTCATCATTAGAGTTGTAAAGTTTCATAATATATTCACCAAGGCTTAGAAAAATCAGGAATATATTCAAGATGTTTTCCAAGTTCTCTCGTGTTCTCGAGGGGTATCATCAAAGGGATCAGGCCCACATGCCTCTGATGAAACCTGGTATCCCTCCAATAAGAAACCGAATAGAATTTTCCATTGCAATATAGTATTGCATCCTCAATCATATTGCACCTTGAAGATTCTTTCGCCCTCTGGTTTATTACTTCATTGGTGATGCCAAAAGATTTTGAAGCCTTATTCTCGATATCTGTACTTAGAGATACAATAAATAATCAAGGGTAGGCATTGTATTGAATAGAAAAATGCAAAAACTACCTCTGAGGTTTAGTGTAATTACAAATAATCCCTTGAGGCATTACAAAAAAACCCCTTAAAGTTTGTTTTTTGTATTACAAATACCCCCCAGGTGCAATATGTAAAATAGAAACAAGTGTCAAGAGAATATTTGTAATTTTGAAAGATAATTGGATATTTTTGTAATTAGACTAATCCTCAAGCGTGATTTTTGTAATTAACCCTAAAAATGGAATAGATGCTCAATAATAGTAGGACACTGACCAAGAAATTCTCCAGCATGTCCAACCAAAAAATGTTGAATACTAAAATTGACACATTAAGAATAGTGGAACAAAAAGAAACTTCACAAGAAAGTATTAAGGACCATGGAGCTTACCAAAAGTTGATAAGAGTAAATCTGACTCTCTCACTTTCATCTCCTATTTTGTGAGAGGGATCATGGTTTCTGGATATCAAACTTTTTTGCAAATAAAGTTGTATTGGGATTTCATTCTCTTATAAGCAGCAATAGCATCCCTTCTTTTCCTCTTTTCAGACAGTAATTCGGAGTCTTTAACTGCAATCTGCTGCAACAACTTCCCATGCAATTCCATCCCTTCAGAAGACTCTTTGGTTCTCTCAGAGAAACTTTGTTGAAGCTTAGCAACTTTCTCTTCCAACTCTTTCTGTTAATCCAGCAGCCTTTTCCTCTCTTCCTCAAATTCTTCCAATTCATGCCCTCTCATGATCCTTTCAAGATTGAATGAATCACTCCGTTGGAGTAACTGCTCTTGCAATTGTCTTCTCTCATCCAATCCGTCATTTTTCTTCTCGAGTTCTTTCTGGAGCGCATCAGCACGACGCAACAAATTATCTACTTTGATTGCAAGTACACTATTCTCCTTTTCATACTTACTCAACAGGTGTTCATTATTCATTATTTCTGAGGCTTGAAGTTCAATTTTCTTGAGGAGATCGGCTTGCAATTTCTTCCCCTTGTCGACTTCTTCAGTCTTTTCTCTAAGTCGTGACAGAAGCTCATCAACTTTGTTCTCCGTATTTTCAAGTTTGGAAATGTGTATATTTGTCTTTTCTTCATACTCCTTCAATTGTGTTTCTTTCTGTATCACCAAAGAGACATTTGATTGATTTATTTTAACGAGTTTGTTTTGCAACTCCTTTATCTCATCAACTTCCTTGGACTTCTTCATCAGCTGTAGCCGCAATTCCTCAGTTTCAACCTCCAGACTCCTTTGATTTCCCATTAGAATTGTCTTTTTTTCTTCAAGCTCTTTTACTGTATTTTCATAACTATCTATCACGGATGTTTTTGATTGAAGAAGCTTCTGATAATTCTGTTGTACTTCCCTCCCCCCATTTACTTCCATTGATTTATGTTTCAACTTTATTTGAAGTTCCTTGAAATGCTTACATGACTGGCTTTCCTTGTTTATAAACTTTGCTATCTCCAACTTCATTAAACGGTTTTCTTCCACAATCTGCTGCTTTTCACACTGAAGCTTCTCAATCTGGAGTAGCATATCTTTTTTCTTTTCATTGTATGCACCTTCTGCAGCTTCCCTTGCTTCAGAATACATTTTCTCCAAGCACTGAGATTTCAGTTGAAAATTTGGATAAAGTTGACTGCAAAATATGTAATCAATCTGAGAAATCTTGTCTTTGGCTTCCTTGATAGTGGCAACCAGAATCGAACTGAGTCTAGAAACATAGTTTGCATCAGGATGCCCAAGCTTACGAGACTTTGCCAGATTGTTTTCCATTCTATGTCAAGTTAGGTTTCTATAATAGCAAAACTAAAAATTTGAGCTTTAGTAATAACATGATCATTGCATATGTTCTTCTCTTCACAACAAAGAACAAATTTACACAATTGGTAACATGAAACTAATAAGCCATGTGGTGTTTATTTGGAGACTTTGAACAGTAGGCTGACATCTGAAAAGATGGTTATGGACTTAGAAAATTTTAGACTCCTATACCTTTATCAAGTACTTCAAAAAATTTAAAATTCTATTTATAGATAAGCCAATCTTCTCTGCCTACTTCATTTGAATATTCTGCAAAAAAGTGATTTGATGAAAGAGAGATGTGGCAAGGCTCAATATGTTGCAGCTTCATGGAAAGAGATTATACTCGGCGAGTTGTATCCTCTAAGAAACAAATAAAGCCATCAAAACCAAAAAAAAGCTGTAGAAATCAACTTTAGTGCCACCTATACTAAGAAAGCTTTCCCTAAGATTTCAGAAAATGCTGGATCTGGTCCTAACAGGTTTCCCTTAGGAAGAAACTAATTGACTCGTCACCGGATCGTGCTAGAACACTCAAATTAACTCATGTCTAGAAGGCCTCAAAAACATATAGGCTTTTATATTTCATTATTGACAACAAATTACCTGATAAATCTAAAAATTAGCAATTCTAGGCACAAATTTCGCTAGGATTTCAAGCATTTCTCCTTCTCTAACGTGAATAAAACAACTAAAGGCATAAAAAAAAGGAAATTCAATGTGATATAATTCAATCTTCTATCAACAAAACAATGTTTTGCATTTCAACTTTATAAATAGCCCCTACAATTGAACATATAGACTGAAAGCTTTCGATAAGGTTTAACAATCATGCACACGAGTATCGGCATGTGTAACACAAACAAAAATATGGGAACATGACAAATGATTCCTTAATTCCAAAAATTAGTCATTCAAAATTATTTTTTACACAATTGGAACTGAAAAAGTTCATGTGAATTGCTAAGTACGAAAAGAAAAAGGCCTAGCAAAAATATGAACTTTTGCCATGATACATTGATAAAATTTGATCCAAGAAGAAACAATTCAAGCAGTGATTCGAATAGGTCAATACAATTCATAATTCGATGCCATTAACACACGCGAATTCGAGATGCTGGGAGCCTAGGAGGAACTAAACATTTTTTTTTAATTCAATAGCTGATTCGATGTATATAATGTTATACTCTCTAATTGTGGTGGTCTGTTTGTGTGTGTGTGTGTGTGAGAGAGAGAGAGAGAGAGAGTGAGAGAGAGAGAGGTTGATTTGCTTACCAGAGATTGTAGCGAGAGAGGAGGTGGATGCGAGAGAATGGCCAAACCCTAATACGGAGGAGCTCAAGCAAACCAGAAGTGTATCTGTTAAGGTGTTCGGATTGAGATTTCCTGTAACCCGCCAAATTATTTACATCTTGTATTTAGAATTTTCTTGTTTTCTAGTCAGATAAAAATATTTATATGAGAAAAAAGGAATTTTGCCTCTTAAACTATATTATACACGTGTTTTTGCACTTTGCCACATTATCATTTTTTTGGTACGGATAACCTCTTATTTTTCACGTTATTTTCAGTTCACCTCCACAAAGTCATTTCCGGCCAAAAAACAAAGGTTGCCACTCACCAGCATGGCACAAGCACGCTCATGTGTAAGGGCAAAATTGTCCATTCATGTTGCCCACCACACCGCTCAAACTTATATCATGTGCCTCTCACATGCGGTCCAAATCTCAAATTATCTGGTTTACTTCACCTAACCTAGGTTTTTTTTAACGAAACGGTAGATAAATTTCCATTCCACAATAAAGGTTACATCAATGATCAAGGGCATATTCTACTTGACAACAATACATCATCAAGAAAAAGAAATAAAGCACACTCCTCATTTGGAGGGCCAAGCATTAGTCCTTTATATTTTTAGCTTCACCGCAAGTGTACGGTGTTCGTTATCGAATAGGGTAGCAAGGTCGTATCCACGAGACTAATAAATCAATAGGCTAAGTATTGAACCAAGATAGTTTTCCTTTTATTTAGGCGATCAATATTTGATGGTTGTTGTTTTGAGATTAAGACAATTTCAATCACTAAAACACAAAAATAAGATAACACAAATGAAAGAAGTATCAAGATGATGAAATGGATTTCGAGTTAAGGTTTCGATTAACAATCCTCTTGTTGTCCGATTTAATCAAGCCACGTTATTATCAATATTCCTATAAGACGATCATAAAGCTATTTTATCCTCCCTCTCGAGATGCATATAAAATGTAGATTGAAATATCTATGCTAGATCTCTACTCAACATAAGATATACAACTCCCAAATGCACAAAAAGATCAAATGTCCTCACAACATTCACAAATCTCTCGATTCATGCAAATATTCGTGTCAAGTACTCAAGATCTAATATTGAAACTCATCTCTCGAATTATGAATCAATACATCAAACATGTTAAACCATTGGCCAAGTGATAAAACAAGAATAAGCTCAAAGTACTCAAATAGGCTTCAAGATAATAACTTCAACCAAGATTAAAACATCCAACAAGAGTTCATTAATCTACTTCAAAACCCTAAAATCACAAGAGTTTAGCTACACATGATTATACAAATTACACACAAAGTGTTCAAAGTCATTACAAATGAAACTAAAAGATAGAAACTAAAAGAGAAGCAAGAAAACTTAGGAACGCCGACAATCTCTCGATATATCTCCGTTCTTCAAGCTCCGATGCAACCCGATTATCTCCTTGATGTCTCCTTCCAAGAGTTGACTCTTGTCTTGTGTTGTAGATCCCAAAAATGCCGAAATGTCCTTGTGTGCGCCCCAAAAGCCTTTTTATACCTCCCATCATGTTTAGGGCTTAATCTTTGCAGACATGGGATTCGGCTCGAGACGCACGGGTGGTGCGCCCACGCACGGGTTACCCGTGCGCCACCTGCTATAATACCCCAACTCTCTGTAGGGCGCACGGGTGGTGCGTCGGAGCACTACTTACCTACCCGTGCGCCACTCCGGTGAGATACTCTAACTCTCTGTAGGGCACACGGGTGGTGCGCCCATGCATGGGCTACCCGTGCGCCATCTTTGCAGCTTCAATCAACCTTATACGGGGGTGCACGGGTGGTGTCTTGAGGCACGCCCAACCCGTGTGCCCCTGTCTCTTCCGTGAACGCTCAACTTTCGCTCTTTTAGGCTTCACGTTTCGTATATCCACTCAATTCTCCGCGTTTCTACTTTGCTTTCCTCATATTCTTATTCAATTAGCTTCAAAATCATGAAATTCCTACAAAATAAGCAAAGTGTAATATCTTTTCCACAAGGAGTGAATATGTAACGTTTAACGCGAGTATATGCATGTTTACTTATCATTATAGCTTGAAATACGCATCAAAACACATGCAAAATTCACGCTTATCACAAGCAAGTCAAACACAACAAAGATCAACAAAATCTAAAAAAACATCCAACTAAATAACAAAACAGAACACTACTGCTTCAAAAATGTGATGTAAACAGCTATAAGAGCCAATAAGAATTTTCAGGAAAATGATAGCACTCTTATATCCCTAAACATCAGCACCAGTTGAACTTCAGAGGCAGCACAACACATCCAACTAAGAGACTCATCAGCCCCTCAGCAAAATCCACAAGCAAAAAAGGCACTGGTTATCCAACCCTACCTCAAAAAACACTCCCCATAAACATCAAAGCACAGACCCAATAAAAGGACGTCACTTGGAACCCACACTCATTTAATTTCTTTAAACTCTAGTCAAATATTGCAATATCCACAGCACACTTCTCCGGTCTCCAAACCTTTTCAAACACCCACTGATTTCTTGTTTTCCAAATCTACCAAAGTAGGTAGTGAGTTCTACTCTATCTTCATTCTCTTGCTTCCAATGCATTGAGCACATCTTACATTACCATTCAAAAAACAACCCACATTTTTTGTCCAATCTATCCCAACTGACAGGGGCCAATTTCCATACCAATTTAGCCCTTCCACATTCAAAAAAAGAGGTGTTCAAGAATCTCCTCCTCCATTCCACAGGCCTGACAATGGTATCCAGCTCTATACCTCTCCTTTGAATATTTGCTTTAACAGGAAGTATCCCTTAGCAGCACTTCCACAAGAAAAATTTAATCTTGCTTTGAATATTCAGTTTCCAAATACCACTCCAAACAAGTAGTTTTTTTTCTCTCTAACTCCACTACTCTCAGCTTGAGCCATCCGAGCAAGTTTATCATGGATTAAACACTGATACACATATCTAACTGAAAGCACTCATTTTTTGTCAAAAAGCCAACATATTTATCTTCTTGCCTTGGCCTTTTCAAAGGAATTTGAAGGATTGCATCTGCCTCTTCTTTTCTTCTTTTCTGAAAGACTGCATAACCAAATTCTCATTCCAGCACTCCCCATCATCATTAATAAGCTCACCCACCCAAACAGAAAAACCAGAAACAGGATCTGGTTCTTTTGGAACAAATTTATGAATTCCAGGAATCCATGGTGATTTCCAAACTTGTGCAGTTTTCCCATCTCCAATGTCAATTCTGAGACCTGTAACAAGAGCTGGTCTAGCTCCCATCCAACATTTTCATAGCCAAGATGCACCCCTTGGGACTTTAGAATTTAAGAGATCTCCTAAAGGGAAGTATTGTGATCTTAGTACCCATGAGCAACTCTGGTTTTTGAAGAACCCTCCAAAGCTGTTTAGACAAGAGGGCAATGTTAAACTCCCTCATATCATGAAACCCCAAACTAACCTCCAATTTAGGCAGTGTAACTTTCTCTTAGGCTCTCCAATGCAATATGTGTTGCCCTTCGTTAGTGTCACCCCACCAAAAATTTGCAGTCACTTGACTAACCCCCTTACAAATGCTTTCAAATTTTAAAACATGACATTACAAATGTGGGTAAAGCCTCAATCACTGCTTTTATCAACACCTCATTTCCTGCGGGGGATAAAAATTTGTTCTTCCAGTTCTGAACTCTGTTTTTAGTTGCATCAAGCACATAATTAAAGATTTTTTTCTTTGTCCTACCAATGCACAATGGTAATATTAAGTATCTACATGATTTTTGAATTGTTATGCCATGTAAAATAGAGCAGATTTCAGTCTTAACACAACCAGGAGTATTAAAACTGAAAAAGACAGATGACTTATCAAAGTTGACTCAACGTTTTGCACAACTTAAGCCCCTGGAATCGATTTGACTCAACTTTTTGTTTAATCAAGTTTGAAAAAAACCTCTGAAACAATAAGAAATAAGTAGGGAAAATAGGGTCACCCTATCTCAATCCTCTAGATGGAATCACATACCCACAAATTTTTCCAGAGGAAAAATTAATAAAACCCCCAAACTATACGTGATTTTCTACATTATCCCCTAAACTATTTTTTTTCTACTTAACCCCTCAACAACATGAAAATTTCTACGGTCCCATCTCATCCTCCCCGCCGGCGGATATGATGGGAATATTTCATTGGCGGGGAGGAGAAGAGGGCACCGTGGAAATTTTTATGTAGTTTAGGGGGTTAAATAGAAGAAAATAGATTAGGGGATGGTATCAAAAATTGTGCATAGTTCGGGAGGTACATTAAAATTTTCATAGATTTTTATATTTATACTTATTGTACATTCAAATAAAGTATAAAATTAAATCATAGTTTAATAATTTCACAAGTTATTATTCATAATTTCCAAACGAATTACTCTGACTCTGAGAAATATTTAGACACTAAAATAAACATTTTTTTAAAGCAAAATAAAGAATACAAGCTTTGAAAACCCAATCAAATATAGAAATGACATTCATCTCCACTAAATGACTATTTTTATTCGATGCATAAGCAATAGAATGATCAAAAATGGGGATGACAATTCGACACGACCCTCGAGTACCTGCCATGCCCCTATCCCGTTTGGGTCCCCCCGCCCCATGACCCTCGACGGGGCGTGTCTGGGTATCACTTCCACCCCAGGGGCTACCTGTTAGTCCAAGTGGCTACGATAATCTAGAGGAGGGTGAATAGATTATCTCGATTTTTCAGATTTTGCCCTGTTTTTCGAAAAATCAAGCAAATACGAAATGCTAAGTGCGGAAAATAAATAGCACACTTCGATTTAAAGAGGTTCAACCCACCTAGGGCCTAATCCTCTACCACCCCATTATATCCGGGATGGATTTCAAAAAGGAAAAAAAGATTTTATTAATTACCAAAATTAATAATACAACATCTTGAGGATTACCACAACCCTCTTACACCACCTTGAGGATTACCACAACCCTCTTACAACACCTTTGAAGATTACCACAACCATCAAACACCTATCACCTAGATCACCCAAGTGTATTCTTACCACAAGAATACTCACAAGGATGTCTTGTGTTGAATGATGACCAAAAAATCAAGATTATAACTCAATGATGAATGATGCAATATGAGTACAAGTGTAATCAAGAATTGAAAGCCTAGACCTCAAATATGTGCAAGTGAAAGTGCTTGGGCTAATACAACAAGATATATGAAAGTGTTTGCTTATTTGCTCTTTGCTTGTGTAGAGTGTTGTATCTTGTTACTTGAATGAAGCCTCTATTTATAGGAGAGGTCTTGGCTTTGATTTCCAGACATAGGCTCCTCCTTGGGGAGTGATTTGCTGCAAAAGAAACCATTTAAAATCACCAATATAGCTGTTAGAAATCAATCCCTCAAAATAGAGAAAAGCTGTCTGAAAATGCAACAGATAATTTGCTGATAAAACAGGGGTGCGACCGGTCGCACAGATATAGATTTGAAATAGAGTTTCTGCGATTTTTACATAGGGGGACCAGTCAAAGGGGGGTTCGACCGGTCGCCCTTGATGTTGACCGGTTGGGGGTGTTTAAAATACGAAACAGAGAAGACTGAACCAAAAGAGGGACTCCCGTGCACGTCCGCCTCCCTCATTTTTTTCTACGTCCCAATTTCTGTTTCAAAACTCAACTCGGTGTAGGTTTGCCCTATAGGGCGACCGGTCGAGCTGAAACAAATGTGTTGTCCAATTTTCTATCGAAAATAAACTCCAAAAAATACTCAAAAAATAGTAAAAACATTTTAAATCGATCGAAAGTATTTAGACAACATTTAGGGACATTGTTTTGGTTTAAAAACTCATTTGAACAAAATCATCAAAATCATGATAAAAACATTTATCTAACAAACTCCCCCTTTTTGATGATTACAAACCAAAACAATTTTCACGAGGACGATTTTGAAAGTAAAATAATTTTCCGGTTTTACGAGTGAACTATCCGTTTAAAACATTTTATGCAAAGCTCCCCCTATCTATGAGCACATCAACAAGATATATTGCATAAGCTAGAAGCACAAGCTATTACAAGCTTTTATAAGATGCACATAAACATCATAAGTTAAGAAGCTCCCCCTGTCAAAATACTTATAATCTATTGCAATTAAGTCCATAATACAAGCCATTGACTAGGTATACTTGGCTTTAGGAAGCCATAGCTTATAGCTTTTTTAGCTTCTATTAGCTAACGAGCCAATTTCCTGTTTCACCCCCTTTGGAATCATCAAAAATAATGTTAGGATGATAAAAACATCATACAATTACATCAAAGTGTGCCAAAGAAACGGTTTATCAACCATTGAACAATTTAGGCTTAAAATCCAAAGAAAATGGGAGAAATGTATCATGAAGAGTTCATAAGCTCGTTTTATTTGCCAAGACATGAGCTCAATAAGTATATAAGACTATTGAAAGCAAGAGAATCATGTAGAAGTTGAAATTTTCATTGTGACATTTCATCGAACACTTTGTGGGCGTAAAAATTAAAAGAAGTTGTATAGAGCCCTTGTAAATGAATCAAGCCAAAACTTTTCATCACCAATCCACATCAAACATCATACAATACAACATAACAACTAAGGTCATCATGATCATAATATAATTTCATCAAGAAATATACAAGAAGGGTACAAATGCAAGGGTTCAACCCAATTGAGCAAAAGAGAGAAAATTCTTACCATTCGATGGGTAAATATGAGCAACGATGATGATAATCAAGCTATATAAGGTCCAAGACATGAACTGAATGCATGAAAATAAATTTTGAGTGAAATTTGTGTGAATTTGGCAAAGGGGATGAGAAATGGCAAAAAGAAGTTAAAATGACGAATGCTGAAGACAGAACGGTTTTAATCCAAAAAATAGCTCAGGGCGACCGGTCAGCGTTGAGGGCGACCGGTCGACGTTGAGGGAGACCGGTTGCCCTCAACCCCTTCAGTCCACTGTCTTGCCAAGTTTTCCAAAATCCGAATTTTCAACCAAAAATCCGATTTTTCGCCCCTTAGTTTTAAAAACATGCAAAATGCAAATGTAAACCTCATTCAATATGCATTATGCCTAACCGAGCTCGTATTGACGCAAAAGTCTCGGAAGATAGCGGTTTTGTAAAAATGTCCGCTAATTGATCTTGAGATGGTACAAATGATATCTCAATTTTTCGTTTAGAAACACAATCCCTTAGAAAATGATGCCGAATCTCAATATGTTTAGTACGGTTATGATGAACCGGGTTTTGAGCAATGTTTATAGCGGATATATTATCACAAAAGATAGGAACATTTTCAAAAGAACATTTGTAATCCGCTAAGGTTTGTTTCATCCAAAGAAGTTGAGTACAACAAAAATTTGCGAAATATATTCGGCTTGTCGTTGAAAGTGAAACGCAATTTTGCTTCTTTGAAAACCAAGAAACTAGACAATCGCTAAAAATTGACATGATCCTAAGTACTTTTCCGATCATCGATATTTCCCGCATAATCCGAATCACTATATCCTTTAAGAGAAAAATTTTCATTCTTTGGATAGAATAAACCATATTGAATAGTGCCTTTCAAATATCGAAAAATCCTTTTAACAAAGACTCATATGAGATTCTTTGGGATTGCTTTGAAAACGAGCACATAGGCATACGGCATGAAGAATGTCCGGTCTACTAACGGTTAAATAAAGTAAACTACCAATCATACCTCGATACTTTGATTCATCTACGGACTTGCCTTTTTCATCTTTGTCAATTTTGACATTAGTTGCCATAGAGTAAACACGGTTCTTCCTTCTTCAATACCGGTTTTTCAAAAGTTCTTTTGTATACTTTGATTGAGAAATGTAAATACCTTCTTGGCATTGCTTAATGTGGAGTCCAAGAAAGAAGTTGAGCTCCCCATCATACTCATCTCGAATTCTCCTTGCATTAACTTAGAAAATTTCTTGCACAAAGATTCATTAGTAGCACCAAAAATAATATCATCAACATAAATTTGCACAAGTAAGCAATCTTGCCCTTTTTCAAAAACAAAGAGAGTTGTATCAACTTTACCCCTTATAAAACCATTTTGCAAAAGAAAAGAGCTAAGTCTATCATACCATGCACGGGTGCTTGCTTTAAACCATACAAGGCCTTTTTAAGTTTATAAACATCATTAGGCCTAGAAAATTTTCAAACCCCGAGGTTATTTTACATAGACTTCTTCTTGAATAATACCATTTAAGAAAGCGGATTTAACATTCATTTGGTAAAGTTTGAAATTTTTATAACAAGAATAGGCAAGTAAAATACGAATCGCTTCTAAACGTCTTACGGCTGCAAAAGTTTCATCATAGTCAATACCTTCTTCTTGACAATACCCTTGAGCTACTAACCTTGCCTTATTTCGAACAATGTTGCCTTGATCATCAAGTTTGTTCCGGAATACCCATTTTGTACCAATAATAGTTTGAGATGGAGGACAAGGTACCAATTCCCATACATCATTTCCTTCAAATTGATTCAACTCCTCTTGCATCTCTAAGAACCAATCCTCATCCTCAATAGCCTCCTTAGCATTTTTAGGCTCCTTTTGAGAAGTAAGAGCTTTCTCGGAAATTTTCTCTCTGGGTCATCACTTTGTCAAGGGGATCACCAATAATAAGATCTTTTGGGTGATCTCCCTTAAATTTCAATGCAACGGGAAGATCCGAAGTATCACCTCTATCTTCTTGAGGAACATTTGAAGTGGACGGTTGATCATTTGATGTAGACGGTTGATCATCAATTTGAACAATAGGTTCAATAGTATCCTCTTCATCACTTTCATCATTGGGTATTCTTTCAACACCCGAAGCTTCATTGAATTTGACATGGATGGATTCTTCAACAACCCCACTAGTCTTATTGTAAACCCGATATGCTTTGCTCTTTGTTGAATATCCCATAAATATTCATTCATCGGCCTTAGGATCAAGTTTGTCCAATTGATCCTTGGTATTCAAAATAAAGCATTTACAACCAAATATCTTGAAATAACTAATATTTGGAGTTCTACCTTTCTAAAGCTCATATGGAGTTTTATTCATTTTAGACGAATATAAACTCGATTAATAACATAGCAAGCGGTACTTACGCTTCGCCCAAAAATATTTTGGAAGTGAAAATTCATTGAGCATGGACCGACTCATCTCTTTGTAATGTCCGATTTTTCCTTTCGGCCACTCCATTTTGTTGAGGTGTCCTTGGAGCCGAAAAATTATGAGCATATCCTTTGGTTTCACAAAAGACTCTAAACTCACCATCAAATTCTCCACCTCGATCACTTCGAATAGACTTAATAGTATCTTCCTTTTCATTCTCAATAAGTCTACACAACTTAACAAACTCATTAACGGCATCGCTTTTATTGGTAAGAAAAAGAGCCCAAGTATATCTAGAAAAATCATCGACAATAACGAAAGTGTAATGTTTTCCACTTAGACTAGCCGTACCAATATCCCCATACAAATCAAGGTGAAGCAATTGTAGGGGTTTGGTTGTGGAAATTTCATTTGTGAGCTTAAAACTACTCTTAACTAATTTGTTCTTTTGACAAGTGTCACATAAGCCAAGATTTTCAAAATTCAATTTGGGTAGTCCTTTTACATGTTGGTTTTTGTAAATATTTTTCAAATTCTTATATCCAACATGTCCAAGTCGCCTATGCCATAAACTAGTTAAATCGTTATTAGCGACTAAACAAGAAACATTTTGACTAACCAAATCACTTGTACAAATTTTGTAAAGATTTCCTTTTCTATTTGCTTCACAAATAATTTTACCATTTTTAAGTATAAGGCATTTATCTTTATTGAAAGAAACATCATAATTTGAGTCACAAAGTTGGCTAACACTTATCAAATTAAACTTAAGCCCTTCTACTAAAAGAACATTACTAAGAGAGAAAGAAGAGATACCAATTTCTCCATTTCTAAGAATTCTTCTTTTGCCATTGCCGGTCATATGGCGTGAACATCCGTTGTCCACGAGCCATTTTGAATGTTCCATTGTTGTTATAGCCCCTATTACCTACAAAAGAATTTCTTTTAGGTACCCTATAATTTTGGGGTCCATGGGGTTAGTCTTGAGACCTTTGGGTCTCCAAACATGACTAGAGCTATTTCTCAATTTGCAATTATTAGCATAATGTCCAACTTTGCCATAATAAAAACAAGTAGGATTATTAGAACTACTAGCACGTACAAAAGTCGGACCTTGGTTATTTTTCTTAAAAACACTTTGAAATGACTTATAACCAAGTCCCAATTTGGAATGATCACCTCTTTGTGCATCTAAAATTTTTGTGACTTTATCCGTGCTTATGTTGAAACGATGCACATCATTTTTCAAACACTCAATATGTTTTGTGAGCAATTCCTTTTCGGTTTCAAGAGAGTGAACTCTAGTAAGAGTAAGTGTATGAGCTTTGTCTAGTGATTCATAAGAGGTAAATAATTTTTCTTTTTCAACCTTATGCTCTTTATGCTCCTTTTTCAAATTTTTGTATTTAACAATTAAATTTTGAAACTCAATTTGCAATTCATCAAAATCACATTACAAATCATCAACTATGGAGGAAGTAAAAGAATTAGAGCGTACCTCATTATTTTCATCGTCTATGGCCATGAGACCATGTTCGGCCTCTCCTTCCTCGTCGGTTGTTTCGAGTAGTTCATCCCACGTTTTGACCTCCGCATTTAGAGACTTATTTTTCGTGAAAGGCTTCTTTTTCTTTTGTTCCTCTTCATCGAGTTTTGGGCAATCGGCAATGAAGTGTCCGGGTTTTCGCATTTAAAGCAAGCATTATCTCTCGGTTTTCTTGCTTTATTTTTATTCACAAATTTTGCAAATTTTCGAACAAGTGCGGTCGTCTCCTCATCATCATCATCATTATCATAGTATGCATTATTAGAAGAAGAAGCAAGACCTTTAGGAATAATTTGCATACCCGATTGATTTATGGATGGTTTGGAATTTTTCCTCTCCTTGAGATAGACTTCATAGATGAGGAGGTTTCCAATAAGCTCGTCAAACTTGAGTGTCTCAAGATTTTGTGCCTCCGTGATTGCCGTCACTTTTTCGGACCATGAGCCGGGAAGAGCATTCAATACCTTAGTCACCTTGTCTTCTTCGGAGATGACTTTACCGAGGGCCACAAGAGGATTGACAATATTGTCAAGCCTTTCCACCATCTTGGAGATGCTTTCACCATCATGCATGTTAAAGTTTTCAAAGTCTTTAACAAGCATGGTCTTTCTTGCTTGCTTGACCTTCTTGGTCCCTTCATAGATTGTCTCCAATTTTTCCCAAACCTCATGTGTCGACTTTATGCCTTTTATGCGATTGTACTCGGTGGCGATAGGAGAACAATGCAAAATATTTAAGCCTTGCCGTTTAGAGAGAAGGCCTTTTTGTCGTTTTCATCGAACTCCTTGAACGGTTTAGGAGCCGAGGTGCCATCCTCCGATTTCTTGGTTGGTTGATCAACTCCTTCAATGACCACATTCCAAATGTCGAACCCGCACTCTTGTAGGAAGCACTCCATACGGTCTTTCCAAAATGCGTAGTTGTTGGCGTCGAATAGTGGTGGCTTGTTGGTGGAGGCGTCGGTGGTGAGATAAGCATCATTTGTAGCCATGGATCTTTCCTCTTTACTCAAAACGAGCTAGCCAAGAGCTTGGCTTTGATACCACTTGTTAGTCCAAGTGGCTACGATAATCTAGAGGGGGGTGAATAGATTATCTCGGTTTTTCAGATTTTACCCTCTTTTTCGAAAAATCAAGCAAAGACGAAATGCTAAGTGCGGAAAATAAATAGCACACTTCGATTTAAATAGGTTCAACCCACCTAGGGCTAATCCTCTACCACCCCAAGATATCCGGATAGATTTCAAAAAGGAAAAAAGATTTTATTAATTACCAAAATTAATAATACAACACCTTGAGGATTACCACAACCCTCTTACACCACCTTGAGGATTACCACAACCCTCTTACAACACCTTTGAAGATTACCACAACCTTCAAACACCTATCACCTAGATCATCCAAGTGTATTCTTACCACAAGAATACTCACAAGGATGTCTTGTGTTGAATGATGACCAAAAATCAAGATTACAACTCAATGATGAATGATACAATATGAGTACAAGTACAATCAAGAATTGAAAGCCTAGACCTCAAATATGTGTAAGTGAAAGTGCTTGGGCTAATACGACAAGATATATGAAAGTGTTTGCTTGTTTGCTCTTTGCTTGTGTAGAGTGTTGTATCTTGTTGCTTGAATGAAGCCTCTATTTATAGGAGAGGTCTTGGCTTGATTTCCGGACATAGGCTCCTTCTTGGGGGAGTGATTTGCTGCAAAAGAAACCATTTAAAATCATCAATATAGTCATTAGAAATCAATCCCTCAAAATAGGGAAAAGTCATGCAAAAATGCAACGAATAGTTTGTCGATAAAAAAGTGCGACCGTGTCGGCCGCTGAGATAAGTTTGAAATAGAGTTTCGCGATTTTTACACGGGGGACCGGTCAAATGGGGTTCGACCGGTCGCCCTTGATGTTGACCGGTTGGGGTGTTTAAAATACGAAAAAACGTAGAGAAGATCGAACTAAAAGAGGGACCCCAGTGCACCGGCCGCCAGTGGTCAACCGCGACCGGTCGCCTCCCTCATTTTTTTTTCTACATCCCAATTTCTGTTTCAAAACTCAACTCAGGTACGGGTTGCCCTATAGGGCGACCGGTCGAGCCTGAAACAAATGTGTTGTCCAATTTTTTATCGAAAATAAACTCCAAAAAATACTCCGGAAAATAGTAAAAATATTTTAAATTGATCGGAAGTATTTAGACAACATTTAGTGACATTGTTTTGGTTTAAAAACTCATTTGAACAAAATCATCAAAATCATGATAAAAATATTTATCTAACAGTACCCGCCCCACCTATGTTTTTTAATATATTTAATAATTTTTGTAAAGAATATTTTATAAGTATATTAAAAATAAAAATTTATTCATTTTTTCTATTTAATTTTATTTAATGTGGGGTAGGAGGGGCCGACCTGACCCGTCCGTACTCCGCGGCGGGTCGGACCATCCCTAATCAAGAACCCAACAAACTGAAACACCATTTTGACAAAATCAATGAAATTATAACATATTATATAAGCATACACACATATTTATAGGCACACATAATTCAAGCATTTACAATTTGATGTGCACACGGGAAAAAATCGAACCTGGTAAGCTAGTAAATCTAAAAATTGAAAAAGAATTAAATGAAATTATAAAATTGATTTAACTACTAGAGAAAATTTTAATATACTCCCTAACTATGCATGATTTTCACATTACCCCCTAAACTATTTTGTTTTCTACTTAACCCCCTGAACTACACGAAAAATTCTACGGTCTCATCTCTTCCACCGGTCGGCGAATCTGACCGTAATATTCCCATCAGATCCGCCGGCGGGGAGGAGAGATGGGACCGTAGAAATTTTCATGTAGTTCAGAGGGTTAAGTAGAAAACAAATTAATTTGGGGGGCAATGTAGAAAATCGCATATAGTTTAGGGGGTTTATTAATTTTTCCTCATTTTTCCATTAATGTTAAAAGAAAAGGAAGAAGAAGAAATGCATTGCATGATCCAGTTAACAAACATAGGATGAAATCCCATTTTTCTTATTTTCTTTCTTCTCACACCCCCAACTCAACCCTATCGTAAGCTTTTGCCATGTCCAACTTGATGGCCATATACCCATTTTTCCCCACTATATGTCTATTCAAAAAATGAATACATTCATGGGATATCACAACATTGTCAATAAGCTTCCTACCAGGTAGAAAAGCTGACTGGGAATCACTAATGCAGAACTGCAGATAGGATTTAAGCCGATTTGCAAGGATTTTTGAGATGATTTTGTACAATACATTACGTAGGCTTATAGGTGCAAAATGGGAGATAGATGTTGGGTGTTTGATTTTAGGAATGAGAGTAACCAAATCTTGATTCATACTTCTAAGCATTTTCCCATTTTTAAAGAAGTTAGTCACAGCACAACAAATATCTTTTTGAATGAACTTCCAGAAAAACTGAAAAAAGAAAGAGGACATACCATCTGGACCGAGAGCTTTATTTGGATTGAGATTAAAAAAAAAGCTTCCGTGATTTCAACTTCTCCAATAGGCAAAATTAGGAACTTATTCATATCTTCAGAGATGGATTGAGAGATCTCAGATAAGATGTTGAAGTCACTTTGTCGCCCATCCGAGCAAAACGGATCGAGTAAAAACTTGTGATCTCCTTTTTCAATCTCTCATCATTACGCACAAATCGAACCATCATTTCTAACAAGTCGAGAGATAGAATTAACCATTCTCTTTTGGGTTGTAGTTGCATGAAAATATTTAGTATTCCAGTCACCCTCTTTCATCCATCCAATCATCGATTTTTGCCTCCAGAACATCTCTTCTTTCATGTAAGCTTTATGAAGTTCCAGTTTCAGACCATCCCACTTTCCCCAATCCCTATTACCAGCCTGAGCTCTCAAAACATTAAGGGAATCTTTGATAGTAATAATTTGTGATGAATAACTCACTTTATGAGTATCATTCCACTTCAGAAGTTCAATTCTGCAATTTCTCACTTTTGTTTATAGTTGATAAATTGGAGATCCAATCCAATTTGATGCCCAGGCTTGGCTCACAATATCTTCACACCCCTCTTTTTCAATCCATCTTTTATCAAACTCGAATGGTTTTTTAACTTTCTTACCAAGATCAACCAAGTCACCCATCACCAGAAGGCAATGATCAGATGATGCTTTGAATTCTGATTTAACAACAGCCTTAGGGAATGCCAAACACCACGAGATCCAAACATGATATCCAACTTCTCCTCCACAAAGCCCTCCCCATTTCTGTTGTTGGCCCATGCGAATACTTCCCCAACGAAAGGAATTTATTTCATCTCCATGCTTCTAATCAACCAGTTAAATCTAAAGAAGGTCCAACTTTGTCTAGTTCAGCCTCCTTGTTTTTTTATTAGAATTTCTCAAATCAATAAAGTCCCCTGCTAGAAACCACATTTTCCCCCACATGTCCTTAGATTGCACAAGATATTCCCACTGAGCCAATCTCTCCTTATCATTTGTGCTATCATATATAAAAACGGCACAAACATTTTCCCCACTTCGTTCTTTACAAAACTCCATTTCAATGCAAAACTGAGTAGAGAATGATTGGAGAATAACAATCTTTTCGGACCAGGCTGCTAGAAGCCCACCTTTCAAACCCATAGGCTCAACACAAGTCCATCTATGTTTATAGCTTCAATTGGTTGCACACAGTCTTGATAAGTGCCTTTTTATATTTTGCTTCACTTAAAAAAACCAAATCTGGCAGATGGAGTTTACAAGACTCTTTTAATCGAAATCGTATATGGCCCTCCCCTCTCTCTTCCACACACATACCTTCATGATGAACCTTGGGCCACTTTAGGCTAGCTTCCTCCATCATATTGTTACCATTTCCTTCTATTTTTAATTTGTTACCTGATCCAGGGCCCCAAGCTTATTCTCTTAATTGATTTCCTCATCCATCAGTTGTCTAGCCTTTATGTTTCCCTTTTCTCCTCTATTTTCATTGTCTACATTCATACTCACCACTTCATTTTATGCTCTTGTACTTCCACAATTTTGTCTTGTACATGTTTTCCCCTCTTTTTTACCTTTTTTTCTCTTAGCTACCGCAATCAGACTTCCATTAGAAATGTCTCTTAATGGCAATCTATCATTTTCAGCTTGACCTTGGGTGACTTCAATCTCTAATAAACTTTCATCCCTCTCTCCATCCTTTTTACAATCCTCCATACTCTCCTTCATGAGCACTCTTCTTTTTTGGGTTTTCAGCCTCTAAAGGGGATGAGGATCGGCAATCACTTCCAGTAGATTGTTGTGGAATCAAAGAATTCATATTCTTGTTAACTCCACTACTTCTTTCAGTTATTTGTATCCCTTTAGAATGCGTCCTTTCATTATTATTATCCCGCTTAATTACCCGTATTGTTACTGTAAGATTGGGATTTTATTGGAGAATGAGTGCTTCTTTGGAATATTGCTTTCCCAGATCTAAAACCCCCTGCAAAATCATATGCTCTCAGCCACTCCCCATATCTCTTTGCTTTCAAATTACTGACCTCAATATCTTTCTTTTTTTCTGAACAAGTATTTTCAAAGTGTCCCACCATTCCACAGTAAAAATAAAACCCGTGAAGATTCTCAAATTTGAAATCAACCCAATATGCCTTTCCTTTTTAATTTCAATGTTGTTCCTCTCAACATCGGCTTTTCAATATCCACTGTAACCAGGAGCTTAAGGAATCTATCTCTAATACTTCCAGTTTCTGAAACCAAAACATCCTTAACTTGTGAGAATATCTTTCCAATTTTGAAACCACCTCAGTGCTAATCCAGTGCGCAGGAAGATTCTAGACTTGAACCTACAAGTCAATTCTAGAAAATCTCTCATTTTTTATATTCTTTCCTTCTTTCCATTCTCTTAGAACAATCAGCTGACTATCAAAGGACCAAGTTTTCCCATCCATGACTCTTTTTTTATCAACTAAACTCTGAAAAACAAACTGAAAATATTAAATTCAATTTCTCGTAGTACAAAAGGTTCATCTATTGGCCATACCCCCATCATTGTCTTTTTCAACCATGCAAAGTTCACTTTTCTATTCCCAAGTACTTTCCCAAATAGGCTCCTAGGACAATCATCCTTGCTTCCTACTATATCTCCTTCTTCGATATCAATTCCTAACTGTTCCACTGCAGTCAAGGAGAGTCTTTTGAGCTTCAAAGCAATTTCCCCATCCATATTTAGAGCTCCTCCAATCCGGCCTGCGAATATGAACAAGTCATATATGCCCGCTTCAAAGCTTAACTCAAAAAAGAAACAAAAATCAAGGTTAAGCAAAAGAAAAATGAAACACACAACAAAGACAGACAGATCTGGATTAAAAAGCAAAAAGAAATGAGAAAATGAAGAAGAAAAAGAAGAAGACAAGCAAAAATAAGCAAGCCAAGAGAGAGACAAAGGTGACTGACACCCTCCCAAAAGTTTCCTAGAGCCAATGAGTCTTAACAAACATTCTAACTCCTCCCCACAAATGCACACAAACAGGAAAAGCTCAGTAACCTCACAACCCTAACCCAAAGACCTTCTCTACAGCTCAATGAAAAAAACAACAAGAAACCTAGGGCACTCTTCGAAGAGAGAGAAAAAAACACTCCTCTGGACGGGGACATAGAAAATTTATTGCAATTGTAGGTAACTACACCTAACCTAGGATTTAGAATTGAAATCAAACAAAAAAATTGTGCAAACCTCCTTAATCGCATCACTTGAAGGCAAAAACCATCTCAAATATGTGGTTAATTGATGCAATGGCTTGGAAAATACGTTACGAAGGTGACCTAAACATTTCAATAGGAAGATATGCTCGCAAGTGGTTAGTATTTTTTCGGTTGTTTTATTGTTTTATTAGTAAGCGCACAAACAGAATCTCTATAAAAAGTGAGTTTTTTTAATTTTTCAGAGGTGTTGAAGGTTTGCACATGCTATGTCGGCTTATTTATTTAGTTTTTTGCTTTGGTCCCCATGGAGTAGTCTTTTTTCTGGTTAAAGTAATTGGTTATTGAGTGTATTGAATATGGATGGCAAAGGGGCAGATCGGGCCGGGTACCTGAAGACCCAGACCCACCCCTTGCCTAGAACGGGCCGGGACAGGTTGGCCCGTCGTCAGGTAGGACGGGTCGGCCCGTTCTGTCCTATTTTGAATTAAATTAAATATAAATATATATATATAATATATTTATAAAATATTCTTTACAGAAGTTGTTATTATCAATTTATAAATGTTAGATATAATATAAGAATACATATATCTAAGAATACATAAAAATTATATTATAATATATTTTATATATGCAAAATACATATTAAAAATAAAAATTCCAGGCGGAGCGGGGCAGCACGGTTACCCACGGGGCAAAGTAGATAGCCAGACCTGTCGCGCCCCACTGCGGGTCACGGGATGGGGCGACCAAATGGGGTGAGTCAGGCAGGTCGAAGTTGACATTCTTAGTATTGAAGTTGGACCCATGACCCTTTGTCCCCGAAGTAGGATTCTTTATTGACTGAGCAAAATACGTTTTTTTTTAAATATTAAAGTGGTTGTTTTTAGGGTTTTGTTTGTATTATATTTGCACATGCATATTAGTTTGATTCCACCTAAATACTATATTAACTGAGTGTACATCGTACTTTTTATCTTATCAAATTCAAATTCTTGCATCACTTTGGTATGTTTGTTCATTTTGGAAAGAACTTATATTTAGGTTTAAAGATAGCACACATTGATGGTTATCATCCAGATGAGATGTCACTGTTTGAATTATATATCATGGGTGTAGAAAGTAGGTTTGAAAATTTTTATTGCTTTCCATTACAGTAAAGGTGGTGTCAATGACTGTGGATGTTGTTGTACTATTGTTTTAATTGAGAATGACGGATGCTCTTAATATGGTGGATTTTGTTGATGAAAATTGAATTGTGGGGGTTTTGTGGAACATGAAAAACTAAGTACAAATAGCCAATCAGCTTGTCTTGACAATCCTTCTCAAAAAAATTCTCAATGTCGTCCATGATGATTTTAGAGGTATGTCTCCACATTTTTGCCTCATGTTCAACGGATATGCACAAAAAAATTAGGGTTTTTTCGACGCACAATAGAGTGAAAACATTTGATGGAATATGTTATAATTATGATTGAGAAATAAATTGGCTATCATGCCCATGCCATACGATGCACAAAGACGGGTTTGCTCTTACACATGAGCGTACGAGTCACGTGTTGCCATGCCGGTGACTTTATTTGGCTGGAAATGGTTGTTGGGAGGTGCACTAAAAATAATGTGAAGAATAGGAGATGATTTGTACCCAAAAAAAATGATTATGAGGCAAAGTGTAATATTACGTATAGTTTGAGAGGCAACCCCCCCCCCAAAAAAAAAAATCCAAGGCAAAAATATCATGAATTAAAGCGTAATAATATATTATTTAAATGTAATAAAATGACGAATTGAGGCATAAGAAGTTTTCGTAAAATTTTCACTGTGACAAGATGGGTTTAGGGTTTATGAAGTTACAAAGCATCGATAACTCCAAGTCTTCATCCAGCATGAAACAAGACACCACTTACAAATAATATGTATCTATTTATTAAATAAAAATAATATAAAATTGACACATCCAACTATCGATGAACATAAATTAATTTTTTATATAGTTTTTAGAAAGTTGTGATGACAAAAATAGTTTAACAAAAACTCAAAAGTTTGTAAAATTACTTAAATTGCATTTGGATGGGGAGTATTTAGATTTGAGGGGAGGATTTGGGGAAAAGATTTCACATGACTCAAAATATAGTATGGATTTGAAATTCACCATAATGACTCTAAACATAACACAAAATAGAATCAAAAGATTTAAAATCCACGGTATAATAGTCATATCCAAACAAGCTCAATGAATTTGTTATTATGGATTCGAAATCTATTGCTTCAAATCCATAAACCCAAATGAAGATCAAAAGAGTAGTGCTACTTCCTTCAAACATATGTTATTATCCCTCTTTAGTCTTTACATATCTTTGCAATATTCAAACCCTCTTTTTTTTTATAACATAATGCATTTTTACAAATTACGCTACTAAAATTTCTTCACCGTTATAAAGTTATTTTCTTCGTACTGATAATATATTTATACTTATAACACAATTGTGTATGCTTCAAAAGAAAAAACAATTATCTAAGCACATTTATAATTCATTTAACATAAATATATATTCACATATATTGGGTAGCCAACATTTGCAGACCATCTACAAACAAGAATTCCTGGACAATAACACCAAAGACGCATGATGAGCATTGTATGAACCATGGTGAGCTAATTATCAGTTAAATGTTACACATAGTCAATCGCTCATGTATCCCTACTTTTATGAGAAATGACACAGTAATTCATCCATACTCCAAAGGTGTATGACCAAATATACCATACACCCTGGTGTAGTATGACTACACAACGTGTCCGACTTGGAAAGAGGCAAGAAAAGCCTGTCAATAAAAGATCATATCTTTAGTAAAACAAATAACTACGATACTTCTGAAAGACAAGCTATGAAACCAAAAGCGAATTCAAATATGAGAAAAAACCAAACCAGGTAGAATTGCATTATAACAAGTACCATAATCCTTTGTATGAATATCCCTAAACTTAAAAGAACCTGCGACCCCACGAGGTACAGCAAAATTGAACTTAATATAAGCTTAAAACAGAAAACACTCATTCTTCCTCTTCAATGACTTGGGTGCCCAATCCCTTCAACCCACCCTCTGGAATTTCTGCAACAGTCACGAGAGAGTAAAGCTCCTCTTTCGCATCTTCGTCGTCATTTCTCTTTCGTGCGATGCGAACACGGATTCTTCTCGGCACACTTCGAATTCCACGGCTCCAAATGTGTTTGTTCAACTTGACATCAACTCTGACGTCAGTTGTTCCCATGGCTTTCTGGGCAAACTTTCTAATTTCCTTGATAGCGTTTGGCGCCTTCTTCTTGAAGGTACTGCATACAGATTCATTTTCCGGTCAACTTTGTGAGAATATAAACGGCACAATCAAATAATGAGACGTCAAAAAGGTAAAATTCAGTGAAAAAAGTAGGACAGGACTGGTTTTGTTAAGGATTATAGTGCTTTCAAGTTATATGAAATACAAAAGGCAATACAAGTTTTACTAGAAATGCTTCTTTATCCGAAACCTGCTACTGATTCATCAAACATGGGTTTGATTCGCACTCATGAACATATCATTGGGAAAATGCTTCTACAAGAAAGCACAGCCAAATCATCAAACCCACTATTTCACCAAAAAAAAAATATTGGCATCACGTATAAAAGAAGTGTAGTCTAGTACATAATATCTAACTCCAGCAACTTATCAAGAAATGTGTCCAAGTTATCACCAAGAAGAATCTATCAATTAATATTAAATTTACTACAATCATCCAAATTAGAACACCCCACCAAATGTCAATGATCCAACAGTCAAACTCAAGCAGTCATCACATGTTTCCGGCCATATTAATACAATATGGCAAAGCATACAAGTTTGTTCATGCACAACGACAACTGGACAAGTCCTTTGACCAAATGACTAAACACAACATAAGAATTGGCGCGCAATCCTAGCAAGTTAGTAGCTCCATCAATAGTCAATACTATTAAAAAAAAGGACTAATGAATAAGTACATATCCATTTCCTAGGCAATTTGCCTAGTAACATGGTTCCAAATTTTAAAAATATATATTTATTTACATAAGAGCATATTTTTGCTACTACAAACTTCAAATTGATTCGTTTTTTTATCTTTGAAATTAACTTTAAAAAGAACAATTTAACAAATCCTACAAAATATACTCTCCGAGTAATTAATAGAGACACGTATCTACAGCATATTAGCTTGCATATTTCAGCTTTAGCAAAACTGTTCATAGGTAAAATGGGAGAAACGAAATACGAGACAAATAGATTCATTTTACCCCACATCAGAATACAATACTAAGTATATTTTGGAAATTAGGAAACATGAATCAACTGTTGCCATATATCTTCCAATCGAATCAGTCCCTCCAAGCCTAATCACCACAAACGGTCTTACTTCACATGTAAACACACAGACACACAGAGTGACTCCCCCTCGGACAAGAAACAAAAAAAATGATTGAATACCAAAATTTCAGTAACCCCCACATCTTCAGATAAAAAAACAACGAAAAAAGGGATAGAAACTATCATAAAAAAGTGCAGGAAATTTCGAGGTAAAACTTTGAAAGACGACGACTAATATATCCACCACCAGGTTATAAAATTCATATTGAACAAAGAAAAATGCATATTAGATAACAGTTATATACATCAAATTCAGTTGCAACAATTCAGCGAACAAGCAGTAAGCAAACTAATAAGATCTAAATTCCCCCCATCCACCCAACCCAGCCACACGCCCACATATATATATATATATATATATATATATATATGTATGTATATATATTAAAGAGAGAAATACTACCATCCGTGGAGGCGTTTGTGTAGATTGATGGTATACTCCCTGGAGATGACCTCCTCTTTCCTCCCATGGTTACCCTTCTCCACCATTGTTGCTGCTGGTAACAAATGCACGGCCTCTCTCTTTCGCTAGAGACTTTGGGACCGATAACAATAAGAAACCCTAGCAACCTTGGAGCAAGGTTTATATATAAATGTAAGTTTATTACCTGAATTGTCCTTGACTTTCTCTAGAATGACGGAACTACCCCTGAGAAAGTGATCACGGCTGAATGAAGCATTGAAGCCCTCATTTTGTGGGCTGTGCATTCATTTGTTCTAAGCCCAACCCAACTTTGAGCCAGGGGCCCAGGCTTTGTTAGAATAGCTCTTAAGTGGGCCCAAATGGAGAATTTTAGTTCAGATTCGATTTTATAAAACCAAATCAGTGGTTTCAAAAAAAAAATAAAACAACCAAATCAGTTTTGCACAGCAAATGTAAATTATTTGACTTGGGAATTTCAAATTGTTCTTGCAGGGGAAGTACTACTTTCTTGCTTGTTCCAATCTAATCTTGCTCTTATTTTTTAACTTATTAGAGTAATTCGTTAAATTATACTGTTCACTCTTGTAAATGTAATTGTAGACAAATAAATTTGAACCAATCAAATGGTAACAAACGTGAAATTCAATATTAAATATCAATTATATATTTTTTATTTATATTTGGGAATTTATTCAAATTTAATTCCTAATTTTAAATAGTTAATTAATTGATATTTTAATATATATTTTATTGACCAATTAAAGATTGTCAAATGTCAAATTCTTATAAATCAATATTTATCTTGATTTATTATTATTTCTTTTGATAATTATCACAATTTGTGATTAAAGAAATAATATTAAATATTGAAGGACCAATCAAATTAGAGTCCCCACCATATGAGTTATCCAAAGACCCCTCTTCTACAAGTATAAATAGGGGTCATTCTCAAGGATTTGAAACACAATTAAAAGAGAAGAAATCCAAGCAAGAAGGCGGTGGAGGAAATTCTCTCAAAGCAAGAAGAATATATTCAAGGAGATTCACGGTGTTCAAGGAGAAATCCAAGGCGTTCATCGAGGAGTCCACTCAAATACGGCGTTTGATTCGGAAATAAGCTTACAAACCCTCGAGTTAACGTTATTGAAGTTTGGACCATCTTGGAGGAAGATCAAAAGGTCAATTTCACCAAGAAGTTCATATATTCAAATCAAATATCATCAAATATATCACGTTTGATTTGAGATCAAGCTTTCAAACCTTCGAATTAACGATATTGAAGTTCAAATCCAAGTTTGGAGAAGATTAAATTGAAGAATTCGACTCCAAATTCTCAAATCCCGGATATTTTGTTCTTGAAGAAAAGAATCAGAGGAGAAATAGGGATTGTAACCTATATATTTCCATTTTGATTCATATATATTTAATTTGTACGATTTTTCTTGTTTGTTAATTTGCAGACAATAAAAAAATTGTGTTACAAATTTTTGGCACGCCCAGTGGGACAATCTCTACCTCTCATCTCTTCTCTTCAAACAAAGTTCATATATCAACAAAGATGGCCAACCATTCTAAATCCACAAATGTTAACCATTCAATGCCGAACAACGAAGCCACTGCTCCAATATACAAGCATAAGAGGGCAAGGGAAGATGGCGAGTCATCGAACCATGAAGTTACTCCTCCAACAAATGAAGGGGCATGGAAACAAAGTGGAAAATATGGAGCTACAAATAAAGAATCATTGGACGTGCTCGACATGTACATACATTCTACAAGCTCAAGCCTAGAAACTGCAGCAGTCATGGTGGTCCAAATTACTTCGCTCGAAGAGCAACTTGCAAATTTGACGAAGGCCATTGAAGGACTTACAAAATATGTTCAAGAGCGAGACTCCCAAATCATGAAGTTGATAAACAAAGTAGACCAAGTTGATTCAAATCATATGATAGGCAAACAAGCTGAAACTCAAGATGATGTTGAAACGTCCACAAGGCAACAACCAAACGAAAAAGAGGAGTCTTCCACAAAGGAGTTGCAAGTCTCGTCTGATGGCCTGATTCTGGTTGACCAAGTGAAGGAATTCATTAAAGGGACTATCAAAGAAAAGTTCGATGAAGGCTTAAGTCAACTTCAGCTTATGTCAATCCATATACTTTGAAAATTGATAATTTAAAGATGCCTATTGGCTATCAACCCCGGTTCCAATATTCAACGGCGTAGGCAATCCAAGGCAAGACGTGACTCACTTTATCGAGACATGCAATGACGCTGGAACTTATGGTGATTACCTAATAAAGCAGTTTGTTCGATCTTTGAAAG
The DNA here is from genome assembly GCA_016081115.2 of Rehmannia glutinosa. Classification (NCBI taxonomy): domain Eukaryota; kingdom Viridiplantae; phylum Streptophyta; class Magnoliopsida; order Lamiales; family Orobanchaceae; genus Rehmannia; species Rehmannia glutinosa. The sequence goes on along the minus strand of JABTTQ020003003.1, from coordinate 92,549 downwards.
GAAGTGCATTCGATTGGTACACTGACTTGGGGGCAAATTCAATTGATACTTGGGAGCAGTTAGAACAAGAGTTTCTCAGCCGTTTCTATAGCACCCGACGAAATGTTAGCATGATTGAACTATCAAATTCACGCCAATGGAGGGAAGAGTCCGTCATTGACTACATCAATCATTGGAGGGACTTAAGCCTCAACTGCAAAGATCAATTGTCAGAAGCTTCAGCAATTGAGATGTGCATCCAATGAATGCACTGGATCCTATGCTACGTACTTCAAGGAATAAAGGCAAAAATATTTGAAGAGTTAGCAACTCGAGCACATGCCATTGAGATAAGTTTGAACTTTGACCACCAAGAATGTCCAAGTGATGTCAGTGATGATGACAATGAAGAAGAAGAAGTGGAGCCATCTTCAACTTCTCAACGCTCCTAGATGCGAGCATAAACCATCTAAAAGTGTCAAAATAAAATATGTTCAAATGCTTCTAGATGCGAGCATAAACCATCTAAAAGTGTCAAATAAAATATGTTCAAATGCTCCTTGATAAGAGCCTAAACTATCAATAACACTCCTTGACATGAGTATAAAAGGTCCATATCTCAAGTTCAAATAATACTCCTTGATACGAGTATAAACTATCAATATGTCTCAATTCAAATGATTACTCCTTGATACGATACGAGTATAAACTATCAATATGTCTCAATTCAAATGATTACTCCTTGATACGAGTATAAACTATCAATATGTCTCGAATTCAAATGAATACTCCTTGATACGAGTATAAACTATCAATATATCCCAAATCCAAATCAAGACTCCTTGGTATGAGTATAAACTATCAATATATCTCAAAAATAAATGAAGACTCCTTGATACGAGTATAAACTATCAGCATATCTCAAATTCAAATGAAGACTCCTTGATACGAGTATAAACTATCAACATGTCTCAAATTTAAATGAATACTCCTTGATATGAGTATAAACTATCAATATATTTCAAATGAATACTCCTTGATACCAAGATAAACTATCGGATGTCTCGAAATTCAAATGAGTACTCCTTGATACGAGTATAAACTATCAAAAAATCTCAAATCAAATATATACTCTTGGTCTACATGAGTATAAATTGTTTATGGCATTCAAAAAAAATATGTTTTATGAACTACGTTTTGACTTGATCTCTTTGTTAGGGTACGTAGGCATCTTAGATTTTCTAAGTTGAGTCATACGATTGGGAAATTATGTTCATTGTAGAAAAGAAAAGGGAGATAGGAAACAACCTTTTCAAAAATGTTCTCTCTCTCTTGTGGTATGCAACATCATCTACATGAGCTCCTAAGACTTGGGACTCTTTTCAATTTCTTTTAGTGACGCTTCACTGAGGGCATCGTCTCCCCGCCTGGTGAGCATATTGTTGGTGATGAGTTACTTGCTAAATGTACGCCCTTGATGGCATCTCTCCAGTGGGCGAGCCTATTGTTGATGTCGAATTGCTTGATAAATCCACACCCTTGATGGCATCTCCCCGCCTGGCGAGCATATTGTTGGTAACGAGTTGCTTGCTAAATCCACGCCCTTGATGGTATCTCTCTGTTGGATAAGCCTATTGTTGATGTCGAATTACTTGATAAATCCACACCCTTGATGGCGTCTCCCCGCCTGGCGAGCATATTGTTGCTGACGAGTTGCTTGCTAAATCCACGCCCTTGATGGCATCTCTCTGTTGGATGAGCCTATTGTTGATGTCGAAATGCTTGATAAATTCACACCTTTGATGGCGTCCCCCCGCCTGGCAAGTTTATTATTAGCGACGAGTTGCACACCCTTGATGACGTCTCTCTACTTGGCGAGCCTATTGTCGATAGCCAGTTGCTTGATGATGTTTCTCCACTTGGCAAGTCCGTCAGTGGCCGCGAGTTATTTGCAAATCCACATCCTTGATGGCATTTTTTCCACTTGGCGAGTCCTTCAGTGGCGATGAGTTATTTGCGAAATTCGCATCCTTGATGGCGTTTCTCCACTTGGCGAGATGCATGCGAGATCTACATGGAGCCTCTCCGCTTGGCTTGGTATTAAATGATGCTTACTTGCGAATTTCACATCCTTGAAGACATCTCCATGTTTCGACGAATTGCTTCCGAGGCCTACATGGATGCTCCCTACTTAGACGAGTTGCTCCGAGATCTACGTGGATTTTGTCCACTTCGACGAGTTGCTTCCACATGGCGTCTCTCTGCTTAGCTTAATTTTGAATGATTCTTGCTGGCGAAATCCACATCCTTCACGGCTTTTTCCCGTGTGGTGAGTCTGTTGATGGTGGCAAGTCATTTGCAATATGCACACTTTGACATCTCCCTACGTAGCTTTGGCTTTGATGATGCGACGCTCCAAAATTAGCAAGAAAGTTGGATCCTCCGATTGTCGATGATAAATTGCTTACAAAGCCCACTACTTGGATTCCTTGATTGATGGAATTTCATGAGACCTTCTTAGGTGAAATTAATTCGTTAATTTTGGCCATTGCTTTGGGTATCGACCGACAAGTGGATCATGAACCGCCAATATATATTTTTCTATGGAGTGACTCTCGTCATAAAAATAATCAAGTATTGCACGCCAGGCGAAGAAGAAATATCTTTGAGATAAACCATCGTGTCATCTGTCCAAAAAAAGTTCGAGAAAATAGAAAGTCAAAATTCAAGAACATAAGTATATTTGAGCATGATAAAGAATATTAAGTTTTAGCTCAACATATAATAAAGTTCCAGATTTATTGATTTTCCAAGTCTCAATTTTTGTCCTCCTAAAAGTCGGAACACCTGCAATAGAAAGAACATTTTCAAGATTTGAAAGGATGAAACAGAGACCAATTTCATACTGGTTGATTTCACGTGGTTGGGAGGAATTGCAAAAGCGAAATTGAATTATTGTTGCATAATGGAACTCACATTCTCAAGCAATAGCAACGGCAATCAGCTGAAGAGGAAATCTGGCAAAGTGGAGAAAAGATGATGCCGCAACAGAAACTAAGAAGTGATGCTGCAAACTTTTGCTTCATTTGAAGTATGAGAAAAAATAGAGCACCAGAACGTCTTTTATAGACCATGATTCCTATGAATATGGATTATTCAATTATTTGGGAGATTATTCAATTATTTGAAGCATATCCGATCAAGAGATTTCCCATTCAATTAAGGAGTCATTTGTTGTAATCCGATTGTCCAATTGCTGCCAAAAAAAAAGAGAGAAAAGTACATCATGTCTGGTGTTAATCCCGTGTTTTGAGAAGCCTTATACCACCCAATTCCTTTGAAAGAGACGGAGTTCAATCGGAAACATGCTTCCTGAATCATATTCCAATAAGGAGACTACTAGTCTGTAAAAGAATTTGGCAGAGTCATAGTATGAAGATGTTGTTGCGATAAAGAATAAAAGAATTTGAAAGGAAAAAAATCAAGGAGTAGGCGGAGATAAAGACAAAAAGAAAAGGGGGCAGATAAAGTCTCTAGTTGATTACGTAACTGGAGTATGGAGCATATGAATAAGTATGGAGCATATGGATTCAATTTTGGAGCAGTATGCTATTGGAGTCCTAATTCAAGTAACACTATCCATGGGGCCCAGCTTATTTTATTTTTAAGGAAATGATGAAAAGGAAAACACGGGCTTGCTTTTCCACGAAATTAACGTTTTGCAAAAGATTTTCTCAAGTGCTCAAATCTGATTTATAAATGGATTCATGGAGTTTAAACTCATTCTTGGCTCGAATTAATTTCTCTTGGAGGGCACGAGAATATGGGCTTTGATCGGCCTTCAAACTTTAAAGTCCAAATCAAAGTTGGAAATAAGATGATGAAGCAATTGTCGTGACTTATTCACTCCAAGACACATCGTCCGTGAACAAGTCTCAAGGGGGCATTTGTAGACAAATAAATTTGCACCAATCAAATGGTGACAAATGTGAAATTCAATATTAAATATCAATTATATATTTTCTATTTATATTTGGGAAGTTATTCAAATTTAATTCCTAATTTTAAATAGTTAATTAATTGATATTTTAATGTATATTTTATTGACCAATTAAAGATTGTCAAATGTCAAATTCTTATAAACCAAGATTTATCTTGATTTATTATTATTTCTTTTGATAATTATCACAATTTGTGATTAAATAAATAATATTAAATATTGAAGGACCAATCAAATTAGAGTCCCCACCATATGAGTTATCCAAAGACCCCTCTTCTACAAGTATAAATAGGGGTTATTCTCAAGGAATTGAAACACAATTAAAAGAGAAGAAATCCAAGCAAGAAGGCGGTGGAGCAAATTCTCTCAAAGCAAGAAGAATATATTCAAGGAGATCCACGGTATTCAAGGAGAAATCCAAGGCGTTCATCGAGGAGTCCACTCAAATACGGCGTTTGATTCGGGAATAAGCTTCCAAGCCCTCGAGTTAACGTTTTTGAAGTCCAAACCATCTTGGAGGAAGATCAAAAGGTCAATTTCACCAAGAAGTTCATATATTCAAATCAAATATCATCAAATATATCACGTTTGATTTGAGATCAAGCTTTCAAGCCCTCGAATTAACGATATTGAAGTTCAAATCCAAGTTTGGAGAAGATTAAATTGAAGAATTCGACTCCAAATTCTCAAATCCCGGATATTTTGTTCTTGAAGAAAAGAATCAGAGGAGAAATAGGGATTGTAACCTATATATTTTCATTTTGATTCATATATATTTAATTTGTACGATTTTTCTTGTTTGTTAATTTGCAGACAATAAAAAATTTGTGTTACAGTAATTTATATAATATATATTCGGTAATTTACTTATTTACAACTTCCTCCTATGCGTTCACAGTTCGAGTAAAATCGAATTAGAAAACTATGTTTGATAATCAATTTTTATATTTACATACCTTTGGTATTGATTTTATTCTTGTTTTTTGTCTAGGTCTATTAAGTCATATCGAATAACAAATTATTATTTTTATAACTTTTATTATTGTTTAATAGTTTACTTACTAAAATTAAAATAATAAAATAAAAAAGTAAATATGATTAATATTATCTGTTATTTTATTTTTAAGTTTCGGTTTACAAATTACTGAATCCTTATCCAACGACCCAAAATAAGTTTGGTAAAATCAAACCTATCGATTAATCTGATTTTATTTTTGTTTAAATCTTGGCCCTCTCTTTCTGGGCCGTTGCAAATCAACAGCCCAACCCATTTTTTTACTTTTTTCTTTCATGATTTTTGTTATAAATACTCCCAACCCTCTTCATTTTCGACACAAAATCTCTCAAACTCTATCTAATCTCTACTTTTTCTCTAATCTAAAGATTAAATTGGTCGTTTTTGTCTCCAATTTCTACTCCATTTTTATAATTGTGAATTTAATTATTATTTATTTTTATTTATACTATATTTTTTCTCCATCTACAAAATTGATTTATAATTATGGAAAGTTATATGGCCATGCAAGATTGGATTAGGTGATGAGGAGCGCAAGATCAAGCAACTATTTGAATATCAAGAAAGTGTTGAGATCAAAGTCAAACAAGTAGTAGAAATACTTGAGCTCAACATTCCGACATATTTTTTAAATATTTCGAAAAAGTGAAGCTTCCATATTGTGAAACAAAAACAAAATGAAAATATTGTGAGATAATTCTCATTTTCCAATTCTTTAATTCCATGTTTTCATATATAAGTTACAATTTTATTTCTTAATTTTTAGACTTCTTATAAATTTCAATAAGGAGATGGATATGAATATTTGAAAAAGCACTTGAAGATAAAAGATCTGGTGGAGTTTGGATATGATCCAAGTCAAACTCAATTGCACGGATACGTTAAATCTTCAAGTCCCCGTGAGGGTACGCAAAATCAACCCGATTTATTTAAGATGATAGATTATGAAGAGAAAATTTAGTTAAATTTATATTTGTAGAACATATTTGTTTTTGTTTTGGAGAAAAATTATTTTTACAAGAAATTTGTCAATTTTCACTAAATCTTGTTAATAGACTTATTCCTAGAACTTCCCTTACACGGTGAATTTAAAAAAAGTTGTGAAAATAGTACAAAAATTATTAATGATTTTTTTTTATCCATAAAGTTTCTATTTGTTCCAATATTCAGAGTGACCATTGGGCAACACATAGTTATATTAGTATTACATGTTATTGGATAGATAGTTCTTGAAATTTATAAAAACGAGTAATTGCTTATAGGTTATTTGAAGATATGACATACGACCGAGAATATTGTCAATATGATCAATGTAATTTTGCTATAATGTAATTTAGTTGATAAAATATTTTCTATGTCATTTGATAATGCTACTGCAAATAATGCTAGTATTGAAGAACTTATTTCATTTTTGTCAACCATCTTTAGGGGGTAATACTTTCATTTTAGATGTATTTGTCATGAACTAAATTTATGTGTCCAAGATGGAGTAACATCTTTAAATGAACATCCAACGATTATGCACTACTGGGGGTAAATATTGTATTGTAAAATTTGTTGGGAAAAACTAGAACTCGATTGGAAGTTTGAATACTAGGAGACATTGGAAAGTTTGCCGTATGCAAGAAAATTTTAAAATTTTGTAATAAAAATAATCAAAACAACAAATGAACGATAAATGTGGTATACAAAGAAAAACTACTCTATTATAATTTGTAATGATATAGTTACAGTATTTTTAGTTTTTAAATATAGTGATATGCTATATGGTTATTACATTTTTTATTGTAAATTTCATTTTTCATAATCATATTGAACTTCGTAACAATTTCAATAATCGAAAATTATTGAAAAGTTGAAAACAACAGTATATACATGTAACTGTAACGACCCAATTTGATAAAATTAAAGTATTCTAAAAATATTTTTAAGAAAACATAAATTTATAAATTAAAGTGATCCCAATAATGATCAAAAAGTTGATTTAGAATTTTAATTCTTAGGAAAAAAATATAATGATAATAATAATAATAATAATAATAATAATAATAATAATAATAATATTACATCTTCCAAATTAAATATTCAACAATTGTTCCAAGCATAAACCGGAAAAATTAAAGACATAAATCTAAAATTTAGTCCGATCACAATTATTTAAAATATAAATATATCATGATTTGTTCCACCATCCACAACATCATATCTTCAAATAGGATTCCTCAACCTCGAAAGTCATGATAATAATAGGGGTGAGCTTCATCTCGCTCGGAGGGATATATCTCACAATATTTAATATAACATGAAAAACATTCACATAATTACAACAAAAATTCATTCATTTCCTCTTTTTCCTCTGACTGGCCAGTTCCTGCATATAGCATTGCGGGTTCACCCCGAAGATACATTTGATCCCGGACCCTTTTCATGGCCCCTAGCTTATATGAATTTATTTCCTCTTGACATATATTGCAATCAATGAAGTACAATCATGAAACATTAAATAAAGACAAATACTATAGAAATCCCTACCTTAATAATTGCAGATATTCGATGTAGAAAAATGATCAGTAAAAATCTTAATCCTCGACCCCTTCGTTTTCTACATTAAATAAAATTATAATTAATATGTGATTTTAATAAATCAAACTAATTAATGAAAGAATTTACGAAAAATAATCAAAAAGCTTGTGAATTTTGAATATATAGATATAGATATATATATGAAACTTGAATGATAATTAGAGAGAAAATATAATTACCTTAATTATTTGAAATTTTGGTGTAAAATTATGTATGAGATTACACCTATTTATACTAATTAATTACAACCCCTAAACATCTAATCTAAAATAGCCCCTAATATCTATATAACCCCTAATCCCCTAAAATAACCCCTAAGTAACCCTTACTTTAGTTAGTGACTATCACATTCTACTCTCCTTAAATATAATTTCGTCCTCGAAATTCGATATCTTACCTGGAATTGAAAAACTTGGGTATTTGACACGAATCTCTTCTTCACGCTCTCAAGTAGCTTCATTTCTGCCATGACGTCTCCACTGCATTTTTTGATTAGAGCAATATCTTGATTTCTCAAATGGTGAATCTTGCGTTCCAAAACAGCTTCTGGTGCTTCCTCATAAGTTAAGTCATTGTTGATTGTCAGATCCTTATAATTCACGATGTGACTTGGATCGTGAACATACTTTCGTAGCATAGAGACGTGAAAAACATTGTGCACACTTGATAGACTCGGTGGTAATGCTAGCTGATAAGCTAAATCTCCAACTCGCGTAAGGATTTCAAATGGTCCGATATATCTTGGCTTCAAATTTTCCTTTTCACCAAATCGAATAACACCTTTGATAGGAGCTACTTTCAGAAATACTTTTTCTCCTTCATCAAATTGTATATGTTTTCTCCGTCTATCAGCATACGACTTTTGTCTATCTTGAGCCATCTTGATTTGATCTTGTATCATAGCTATCTTCTCAACAGTTTGCCGAATTAATTCAGGCCCCAAAATTTTTCTTTCACCAACTTCGCTCCAATACAATGGTGATCTATATTTTCTTCCGTACAACGCCTCGTATGGAGCCATCCCAATAGTCACTTGATAACTGTTGTTATACGCGAATTCTACCAAGGGTAATAATATTTCCCAATTACTTCCTAAGTCAATCACACATGCTCTCAACATATCTTCCAATATTTGTATAGTCTTTCAGATCGCCCATCTTTTGTGGGTGATAAGCCGTACTAAAGTTTAGCTTTGTTCCCAAGGCACTTTGTAGACTTTCCAAAACTTAGAAGTAAAACGCGTATCTCTGTCTGAAACAATTGACACATGAACTCCATGAAGTCTTACTATCTCCTCAATATAAATTTGTGCATATCGCTCCATACTGAACGTCATCTTAACGAGTAAAAAATGAGCTGACTTTGTTAACCGATCTACTACAACCCAAATAGCCTTGTTTCCCTTGATGATGGTGGAAACCCTACTACAAAATCCATAGTTATGTGCTCCCATTTCCATTCGAATGTCAAGTGGTTTGAGCAAATCAGATGGTCTTTGGTGTTCTGCTTTAACTTGCTGACAAGTCAAACATTTTTCCACAAAAGTCCCAATATCTCTTTTCATACTTCTCCACCAAAATACTTCTCTTAAATCTCGATACATTTTTGTACCTCCAGGGTGAGTGTACGGGCGTCAGATGTGAGCTTCTTCGAGAATTTCTTTTCTAAGCTCTTCTTCTTTAGAACGCATAATCTCCCTTCATAAGTCAAAGTACATCTTGTCATTTGTTATAACAAATCCTTTTACATTCCCTTCCCGAGCTTTTTTTTTTTTTCATTTTGCTCAAAAATTTATCTCGAGGTTGAGCTTCTTTTATCTTCTCTCTCAAGGTAGGTTGCACCACCAAAGATGCTAGTACTATTTCTCGTGCTTTTTGGTGGTACCACTACTTCAATTCTCATCCTGGCAAATTCTCTCACAAGATGTTCTTGTTCAGATATCAAACTTGACATTTCTCCTTTTGTTTTACGACTTAATGCATCGGCTACAACATTAGCTTTACCCTGATGATAGTTGATAGTGCAATCATAGTCATTCACCAATTCCAACCACCTTCTTTTGCCTCATGTTTAGCTCTTTTTCGAGTAAACATGATATTTTAAGCTTTTGTGGTCGGTGAAGATTTCACATTTCCTCCATATAGGTAATAGCGCTGAGATCTTTAATCCATGCACTACAACAAATAACTCTAGGTCATGAGTAGGATAGTTTAACTCATGTGGCTTTAGTTGTCTTGAGGCATAGGCAACCACTTTACCATGTTGCATTAGCACGCATCCCAAACCTTGTTTTGATGCATCACTATAAATAACAAAATCTTTAGTGGGGTCGGGAATTGTTAATACTCGATGCGAAGTTAGCCTTCGTTTCAACTCCTGAAAGCTTTCTTCGCATTTCTCATTCCATTGAAACTTCTCCTTTCCTTGTCGTCGAAATCATCATAGGCGCAACTATTTTTGAGAATCCTTCAATAAATCTCCGATAATAGCCTGCCAAACCTAAAAAACTGCGAACTTCATTCGCATTCGTAGGTGCACTCCATTCGTTGATCGCTTCAACTTTAACCGGGTCCACTTCAATTCCTTGAGCAGTGATTACATATCCAAGAAACACCACTCGATCTAGCCAAAACTCGCATTTATTGAATTTCGCATATAACTTTTCCTTGAGAAGTGTTTCTAGCACTATTCTTAAGTGCTCAGTGTGTTGCTCTCTATTCTTTGAATATACAAGTATATCATCTATAAAGACTATGACGAATTGGCCTAGATACAGATGAAATACTCTATTCATCAAGTCCATGAATACTGTTGGTGCATTACTTAACCCAAATGACATTACTACAAACTCATAATGTCCATATCGGGTTCTAAATGCCGTTTTAAGTCAATCTTAGAGAAAGTGCTGGCACCTCTCAATTGATCGAACAAGTCTTCAATCCTCGGTAGCGGATACTTGTTCTTCACTGTGAGTCGATTAAGTTCTCTATAATCGATACACATTCTAAGTGACCCGTCTTTTTTCTTTACAAACAGAACTGGTGCTCCCCACGGTGATACACTAGGTCTAATAAATCCCAAATCCAAAAGTTCTTGTATTTGCGCCTTTAACTCTTGTAACTCCTTTGGCGCCATCCTATAGGGTGCCTTAGATATAGGTGCTGCCCCAGGTACCAAATCTATTCCAAATTCAACCTGGCGATTTGGAGGAATTCCCGGCAAGTCTTTTGGAAATACATCCAAAAATTCTTGCACAATTGGTACGTCATTAGGTGTCACTTCGGTTGTCGAGGTATCTACTAAACTCACTAGATATCCTTGATAATTTTTCTTTTTCAACATCTTTCTTGCCTTCATTGCCGATATCACTCGTGGTACTGCCTTAGACTTAATCCCATAGAATTTTATCTCATCATTTCCTAGCAGTTTGAATATTATCTTTTTCTCGTGACACTTAATGTCTGATATCTACTAAGCCAATTCATACCTAAGATTACGTCAAAATCCTTCATCTTAATTATATATAGATCGACTTTAAGATATTTTCCCCTATATTCACTTCAACATCCTTATTTACTTGAGTCGGTTGTTATTGAATCTCCGGATGACAAGCCAACCTCAAGGGGTTCACTTACTCTAGCACTCTTATGTCCTAATATATCATGAAAATTGGCAGATAAAAACGAATGTGTGGCACTAGTGTCGAAAAGTACAAGAGCAGTATTCCAGAGATGGTTAGCATACCTGACATTGTACTCGGATTCTGATCAGCTTCTTCCTGAGTCATAGCATACATTCGATCTCTACCTCCAGGATGTTTGTTCTCTTCTTTCCCGCTCGCTTTTAAAAGTGGACATTTAGAGACTTCATGTCCTGGCTTCTTACACTTGAAGCATTTTCCTTGTCCACTAAACATTCTCCAAAATGATTCTTCTTGCATTTTGGGCAAGTTGGCCTTGTATGCTTTGCGTAGTTGGACGTGCATTTCCATCGTCTTTATCTGTTTATTTTGATTTTGTTTTGCCCCTTCCCATTTTCTTTTCTCAGTAACACAACCAACTTTTGCTCTTCATCATCCCAAAAACTTGCCTCCACCTCATGAGCCCTTCTCACCATCACCGAGTATTCCAAATCTCCTTGAGCGGATAGTATTCTGATAGTTGTGCTCAAGTCCCCTTCTCGAACCTCGAGCCTTTTTCAAATCGGTATCCACTAGGTGTGGAGCAAACCGACTTAGTTGATTGAACTGTCTCTCATACTCTGTGATGACTCATGTTTCTTTGTTTAAAGTTAAGGAATTTTGTCTCCTTATTGTCCCAATATGATTGTGGGAAAAACTTTTCCATTACAATCACTTTGAACTCATCTCATGTTAAAGCATTTCGCTCTTCCTCTGTCTTAGTCCTCCAATACCCTTCCCACCAATGATCGGCGTCTTGATGGGTTGGAAAGTAGCACATACGACTCTGTTCGTGCATGCATCCAATAAGTCAAAAAAATCCTCTCTAGCGATCGGAACCATTCTTCTATCAAGTCGGGCCATCACATCCGTTGAATGTAGGTGGACGATAGTGGCGAAATTGTTCCACAACTCGTGCGTTGTTGTTGTTGTTGTCCCCGTTGTTCTGCACACCTCTGAGAAACTCAACAATTATATCTCCAGCAATAGCAGTGGTTTGATTTCTTGTGTTAGTGGAGTTCTCACCATTGACTTGATTTCCACGACGGGGAGCCATATTCCTAAGGTCATACATAATGTATTATTATTATTTACCCCCAATTTATTAATAGATTTTGCATAAAATATCTAACTTGAAATCTAAATATCATAATATAATGGTCAAATAAATTAAGATCAATTAAAGGACAACTAAGCTTTATATATAATAAGGATTTATTTATCAATTATTGCAATACATAGACTCATCTATCTCTACTGATCCATGTCTTCGTCTTCCTAGACTCATCTATCTCTATTGATCCATGTCTTCGTCTTCCTCCGGATCTTCTTCTGGTTCTTCTTCTGGATCTTCATCTGGGTCTTCTTCCAGGTTTCCTTTCGGTTCCTCATCTTCTACCATAGCCTCATTGTTCAAAACTCAATCCATTTACGATATAACCTAGCAAAGAAATGTCCCGTAGTTGATTTTGGGTCGGTCATCCCGCCCGTCATACTCCGATAATGAGGCATAAAGCTTTTCACCTTTGACGTTCCAAAACGAGGGTAAGCTATCAATCACTCTACGGGAGGCGGCGCGTTCGTTTGGAGCGCCCGATGACATTTCTCACATTGTACCACAACCGTGAATTTTAACTATATATTCTCCAATACTATCCCCTCCTCAATTTCATAGTTGAAATAATGATTGAGTCGGTTAATTGGATGGTTCGGACCCCGCTTATTATTATTATTATTCTTTCTTTGCAAAACAGTGTGGCGAAAAGTAGTTCTTGCCATCTATATATGTCCATTTGCAACCATAAGTCTATTTTACATTTTTTAAGGAATACAAGATTTTCGCTCATCTAACATATAAACGGATATTATGTATCTAAAGCGAGAATATAGTAACATGAAATCATAATAAAATACCTCACAATATAAATGAGCATATTGATACAATTGTATAATGTAACTCGCATTAATAATTCTCATACCTTGAGGAGATCGGCAAGATATGATGGAGGTGGATGTTATTATATCATTTTATCTTGTTCAAAGTTTGACTTTTTTTTTTAAAAGAAAACTATGCATTTTAATTTTTAATAATTTTTTAACAAGCCTACGAAACGTGGACTGCTCTCGATACCACTTGTAATACCCAATTTTATAAAATTAAAGTATTCTAAAAATATTTTTAAGAAAACATAAATTTATAAATTAAAGTGATCCCAATAATGATCAAAAAGTTGATTTAGAATTTTAATTCTTAGGAAAAAATATAATGATAATAATAATAATAATAATATTACATCTTCTAAATTAAATATTCAACAATTGTTCCAAGCATAAACCGGAAAAATTATAGACATAAATCTAAGATTTAGTTCGATCACAATTATTTAAAATATAAATATATCATGATTTATTCCACCATCCACAACATCATATCTTCACCGGATTTCTCAACCCGAAAGTCATGATAATAATAGGGTGAGCTTCATCTCGCTCGAGGGATATATCTGTCAATATTTAATATAACATGAAAAACATTCACATAATTACAAAGAAGAAATTCATTCATTTCCTCTTTTTCCTCTCGATCGCGCCTCGCATATAGCATTGCGGGTTCACCCCAAGATACGTTTGATCCCTTTACCTTTTCATGGCTCCTAGCTTATATGAATTTATTTCCTCTTGACATATATTGCAATCAATGAAGTACAATCATGAAACATTAAATAAAGACAAATACTATAGAAATCCCTACCTTAATAATTGCGGATATTCGATGTAGAAAAATGATCATAAAAATCTTAATCCTCGACCCCTTCGTTTTCTACATTAAATAAAATTATAATTAATATGTGATTTTAATAAATCAAACTAATTAATGAAAGAATTTCTGAAAAATATTGAAAAAAGCTTGTGAATTTTGAATATATATATATATAGATATATATGAAACTTGAATGATAATTAGAGAGAAAATATAATTACCTTAATTATTTGAAATTTTGGTGTAAAATTATGTATGAGATTACACCTATTTATACTAATTAATTACAACCCCTAAACATCTAATCTAAAATGGCCCCTAATATCTATATAACCCCTAATCCCCTAAAATAACCCCTAAGTAACCCTTACTTTAGTTAGTGACTATCACAGTAATTGTATATTCATCAATGTTACATATTCAATAAATATCGCCATAAGTTAGATTTTAATTGTGAATTGTCTTGATTCAATACATAAAGCTCTTATTTCAAAAATGTCACTAACGCCTTCTAAGTTATTATCCGATACTTCCATTCAAATTCCAACGACGATATTTTTTTGCTCATTGTATTTTATGCAATGTCTATCAATAAAAGTGAGGTCAATCTTTGTCTAATTTATAGCTCCTTCTAAAACAATTTGTTTTTTAGTCACAATCAGTTGTACATTATTGTGTACAAAGTTACTAATCCGAAGGGCCTTAAAAATTTATTTTGTGATAGCAATCATACATTGTTGCAATGTTTTAAATACCGTGCATCGGCGATCAAACCGATCGGCCACCGGTAAAGCGGTTCAACCGGTCGGACGGTTCAACCGCCGATATTACTACTAATAGAAGATAGTTAAAAAATAATTATATATAATTATACATAATCGATATTGAACAAATTACTCAAAATCTAAATCACTACATACATGAAAAAGCTTAAGTTTCATTACGAAGAACATATAAATAAACATACCAAGTTCACTTGTTCTAGTTTAAGAACAAACTAAAATACAAAATTACAATCAAGTCCCAAATTCAAGTTTTCAAGTCAACATGAAAATACATATTAATTCCACTTGATCTCATTCATCAAAAAGAGTATGATTTTCTTGAATCATTACTTCATAATCATAATCTGCATTATCCCCTTCCTCCAAAAGCTCTTCAATATTATGTAATTCTTGCACCTCACTTGAAAATTTATCCAAATCTACAAGAAAAAAAACTAAATAATAAGTGGTGAACAACTAACAATTAAATCATATAATATTTCTTATGTCAAGCTTTCCTAAGAAAGGAAGGAAAAAAATCACCTTCTTCTTCCACAACATTTCTTGGAAGGGCTTCCTCACCATAAAGCATGTTATTCAACTCATCTATATCTAAAACAGGTTGAAGAATTTTCTTCTTCCACAACCCAAAAATCAGTTTTGTCAATACTTTCATAATCAATAGGATCATAGCAAATCTTATGGTTCTCCGCCTACAAATAAAAAACAAAAAACTTATAATTCATTAATTTTCATGAAAATAAAACATATGAATAGAATTTACATTATGAATATTACCTTTCCTTTAATCGCAAATTGTAATAGACGAACACAAGGTCATTCAATCGTTGGTGTTCCAATCTATTCCTCTTTTTGTATGAATTCTTTCAAATACGCTCCAATTCCTTTCACATCCGAAGAAGAAGATGTTTGACTCAAAATCTTAATGGCCAAACTTTGTATGTTAGGAGCACTACATCCGAACACTCTCCACCATTCATCTATAAAAATTACAAGCAATAATAATAAGAACTTAAGAATTACTAAAAATGAGTAAAACAATACAAATAGTTATCAAAGAAGTAACTAAAATTTAAAATAAATAAATACATACCGGGTTGCATACTCTTTGATGAATCAAAAGCAAGTTGTCGAAAAAGCTTCCTAATCTATCTTGGTATATGCTCACTTCATCAATGCATTTTCGTTGAATAGCTTTTTCACTAATTAAGGTAGTGACCATCTCAACAAAACCATCCATTATCTCTTTTTTTGTGCACAATTTTTCCTTATCATATGCAAAAGCAGGATTCATAAGATAAGAAGTCGCATGAATGTCTCGTCGGAGTTGTTTGTCCCACCTTCTCTTAATAATACTTGTGAAGGGCTTATAGAGTCTCTTTTTATTCTTAAACATATTCTTGATTGCTCTTTTTGCACGATACATCCCTTCATAGACATAACCAATGGAAGGTCTCCTCGGTGTCCATTATACGCAATAAACGTATGAGTGGAGAAACAACACCAACTATCATTGCACAATCACTCCAAAATTTTGCTTCAAGAACGATCGCAACCACGAACTTGCTTTTTTATCTCTAAAATATCGCGAGTCCTTGAATGTTTTACTAGTAAAAAGGCTTGCAAATCATGTTGATGTTCAAGGATACTCTTCAATGAAATGAAAGTGGTAGCAAAACGAGTTGGCCCTGGACGCATACAATTTTCGTCCACCCTTCTCTCTTTCTCAACCAAGCTAACGAGAAATGCATGATTATAAACAAACTTTGTTACTAAAGAAGCTCTTTTTGCAAGGTTACTAACAAGCTCCATTTTGCCAATATCACCGAGAAGCAAGTTCAAACAATGTGCAAAGACAAGGTGACCAAGAGATAGATGGAAATTTCTCATGAAGTAAAACACTGCAGACTTTGTAGTTAGCCCCATTATCGCTTACCAAGTGAATGACATTACTTGGTCCAACCCATTGAACTAACTCAACAAACAAATCACAAATAGTGTTTGCATTTTTCACAACATCAGAAGCATCAACTGATCTAACAAATGTCGTTCCTCTTTTGCAATATACTAAAAATTTATAAGTTGTCTATTTGATCGATCTTGCCAACCATCATCAACCATAATAGTGCAACCTCGTTCTTCCCAAATGCTTCGATAACTATCAACTAGTAACTGAACTTCTTTTTTCATGTTTCCTAACAAATTTGTCCTCAAATGATAGTATGATGGTGCTTTATAACCAGGACCAACAGAAGCAATAGCATCAATCATTTTCTGAAAATAAAGGGAATTCACGGCATTTATAGGGATGCAACTATCATAGAAAAATCTAGCAACAGCCATGTCAACATTATGCAAGACTTCTTTAGTTACAAAGGCACTTTTGATAGACGGTTGTGCACCTGGAGTGGTTCTAGGACCAAAATAGCCAGTCATCTTGTCATCTCGCTTTCTCTTTCCCTTTTGAGAAGTTGTGGTTGCAAATAGTTTTTCTTTCGTGTTTGTTTGAGGATATGGAATATGCATTTCTTCCTCAAGTTCTATTTGATGATCACCATAAATATTATCAGCTTCAAATGACCTTGAACCTTGTCTTCTGTCTTCAAACTCTTTCAAAGATTGTTCCATTTGATATCGAATGTCATAAGGAACTTTATTGCATTGAGCAATATCACCTTTTTGACCAGCTAAGTGCTTTTTCATTCTAGTGATTCCACCACCTCTCCAAGTATTATTACAATGTAAACATGTCCAACTTTTCTTTCCATCCGGAGCCACATCTTCTCTAAAGTGAGCCCATGCCGGATCACTTTTTCCTCTCACTGATGATTGAAGTGAATTAGCCGTGGAGTTACATTGTTGACCACTTGAAGATGAATCCATCTATAACAAAAGGTAAAGAAAAATAATATGATTATCCAATCACTATACAATAGAGATTTTGAACAACAGTAATGGATGAAACTTTAAACAGAGGCATGTATTCAACTCAATTCTCAACATACACACAAAAGATTCCCACTAAAGCAAAACTATTGTCCAGTGAGCAATTTATTGAAGAAGCAAACAAACTAGCAAAAGTGCTTAACAATTTGAAGCAAACATAAAATCTGCAGCCATTAAGTAAATAACCAACTAACAATTTGAAGCAAACATTACGAATCTGGGCATTGGGCAATAAGAAAAAGTGCAAGAAATAAAGAAACCAAAAAATAAATAACCAACACATAAAGCAAAATCAATCAGTACATTAAGAATTTGAAGCCCTTTTAATTTAATCCAACTAAATCATTATAAAGCATATTACAACCACCTACATAATTTCCCCAACATGATAATAATTTCAATTTTAAACAAATAATTATTGAAGCAAAGCAAAAAAAAAAAAAAAAAAAAGCAAAACCATACAAACCTGAAATTTGAGAAAACCGTACCACCTACATAATTTCCCCAACTCAAAGATAATAATTTTAATTTTAAACAATTAATTATTGAAGCAAAGCAAAAAAAAAAAAAGCAAAACCATACAAACCCCGAAATTTGAGAAACCGTAATCGATAAGAAGAAAGTCCAAAGCTCCAAGTACTTGATTGAACCAATCAACCAATATGTGAAGAATTTTTGATCGCCCCAGTGGAATACCGGATGAGAGAAAGCGAGAGAAGAAGTAGAAGAGGGTTCGCGTTCGCCGTTCGCGTTTCTATTATGCTAATCGAGGTTTTTTTCTCTTTCGAAAGTGTCTTTTTAATTTTGATCCGCCTTGGTTATACTTAAATGAGCGGTTCCGGTATTATCCGGTTTTTAACCGCACGCACGGTTTGAAGCGGTTTAACCGTCTATCCCGTATTATATGGGTTTTGTACCGGACCAACGGCGGTTTCGGTTCGACCGGTTCAACCGGCGGTCCGATGCGGTATTTTAAACCTTGCATTGTTGTATTTAAAGATGTTTATAATGAGTTATTAGTGTTTTTTAATGTATAATTGTGATATTTTATTCGTTTAAAAAATGAAAGTATTTTTCCTCTAATAATTTTTAGTATGTTATGATTTATTGTTCTATTTTTTAATTTATATTTATTTATCTTTATATTTTAACTATTTATTGAAATTCGTGACATTACAATCTCAAAAAAATCAAAACTATTTTTTCCTTATATACATCTCATGGCACATATGGAATTCTAATTAGGGTTAAGGACACTTTTACCTAATATTCTGGAAAAAAGGACACGTTTTTACTCTCCCGGGATTTTTTGGGGCTTTTTTATGCTCCTGCATCTTTCCGGATAATTTTACGCTCCTACCAATTTTTTTCTGGATTTTTTACTTTGTTGTTTCAAGATTGTTTCAAACATGTTTCATCTAATAAAAGCTTAGTGAAAAAATAATTTATTATCCATTAAATAATCAATTTTATACTAGAAATCTTATAAATAATTAAGAAATATACACGTAACACAATACATATTGAAACAAAACACATTGAAAAATAATACATAAACAACACATAAATAGACGAACACAATTTAATTTTTGATCCAATGCATTTAAAACGTCAAAAACATGGAAACAACCAATAAACAACAGAACAACATTGAAAACTATATAGAAACAACCCAAAAACAATAGAAAAAATATAAAAAAATACCACATGAATACAAATAACTTAAAAATAGGTAAAAATTGCATTGAAACGTAAAAAACTACACGGAAACAATAAAGAAATATCAGAACAACATTAAAAATAATGTAGAAATAACCTAAAAATAATATAAACTATATATAACACCACATGAACAAAGAGCTTAAAAATATGTAAAAACTGCATTGAAACATTGACAACTACATGAAAACAACAAAGAAACACCAGAATAACATTAAAAATAGTATAAAAAGCAACCCAGGAACAACATAAACAATATATAAAATAATATATGAACAAAAACAGGACATAAAAAGATAAAAAAATTGTATTAAAACATCGAAACAATATAGAAACAACCAAGACATAAATATAAACATCATCAAACAACATAAATAATATATAAAACAATACAAGAATAAAAACAATGTGAAAATAACTAAAAAAACATGCAAGAGCGTAAAAAATCCAAAAAATCAACCCGCAACAAACAAAAGTCAACAAAGTGTAAACAATGTCCTTTTCCCAAGTGGCATTTTTGAGAATTTCTCTTCCAATGAATCTATATCTATATCTATATTTAATATATAAAAACAAGATAGTCTGCAAAAATAGAAAGTTCCCGCCAAAAAATATGTTGCCAATTATGCTAAGTGTTGCTCAATTATTACGAAGTGTAATCTGGAATTTAAAATGTAGAGTGCACTTCACTTTTAAATGCTATTTTTTTATTATAGGTGAAAAAACTCTTCGTTTTTCAAACTGATAATGGTAATGGGTAAATATTTGTTGCATGGAATGGTGCTCCAATTAAAACAGAGTCATTGAGAAACTGAAACGTAATTAATAATAGTTCAAATTTTATATTTTTTCTTTGATATCGAAAAAAATAGTAAATTCAGTTGTACTACTGATTGCAAAAATTGCAAGTTGTATTTGACAGTAATAAATTAACCTCGAAAATTAAAGTTATAAACAGTATTAATAGGCCCATTCTCTCTTTAGAAATGCACCCATTTTGAGCAATAGAGAAAAATAAAAGATACACAGGTGCAAATGAGAGATGGCTCCCAAAT
Source organism: Rehmannia glutinosa (assembly GCA_016081115.2). Taxonomy (NCBI): domain Eukaryota; kingdom Viridiplantae; phylum Streptophyta; class Magnoliopsida; order Lamiales; family Orobanchaceae; genus Rehmannia; species Rehmannia glutinosa. The sequence goes on along the minus strand of JABTTQ020003003.1, from coordinate 72,027 downwards.
GACCCCATTTATAAGTTTAATTAGAGACATCAGGTGAACCAAATTGCTATTGGCGTTTAATCTTCAACTTCTTCATCGTCAGCATAACTGCATATGGAGTCAACTAATATATTCAAAGTTTATAATGCATTTTTCATTATGCAAAGGTATGCTTTTACAAGTTAAAACAATATACAATATGATTTCATAGTATAAGTGATGAAATTATATTTTAATTCTTTAATCCCTTTTTTTCACTAGGTATCAACAATTCATGCTACAAGCAGGCAGGCCAACAAATTGATAAATTTCAGCCTATTCTATGAGAAAATCCCTCTATATTTCACTACTTATCTGTTTAAGTTTGCTGTAAAATTTTAAATTTATGTCTTTTTTTTTAAATTTCGCTTATTGTTTCGTATCCCATTTATCTAGGATGTTCTGATTATGTTGGCTTTTCATAATTACATCAATCTTTTTTCATCCGACCGAAATAGATTTTTAGACGTAATAATATACTCATCTAAAATTCTATAATAATATATATAAAAAACGTGTAATAATCAGAAATGATATATGCATAGTAAATGTTATTACATACAGAAGCCATGTTTTTATTATTGAAAGATAGAAAAATAATCATACTATTTTTCGAAATTAATATAAAGAAATGAAAAAAAAAAATGAAAGCAATGAGAGGCTCTTAAAAATCCGTTGATTTTTTTTAATTGTATTTGCTGATGACCTATGTTATTTAACCAAGAACATTTGTAATATATCCCTTTTCATGATATTTAACCTATTATATTTATGGATCGTACTAGAAACTGTATAGATCTGGAGATTTTTCTTATTTTTCTCCAGATTCGAACAACAAAATGAAAAAACAATTATGTTTTTTTCCCGAAATCATAAAATAAAACCTGAAAATAGCTTCGTGATTCTCTATCTGAACAATTTTATGTATTTCTTTTCGAATTCGAACAAAAATTCCCCCCCAAAACAAAGAAATTCAATACAGTGAGCTTTGCCATTTTCTAGAGAGGGATTTGAGATACATATATTTTCTAAATGTAAAGATGTAACAAGTGATAAATATCTGATAATATTTAGTTGCAGAAAAAACTTCATTTTGAGCAGAGTCGGTCCTAAGATTTGAGGGGCCTGGAGCGAATAAAAAATGAAGCCCTTGTGTTTACATAAAAAAAAATAAAGATAATAATATCAACGGTACAAATAAAATTTCATTGATTTAACATAAAAAAATAAGATATATAATAACAAAAATACAATACTCAAACTTTAACAATTCGACCTTATTAAAATAAACTACGAAAAAAATTTGTAACACAAATTTTTATTGTCTGCAAATAAACAAACAAGAAAAATAGGACAAGTTGAATTTATACAAATCAAATGAAAAATATAGGTTACAATCTCTATTTCTTCTCTGATTCTTTTCTTCAAAAATATAATATGTGAAATTTGAGAATTTGGAGATGAATTCTTCAGCTTGATCTTCTCCAAACTTGAATTTGAATTTGAGTAACGTTAATCCGAGGGCTTGAAAGCTTGATCTCGAATCAAACGTGATATATTTGATGATATTTGATTTGAATATATGAACTCGGCGAAATTGACCTTTTGATCTTCCTCCAAGATGGTTCTGACTTCAATAACGTTAACTCGAGGGCTTGGAAGCTTATTTCCGAATCAAACGTCGTATTTTGAGTGGACTCCGCGATCAACGCCTTGAATTTCGCCTTAAACACCGTGGATCTCCTTGAATATATTCTCCTTGCCTTGAGAGAATTTCCTCCACCGCCTTCTTACTTGAATTTCTTCTTTTTGAATTGTGTTTAATTCCTTGAGAATGACCCCTATTTATACTTGTAGGAGAGGGGTCATTTGATATCTCATATGGCGAGGACTCTAATTTGATTGGTCCTTCAAGATTTAATATTATTTTTAATCACAAATTGTGATAATTATCAAAAGAAATAATAATAAATCAAGATAAACCTTGATTTATAAGAATTTGATATTTGGCATTCTTTAATTGGCCAATAAATATATATTAAACTATCAATAAATTAACTATTTAAATTAGGAATTAAATTTAATTAATTTCCCAAAAATAAATAGAAAATATATAATTGATATTTAATATTGAATTTCACATGTGTCACCATTTGATTGGTGCAAATTTAATTTATCTACAAATGCCCCCTCGAGACTTGTTCACGGACAACGTGTCTTGGAGTGAATAAGTCACGATAATTGCTCGAATTTTCCATTTGTATTGGAATCTGCGAAAACTCGTTTGAACTTCGAGCTAAAAACATTAATTAAATAAGTCATGACAACGTGTTTTGGAGTGAATAAGTCACGACAATTGCTCGAATTTTCCATTTGTATTGGAATCTGTGAAAACTAGTTTGAACTTCGAGCTAAAAACATCAATTAAATAATTGGATTTGTGATCCATGGGTATTGCTTCTGAAACTTCCGATTTGATAGGTCAACACTTTTCTTTCTTTCTTTTTTTTAATAACAAAAATGCGGCCCATTGATAAGTTTTTCCTTAAAAGGTCCAACTCATATGCGTAAATTTTGAAGCTCATATTCATGCTTACACACATTCAGACATTATCAAATTGTCTCAACCCACCTACATTTGAAATCCATTCTAATAATTGACAATTCTTCACAAATACATGGGCCCACATGATTTTATAAAGTGAGCAGCAACTTGAACCCAACTTTAAACTTTTACTGGCTCCATGTCTTTCAATTAGCCGAATCCCTCAGGAGTCCGTCGCGCACTCGAATTCATCCAAAATATTGCCAATACTTCACGATTCCTTTTCTGATTAAACTTTGTATTCTAATTCAGAGTAGAAACTGACCTCCTGACATGTTTCGATTGCATTGGAAAATCGAATTTGTAGGATTCTAATTAGAATAGGCTTCTTCTTAATTTGCAAACTTCCGGCTTTTTTGCAAACTTTCAGAGACTCACCTCCTTAACCTGCTTCGCTTGCAGGAGTTCTGATTTCTAATGAATCCCTTTCCAAATTAAATACCAACTCCTAATTGGGTTCTACTTCTCCAATGAGAATTGGGATAATTAGCAATATCCTAAACCAACTCAACGACGGGCTCTCTTCAACAACTATAAAAGAGGCACATGGGTGCCTTATTTTTCACAATCGAGAACAAATTATTTGATTAATTTGTCGTGGTGCTCCAGCTTCATCAATGGTGTTCTTCAGTATTTCTATTGCTTTTTTTTTTCGTCGCAAGTTCCTAGCACGTAAGCACCCTGAATGTATGCTATCTGGTTGCTTAATTGTTTCAAAAGGCAAATCACCTTCTCACCCATTTGAATTATTATCTGTTATTCTTTTTTCTTTTTTTTTTCTCTCTGTGTTTTTTAATAAGAATTGAGACAACTTTGTACGTTTTTGACAGATTAACCATGGTGGATTCCAAAGATATTTCTTCTTCCCTCGGTGTACAACATTTGGTTATTCTTGATGACGAGGGTCAATCCATTGAGAAGCGCCGCTATTTTGGCAGTTCATGATCCACTTGTTGGTCGACAAGTTGTGGCCAATGTTGACGAATCAACTTTACTTAAGGGAATGATCTCGCGAGATTCCACCAATCAATGAATCCAAGCAAAGTGGTCTTTGCAAGCAACTTATCACGACAATCGGATGAGCCAACTTCCTTGCTAATTTTGAGGCGTCGTACCATCAAAGGCAAAGCCACGTAGGGAGATGCCAAGGTGTGCATATTGCAAACGACTTGCCACCATGGAAATAGCCATAAAGGATGTGGATTTCGCTAGCAAGCATCGCTCAAAATTAAGCTAAGCAGACGCCATGTGGAAGCAACTCGTTGAAGTATGGAGAATCCATGCAGGTCTCGAAAGTAACCCATCGAAGTAGGAGCATCCATGTAGGTCTCAGAAGCAATTTGTTGAAGCGTGGAGATGTCTTCAACGATGTGAAACTCGCAAGTAAGCATCATTCAATACAAAGTCAAGCGAAGAGGCGCCATGTAGATCTCACATGCATCTCACCAAATAGAGAAACGCCATCAAGTATGTGAATTTTGCAATTAACTCGTCGCCACCGAAGGACTTTCCAAGTGGAGAAACGCCATCAAGGATGTGGATTTTGCAAATAACTCGCCGCCACGGAAGGGCTCGCCAAGTGGAAAATGCCATCAAGGATGTGGATTTTGCAAATAACTCACCGCCACTGACGGACTCGCCAAGTGGAGAAACATCATCAAGCAACTGGCCATCGACAATAGGCTCGCCAAGTGGAGAGACGTCATCAAGGGTGTGCAACTCGTTGCCAATAATAAACCCTCCAGGTGGGGAGGCACAATCAAGGGTGTGGATTTATCAAACAATTCAACATCAATAATAGGCTCATCCAACGGAGAGATGCCATCAAGGGCGTGGATTTAGCAAGTAACTCATCACCAACAATATGCTCGCCAGGCGGGGAGACGCAATCAAGGGTGTGGATTTATCAAGCAATTCGACATCAACAATAGGCTCGTCCAACGGAGAGATGCCATCAAGGGTGTGGATTTAGCAAGCAACTCATCACCAACAATATGCTCGCCAGGCGGGGAGACACAATCAAGGGTGTGGATTTATCAAGCAATTCGACATCAACAATAGGCTTGTCCAATGGAGAGATGCCATCAAGGGCGTGGATTTAGCAAGCAACTCATCACCAACAATATGCTCGCCAGACAGGGAGACACTGTCAAGGGTGTTGAGTTCACAAGCAACTCATCAACAAATCATGGCCACACTGTCGCATTATTGAAGGTCAGGCCAGTGAACGAGAGAGAATATGCCCCCAACAAAGCAATACTGGAAGGGATTAAAAAGAGTCCCAAATCTTCGGAGCCATAGAAGCCAATGTAGATCACATCGCGCACCACAACAAACAGGGAACATTGTTGAAGAGGTTCATTTCCTAACTCCCTTTTAGTTTCTGCAATGAACATAATTCATCACAATAGCATGACTGAACTTAGAAAATTCTAAGTTGCCTATTTACCCTAACAAAGAAATCAAGTCAAAACGTAGTTCATAAAACATATTTTTTTTGGAGAGCCATAAACAGTTTATACTCATATGGGCCAGGAGTAACATGCAGTTTAGGCTCGTGCGTCATAGAGCATTCATTTAAATTTGAGATATGATGATGGTTTATACTCGTATCAAGGAGTAGACATTTGAACTTGACATATGTTGATAGTTTAAACTCATATCAAGGAGTCTTGATTTGAATGTGAGACATATTGATAGTTTATACTCGTATGAAGGAGTAATCATTTGAATATGAGATATATTGATAGTTTGTACTCGTATCAAGGAGTTTTCATTTGGATTTGAGATATGCTGATAGTTTATACTCGTATCAAGGAGTAGACATTTGAATTTGGTATATATTGATAGTTTATACTCGTATCAAGGAGTTGACATTTAAATTTTGGGATATATTGATAGTTTATACTCATATCAAGGAGTATTTGATTAAACTTGGGATATGGGCCTTTTATACTCATGTCATGGAGTGTGATTGATAGTTTAGGCTCTTATCAAGGAGCGTTTGGGCATATTTATTTGAAATTCTAGATAGTTTAAGCTCGTATCTATGAGCATTGAGAAACTGAATATGGCTCCACTTTATCATCATCATCATCATTGACATCAATTGGGCATTCTTGTTGGTCAAAGTTCAAACTTATCTCAATGTTATGTGCTTGAGTTGCTAATTCTTCAAAAGTTTTTGGCTTTATTCCTTGAAGTATGTAGCTTAGGCTCCAGTGCATTCCTTGGATGCACATTTCAATTGCTGAAGCCTCTGACAATTGGTCTTTGCAATTGAGGCTTAAGTCCCTCCAACGATTGATATAGTCAATGACGGACTCTTCATTCCACTGACGTGAGTTTGTAAGTTCAATCATGCTAACAGTACGTCGTATGCTATAGAAACGATTGAGAAACTCTCGTTCCAACTACTCTCCAATATCAATTGAATTTGCCTCCAAGTCGGTGTACCAATCAAACGCACTTCCTCTCAAGGATTGGGCAAATTGTTTCACTAAGTGATTACCATAAGTCCCAGCATCATTGCACGTTTCAATAAAGTGAGCCACATGTTGTTTTGGATTCCATCGCCATCAAATTGTTGGAACTTCTGGGGTTGATAACCATTGGGCATCTTCAAAATGTGTAGGTCCCAAGGGGTGTAAGTGTAAGGTTTAGAAGGGGGTTGAATAAACCTTACCAAATTTTCGATTTAGTCTTTTTAAATCTACAGAGTTCTACACAAATGTCCTTGATGGACAATCGAATTAGTCACTCAAGAGAGTTAATCTCTTAACAGACTTCACCGGCTATAATTTGACTCAATCGTGGTTTTGTTTTCATTGGAAGACTTAACACCCTTAAGTTTGATTAAGCAAGATTTTAGAGCTTGATTTAGTACTTATAAATTATCAAATGGATAGCAAATTTATCACAGATATAAGCGATTAAAAGTGCAGAATCTAAATCAGAAAGTAAATGACACAATAAAATTTTTATAGAGGTTCAAGATGGGGTAATTCTTCTACTCCTCTCTTCTCCAACTCCCCGGAGGAATCCACTAGGTAATGATCGCTTTACAAAGTGGTAACAAATCCGATACAAGTCTTGATCACAACAAACGACTTGATCCTTAGGGACTCGACCGAGACGCCTTGATCACTCACCAAGGCTTCTCGACGACTCGGGCCTTCTTCACAGGGCGGTACCGCTTTGCTACTACAACTCACTTGCTCAAGCTCTTTGGATTTGATCACGAAGCCCTCCAAAAGCTTAAGACTTGGTTCAACCTTGAACCTTTCTACAATCCTTCCCGAACGTAGACCCCTTGTTTTCAAAAGCTTCCTCTTCAACTCGATTGAAGTTCTCTTTCCTTCACAAGTGAGTGTTGGATTGATGTACTTGAAATGTAGGCTTGAGGATTGAGAATGTTTCGATTTTTCTAATGTTCTTGTATATCTCACGTGTGTGTCATCCTCGCTTCTCAAACAAACTCCTCATCTTTTATAGTGAACTTTCAAAAATTTGCCCGTTGAAGAGATAGGCTTATTTTTGAAAGTCACTTTGCGAAATCGTTGGCTTGCGCTTCTTGGAATTGCCATTTCCTCGTATGAATTGTTCTTTCACCTTTTCGTAGTTCGACACGGTGTAGTGCTTCCCATTGGTTCATTCCTTTTGCACGCTTCGGGATCCGAGCACTCCGAGAAAGGTGGTATGGAGATATTACTTGTTTAAGTAAATCTCTTGATTTAAAAACGGTCTTTTTCAGATTATCTCGACTTGACCGCATTTCCTTGCTTTCCCCGAGTGTGACTTAGAGTCACTTCCAATCATTGGATGACTCTTCTCACACCTTAACTCGAGACTCGCTTCTCTTGATTTGACTTGATCGATGCTCCACTGTTTGTATCTCAGATCTCACCGCTTCTTCATCGAGTTCCTCACCATTTTTCTTTGCCATACTACACAATGTCTCTCACAGAGTTTTCCTTCAAGTCTTGATTGTCTTCTTGCATGTTAAGGCGTAGGCCGACTTAACTCGACTTGGCCACTCTAATTGTTACAATACATTTTACAGAAGAATTGGGGTGCCAACTTTCTATTCTAAGTTTTACATGGCATTCATCAAAATCTAAACAATAAAATTCCTAACAATTTCCCCCTTTTTGATGATGCCAAAACTTAAATCATTCAAAGATGCAAACAAAGAAAGATACATACAGATAGTGTATTGACATAGAATGTATGCGCGAGAATAGATCTGTTTATTGATCATATCATTCCTGTTCTTTTACACAATTTACAAAGGTGTATCGTGAGCACATATTTGTCTACACTCAAAATAAAGAATTTACAACTTTATTACAGAAGACTTACATTGTATGTATTTACATAATAAAATACACGAAGGGGTGGACAACGAACACTTCATCTTCTTCGTTGTCTCCTTCTTTCATCTTGATCAAGATCTTCTTCTCTTCTTCTCTTCTTCTCGTCATCACCGCCTTCTTTTTTCTTCTCATATGCCTTCCTGGCAGCCTTCATCTCTTCTTAATCTTTCCCCGTCTCTCCTCCCATAGCCGAGTTTGTCTTTTGTTCTCTTCTTCTATTCTTTTTGCATACTCGGCGTTAGTTTTTGCCACTTTCAAATTTGCCACTTGGTCAAGCCCAAATTAGTAGATCCCTCCTTTCTTTCCCGGATCTACGTATTCAATATTCTTGGGCGAGGGCCTAGTCCAAGCTTCTTCCTCCACTATCGCTTCTTCCTCTACCTCCGGGCGTATCAGACGGTCTCTTCTCTTCTTTCCAAAGTGCCCAACGGAGTGACCAGCAGAGCGATCGCGGTTGTTGTCTCACGTCGGCTTCTTCACATAATGTGAGACCCTTTTCCCAAGACAGTCCCAAGCTTGAGCCATGGACATATTTGCAAAGTATCCCCGTGATTCGAGCGTTTTGAATTCATCGACGATCGTGGCTCGTCCCGACATCCGAGATGGCATAGGTGTCTCTGTCAACCGGAATGCCTCCATGTTCTTTCAAGATGTTCATCACCCTGGCATCCATTCTTCCTTCCACTTCCTTCATCCCCGCTTCAATTGATTTTCTCTTTTCAACCATAGATACAAAGAGTGTTGGAGTGGCGAGTCACGGGAGTTTGTCGCTTATAATGTCACCGGATGAGACCTTGTTGGGGGTCCGTGCAATCATCAATGTCACATCCGTTGATCCTTCCCCCTCAACAAGCTTTCCTTTCTTCAAGACTTCAAGACTTCTCACCGATTTTCCCTCACCGATTTTCCTTCTCACCGCTCCTTTTCTTTTCACTTGATTTTGTTTGCTTTGAGGTATTCCTCTTCCCCCTTTTGGCATCATCAAAGGATAGAGGAACCCCAGGGAACATCTTTGGTAAGCATGAAGTCGAGTCTTCGATGGTTGAGTTCGCTTCAAGTCTCGTGCGTTGTATGCAACACGGAATTGGACGAGTAGCGTTGGATTCTCACAAATCGACTTCATCTCGGCCATGAGAAGGCTGAATTTTCTTGTCATGTGCTCTTCCAAACGTGTAGATCATTTGTATTTTGCTCACGCAGCTAGCCTTGATCTCGGCAGTGTGAGCTTCATGCATATGCTCAATGTGTTCTCTCGGCTTCGTTTTTGCATCGATTTTCACTCTCCACACCAAAGACTTGTTGAACAATTGTCTCAAGTATCTCACCGTTCCACACACATTGTTTCTTCTTTGTTGCCACCATTCCCTTATCCGAATCAATGCCTCTTAGATCACCGTAAGGGTGGCATCTCTCGTTGTCGGTCGCATGTCCAAAGAGGCCGATGCCTCTCCATCCTTTCAATCTCGTGAAGAGTGCCTTGAACACTTCTCGAACTTCGCCGATTCTTCCGTCGCGGTGATGGCCATACAACATCGAAGTCATAATCACCGAACAATGGTGTTCATTGGAAGAACAGAGCTGGTCCGTGATAGCGTGCTGTTCGTTTTCGATTCTTCGTGGAGTTCGTATCTCCAGTGAGAAAGGGAAAGATTCTACAAAAGATTCATCACCGCCAACCGGATCTATTCGATGATGAGCGGTGCGCATGAAGTTCTTTTGGGAATCGATCCTGCTGCAGCTTGAGGAGCCCGTGCGAGTCTGTTGTGCAGTACTGGTTCTCATTGTGGAGTAGACCTACTGGCCGAGCCTCATTTGTCTTAACAGCCTTCGTTGGTCTCAAATGATTTTTTCATTTCAGTGGATGGTCCTCGGCCTTATCGAGCGTCATCGGACGATGATGAGATTTCCATTGGTGGCTCATCATCAAAATTAAAGGTTTGACGAGTAGTCTTGGGATCGACTTGCTCGTGCTTGGAACGCCCCGCACTGAGTCTTTTGGATTTGTCATGGGGATGACTCGACTTCTTTTTTTCGCCTTCGATCCCGGAAAAGTGACATCGGGGTTGTCCTGGGAATCATGAAGAGCGCCGATCTCCTTTTCGGATGGGTCGATGATTGCGGGAGGGATGTTCTCTACTTGACTTCTTTACCCCGGAAGTCTCAACCTCCCGTGGGCCTTCATTACCTCCGGCAGTCTCTCTGGCTGCGAGGCCTGGTCCACCCTTTCGACAAAGTGTCACTGTCTTAGGGTCTTCTACAATGGCATCCATTGAGTCTCAACTCCATGGATTGCACTTTCATCGCCAGTATTAACTCCCGGGGTTGTTCCTTCCTCGTGCCTCATTTGCATCGGCGGTGTCATTAGCCTTCAAAGCAGTGGCACCTCGGTGAGACGATCTCAATCGTCGAAAGCGTCGTTGATGGCAACTTGTCGTTCCTCTTGTAATTTCTCTCCTTCGCCTCCTTGCTTCGTTGTAGAGTCACCGCAGCATCCTCCGACCTTGCTGCGCAGTGGGGGGAGCTTCCACCTCGGCGCGCTCGGTGAGTGACTTGGAATGGGGTCACTCGTCTCCAAACTCCCTGTTTCTTTTGAATGTTCAGCCGTTGGGGCAGTGGTAACACACCTTCAATAGGGGTTGCTCTCTTTGGGGTCCCCATCATCCCGGTTTCATCGCCATGTCCCTTATTGCCTTCTTCCGAGTGAGTGGGAAGTGGTAGCAGAAACAACAGTGGCTATTTGCTTTGAACCACTCCCATTGGATCGATTTCGGTGTGTTCGAGGACTCTCCTGGTCCCTCCATTAGTCTTTGCTCGTGAAGGATTCTTGATTCGTGCAATGCTTGCTGCATTTGCAATTCTTCGTGGCGGCATTCTCCTCGTTCCTCGTCACCGCCGTCGAGAAGACATCAAGGAGAGGGTGTGTGTGTTCGTGGTCCCGGAGATAGGGCGGATGCTTGCCTTCTCTCGTGCTTCGCTTCTTCACTTTGCTTTTCTCTCTCTTGTCCTTGTATATCTGCAGGATGTCCGTGCGATTGTCTTCATCCGAGCCGGGAGCACAAGAGTTAATCCAAGGAAATTTAGCGATTCCTCCTCTTCTTCTATGAACTCAGGCCGTTGGAATTGTTCCCTCGACTTGCTCAACTTCCATTTCCTCCACTCACGCAGACGATTTTGGATGTCCGGGTAAGGTGGGATAGGATCATCACATCACTATCCGCTCCGCGTTTCTTCTTGTGTTTCACCCGTGTGAGCTACAGTGTGTCTTGAGTTGCCTCTGTGACGCCTTCAGCAGACTTGGGCAATTTCAACAACTACATCCGGAGACTCTACTTCTCCAGCCAGCCTCCTGGTGTCTCTCGCTCTAGGCGAGTAGTGACTCACCGGTTTCTCCATTCAGAGCGCTTGATGATTCTTCTTCGTCTCTGGTTTGTACCAGGGGAATTTCCTGTTCGAGAGATGGTGGCCTCGAGTCTTGTGCGGCGGGGGGGTCTTTGGTGTTTGTTTCGAGGAGCCGCTGGCGCCGTCTTGGCTTGTCGGTTCTCCTCTTTTTGACGATCGGAGAAGGAATTTGTGAGTCCTTCTCGACCCCGCTAACAGGGGCAGGAGACACGGCTCTTTGGGCGGGTGACTCACGCTGCAGGGGCGGTGACTCTCTACTGCAGGGGCGGGAGCATGTTTGGTTTTCTTTCTTTGCAGGGGCAGTTTTCTTTTACCGCAGTGGGGCGACTTTCTTCTTGGCTAGAGAGGAAAACAATAGTATCTTGGGTCACCGATTCCCCTTCACCGTGTCGACTCTCTTGGCGTAGGCTCTCTTCGTGCGCCGAGAGGTTTGCTCAACATCCTCTTGTTAACATGGAATGCTTTCCCATGTCTAAGAGGGACTCCTTTCACCTCCATAGCCGCCAATCACTAGGCCATATCCAGGATCCTCCAAATGACCCATCTTCTTTGAAGGACTTGTTCCCACGTTCGCGCAGTCTGCTGTGTAGATAAACTCAGCCAGTTAATCTTCTTTTCTTCGATGATTGCAAATGACCATTACAATCAACTTTGCCTTTGTGATTGGTCAAAGCCAAACTTGATGTCGATACTTTTGGCAACTATGTCCAACAACTTGTGATAATCCTCCTTCGATCTTTTTGTTTTGTTTGTGTGTGTACTACTTTATCGGCAAAGTCGGACTTGGCTATTTCCTTCCAAGCGTCGGCCAAGTTTACATCGCTTTTTAATCTCGGATGCTCCTTCACGGCGCGATGAGCAATGTTGACCAAATCCTTGGCGGTGATAGTCACCGCTTTCCGTGAATGATGACTTGATTCCTTCATCGTGAATCTCGGCATTCACGTAGAATTGTCTTGACCTCCTCCACGTAGGTCATCGGATATTCTAGTGTTAGAAACGGTTTTAGCCCTGGGCGTTTCCAACTTCTCGATTTTCTTTACCAGGGTGTCGTCGGACCCCTCGCTTCACCATTCCGTCCGAAATCCACCGTCGAACCGGTGTGGATTTGCTTTCCCAACTTGGTAAAGTCATAAGTTGGTGCCATTTCTCGAATTATTTCAAGGAAAAACTCGAGAAAATGATTTGAAGAGCGATAGGGTTTCGAGAGTATTTTGCCTTTGTTTTTGAGATAAAGAGATGAACAGTTTTTAGAAGTGTGAGAAAGAAACGGACGAAAAATGGTTTAAATATGGTTTATGAAAGGGCGTGCGACGGTTTTTAAATCGTGATCGAAATCAACGGCTTAGATTTCGCACGCCTATTGAGCATTCATGTCTCGTATTTAATGCGGCAACATTTATATCTAATCATAGGCTTGGTGTGCGGCTTTATGTCCGTACACATCATCATTATCTTTGACGTGTTCCTTAAAACATTCCCGCTTAGTCAAACGATTGCGTTTTTGTCACTTTGCTCATAAGTTATTCAAATTATCTCTTAGCCGATTTAACTCTACTTCTCACGATTCTCTTAATGACTCAAATATCACCGACTTGGTGTAGTGACTTTCCGATACATCTTTGATTCTTGAAATGATTTCTATTCTCGGCTCTTTTTCACCCCTTTTCTGTTCCATTTCTCTTCTTTGATTCGTCCCTGAGTGTCACCAACTCAATTAGCCCCAACTCATGTTTGAGTTCTTCAAATCTTGACTCACATAATGGTTTTGTGAAGATGTCGGCTAGTTGTTTATCGGTTGAGATATATTCAAGGATGATGTCCTTCTTTTCAACATGGTCTCTTATGAAGTGATATCGACATCAATATGTTTTGTTCTTGAGTGCAACACAGATTTTGAGTGATTGCGATTGCACTTGTGTTATCGCACATGATTGGAATTTCTTTTTCTTCAACTTCATAGTCTCTCATTGCTTTGTCTCATCCATAGGACTTGGGCACAACAATTTGCCGCATTATGTATTCTCGCCCACCGTAGAGGTGGCTATTGAGTTTTGCTTCTTGCTAAACCAGAAATCACTGTTTCCTAGCATTTGACATGTGCCTGAAGTGCTCTTTCCTGTCCACTCTGCATCCAAGATAGTCGGAATCAATAACCAATTAGCTTGAATCCACATTCCTTTGGATACCATAGCCTACTTCTTGGCTTCCTTTTAAGTATCTCAATATTCTCTTAGTCTAGCTTTGTCATATGGCTCTCCTTTGGAGCAGATTGAAATCTTGCACATACACCTACAACAAAGGTGATGTCCGCCCGCTTCTTTGTGAGATAGAGCAATGATCCAATAAGTGCTCGATCTTGTTTGATCTACTGAGCTTGCCATCCATCCGCATCCATGTCCATTTTGATCGATGTATTCATTGGTATTTTCACGAAGATTTCTCCTCCATACCAAATCTCTTCATTAAATCTCTGGTGTATTTTGTTTGACTTATGAAGGTTCCATCCTTCACTTGTTTCACTTGAGTCCAAGGAAAATGTCGACTCTCCCATCATGCTCATTTCAATTTACTTTGCATGAGGTTTGAAAATTTTTCACACGACTCTTTGTTAGTGGATCCAAAAATGATGTCATCCACATATATTTGAACAAGCAAAGATACTCTTCTTGTCTTGAATTACGAAAAGTGTTCTATCTACTTTTCCTTTTGTGAATCCATTTTCGATTAGGAATTGTGACAGGTATCATACCATGCTCTTGGTGCCTGTTTCAATCCATACAGGGCTTTCTTGAGTTTGTATACCTTGTCTCCAAGAGTCTTCTCGCTCAAATCCTCGGAGGTTGTTCAACATACACTTCTTCTTCCAATAGACCATTTAGGAATGCACTTTTTACATCCATTTGATATACAATGAAATTCTTGTGAGTGCATAGGCAAGAAACATCCTTATAGCTTCCAATCTTGCTACGAGGGCAAATGTTTCATCAAAATCTATCCCTTCTTCTTGGCAATATCCTTTGGCTACTAGTCTTGCTTTGTTTCTTACCACGTAACCTTCCTCGTTCATCTTATTTCGAACACCCATTTGGTTCCAATAACATTTTGATGTATGGGTCTTTGTACTAATTCCCATACTTTATTTCTTTCAAACTGATTCACTCTTCTTGCATAGCTTTGAATCCAATGTGTGTCATCCAATGCTTGTGACACATCTTTGGGCTCAATTTGTGAGATGAAGCATGTGAACATGGCTTCTTGTTGAGTTCGATCTTGTTTTGACACCTTCTCTTATATCTCCAATGACAAGTTCTCGTGGATGGTCTCTCGGCCATCTTACATCGGTTGGAGTAAGTTAGCTGGATTCAATGACTTGCAGTACGTGTTCTTTATAATCGCTCTCTCGTAGTCACTTAGCCGCAAATTTTCCACTGTTTTTGAGATTCACTATCTCATCTTCTTCCTCAATTGATAATTCCACTTCAGCTTGATAGGGACTCTTCTAGTATGGTTGGATGATTCAGACTTATCACCGACTCTTCAATGTCTTCTCCATTTATATTTGGCTCATCAAATACTACATGAATGGATTCTTCGCAACCATAGTCCTTTTATTGAGTATTCTCAGAGGCTTTGCTTTCAACCGAGTATCCTAAGAAGATACCTTCATCGACTTTAGCATCAAAAGCCTTTAGATTGTCTTTGCCATTGTTGTGGATGAAGCATTTACATCCAAATATTCTCAAATATGCAACACTTGGTTTTCTTCCATCCGGATCTCATAGGAGTCTTTGTCACCGCCTATTTATCATACATCTGTTTTGAGTGTAGCAAGTCGTGTTGATTGCTTCACCAAAATCTTTTTGGTAACTCGCTTCACTAACATGGTCCTTGCTTCTTTCTTTGAGGGTTCTATTTCTTCTTTCTCGCAACTCCATTCTCACGGAGTCCTTGCTGGCGATAGTTCATGGCCAATACCATT
The DNA here is from genome assembly GCA_016081115.2 of Rehmannia glutinosa. Lineage (NCBI taxonomy): Eukaryota > Viridiplantae > Streptophyta > Magnoliopsida > Lamiales > Orobanchaceae > Rehmannia > Rehmannia glutinosa. The sequence goes on along the minus strand of JABTTQ020003003.1, from coordinate 56,648 downwards.
CTCAATACAATACTTGAGTTATTATTCCATTGACAAACTCGGTTCCTCTGTCTGATCTTATTTTGATAATGGTTTGACTCTTCTCGTTTTGAATCCTCTTCATCGATTGTGGTAGTTTTTGTAGAGTTTCTTTCTTATTACACATGAAAATTGTCCATGTATATCTTGAGTAGTCATCTACTACCACCAAGGTGTATTTCTTTCCACTTATCTTTGGGCCGGTTCCACTGGGCCAAATAGATCCATATGAAGCGGATGCAATACTCTTGTTGAGGATGGGCATGCATTTTCTTTGAATGACGACTTTATTTGTTTTCCCTTCGACATGCATCACATATACTCTCCTTCTTGTATACCGAGTCCGGAAGTCCTTCTACAAGATGACTTCTTGCCATCTTGTTAATTGTTTTGAAATTCAGGTGACTCACTTTTTTGTGCCACAAACAACTTGATTCACCAATTGTGCTCTTTGCTAATAATAGGCAAGTCTTTGGGTGTTGCGGTTGACCAATCCACTACATACATATTTTTCTGTCTACATCCTTGCAAAGACCACTTCATTTGATTCAATATCTTTGATTTGGCATATGCCCATGTTGAATCCAACATTGTAGCCCTTGTCACAAAGTTGGTCGATGCTTAGTAAATTGAAGTTTAGTCCTTCAACATATGCAACATCTCTGTGATCTCTAATCCATTCCTCTTGATGGATCCAATGCCTCTTATTTCACCTGGAGCTTCATTTCCTCCAAATATGACTTTTGCTCCTTTAACTTCCTTGAATTTTGACAGATTTCTTTTATTTCCTGTCATATGTCTGGAACAACCACTATCCATGTACCAAGTTCCTTGGCACTCACTGCTCCTTGAACCTGCAATCAAGGAAATTAAGTTTTAGGTACCCATGCTTGTCCGGGTCCCGAGGGGTTAGAATTATAAGATGATCCAACCAACCTATAGCCAAATGATTTGACTCTAAGAGGTTGCCATCTATCGCCATAATCATAATTAATCCTGGCAAATTGCTTGGGGATTCTAGGTTCATACAAATTGTCTCTTTTGTCCGTATGCCTGCGTATATGTGTTTTAGCAATTGCCTTTCTTGGGTAGTTGTGGTGTTTTTGAGTGTAATGCCTAGGTGCATATGTGTCTTTGATGAAAGCTTTTATACTTTTGGAATGGCCTTTCTTGAGTTCTAGGCCTTTGCCATCCGGGCTTATATTCCATAAGTCCGTGGCGATGGTTCACATTATTCCAATCACTTGGCTTGGATATTTTCTACCATTCCCATCATATGTATTTCTTTTATGGGTTATCTCGGATTTTTGGTAGCTCGCTTCTTCTTTACAGAGTATTTTCTGTTTGGAGTTTGCTTTGAGGACTCGGCCGAATTTCTTCTCACTGTCCTTTCAAAGACACTCAACTCATTTCAAGCTTCCTTTTCCTTTATAACCAAGGCCGCTTTGCTTATTATTGTGCTTTGGAGCGAATGTGTGTGCAACATTTAGAGTTTTGGATTTTTCGACTCTTCTTGACTTGAAGATCCTTTTTCCAAAATTACTCTTGAGGTTTGACATAGCATAGAGGAATTAAATCCTAAGTCTGTCTTGTCTCTACATTCTCTTTGACTCATAATAAGATCATCCAATGATTTAGATGCCTTAGTGAATGAGGCAATAACATTCTTGAGGTCATTCTCCCTCTTTTCTATAGCAAAGCAATTTACGCTTATTAATTTGGCATTTTCACCTTTAAACTTTTATTCTCATCACTATTTGACTTAGAGTACTCGGCTCCTTAGTCGGCTTTGAGTTTTGACTTTTGAGTAGGCTGTTTTACTCATTCAATAGTGTGTGTGAGGACTTAATGTGTTCAAAATCTTTCATCATTTTGCCTAATGAATCATAAAGATCGAGTGGGTGATGAAGTGTGTGTGTCACATCCACTATCACTAGTGTCCGAGTTTGTTGAGTTAGATTGTACCTCATCTTCTTGATCTTGTTCTTTGGCCATCAAGCGGATCGGGGCTTCTTCTTCGAGTCACTTGAGTAGTCGGCTTCACTACTCTTCGAGTCACCGTCTCTCTTGACTTCAAGTTTGGCCGATCTCTGCAGCCATCATTGCCTTTTTTTTTTCTTGTCTTCTTTCTCCTCAAGACCTTCCTTTCTTCTTCATCCATGTACTTGTTGACTACGAGGATATGAGCAAATAATGGCATAGTGACCTGGTTGTCTGATTCAACATAGATATTCACTTTTTGATCACCTCTTTCCATTCTTGAGTTGTCGGCCCTTTGATACTCAACTTTTTGATGATCTGTTCTCTTCGTTGGCCTTTCTTCCCTTGATTTGGAGGGAGCTGAGTGTCTTCTCGGAAGATTCACCCTTTCTCTCTTGTAGTTCTTATTGAAGAACTTGTTGAATCTTTTAACCATTAGGGCTATTTCTTCCGGGTCAATGACTTCTTTGACCTCGGCTCTCTTTCCCATCTTTAACAATTAGAGCAAAATTGTTTTGGGTGCAGTTGTCTCTTCCTCGTCTTTTTCTTCTCACCAAACTCATAGGCTTTGAGGTCCGAGAATAACTCATGGTTGGATGTCTTTGATAGGTCCATGGAATGTCTCGCCATGACCTTCATTTCCCATTCACCGAAGACTTTTTAGGATTTTCATAAACATTTCCTTCTCGTGTATATTCCTTTCCAAGTGTAGATAGCTCATTTGTGATTTCGTAAACCGAGCATCCGGTTGATCCAGGTTTTCTCCTGAGATCATTTTGAAGTTCTCAAATTTACGTACGACCACCGATAGTTTGTTTTCTTTGATTTGCTCCGAGCCCTCACAAATTAATGTCAACTTGTCCTGCATTTCCTTAGCCGTTTTGCAAGATTTGACTTTATTGAACATGGCTTTGTCCAAGGTTTTGTAAAGGATGTCCTCGGCTACATTGTCCAGGTTGTATCTTTTCTCGTCATCATTTGTCCACTCGGTTCTTGGTTTTTCAACCATGATCGTGCAGGGAGCAAAGATCTTCTTCTCCTTCACCAACTCTTCTTCACAAAATGTTCACCTTTAATATTTGCGAGAGGCCCATCTTCTATCACTATCCACATCTCATCATGTAATCTTTGATAGATGAGCACGCATACTGAATTTTCCAATCATCAAATTCTTCAATAGTGAACATAGGAATGCGTGTTAGATTTGCTTCCATGATAATAACTTTTAATGATAGAAAGGAGTTTTGAAAACTTAAGTACTAAAGCGGACTTTGAAAAGTTTGGAGATCTAGTTCAAGAACCGGTGCGGAGGGTTCAATGAACCAACCGCTCCGATACCACTTGTAGGTCCCAAGGGGTGTAAGTGTAAGGTTTAGAAGGGGGGTTTGAATAAACCTTACCAAATTTTCGATTTAGTCTTTTTAAATCTACTGAGTTCTACACACTGTGTCCTTGATGGACAATGAATTAGTCACTCAAGAGAGTTAATCTCTTAACAGACTCAACCGAGCTATTAATGGAGTAACTCACCAGCTATAATTTGACTCAACGTGGTTTTGTTTTTCATTGGAAGACTTAACACCCTTAAGTTTGATTAAGCAAGATTTTAGAGCTTGATTTAGTACTTATAAATTATCAAATGGATAGCAAATTTATCGTGAGATATAAGCGATTAAAAGTGCGGGAATCTAAATATCAGTAAAGTAAATGACACAATAAAATTTTTATAGAGGTTCAAGATGGGGTAATTCTTCTACTCCTCTCTTCTCCAACTCCCGGAGGAATCCACTAGGTAATGATCGGTTTACAAAGTGGTAATAGTCCGTATACAAGTCTTGATCACAACAAATGACTTGATCCTTAGGGACTCGATGCGAGACGCCTTGATCACTCACCGGCTTCTCGTGACGACTCGAACTTCTTCACAGGCAAATTTGCTTGCTACTACTGACTCACTTGCTCAAGCTCTTTGGATTTGATCACGAAGCCCTCCAATAGCTTAAGACTTGGTTCAACCTTGAACCTTTCTACAATCCTTCCTGGAACGTAGACCCCTTGTTTTCAAAAGCTTCCTCTTCAACTCGATTGAAGTTCTCTTTCCTTCACAGTGAGTGTTGGATTGATGTACTTGAAATGTAGGCTTGAGGATTGAGAATGTTTGATTTTCTAATGTTCTTGTATATCTCACGTGTGTCATCCTCGCTTCTCAAACAAACTCCTCGATCTTTTTTTTAGTGAACTTTCAAAAATTTGCCCGTTGAAGAGATAGGCTTATTTTTGAAAGTCACTTTGCGTCGTTGGCTTGCGCTTGGAATTGCCATTTCCTCGTATGAATTGTTCTTTCACCTTTTCGAGTTACGACACGGTGTAGTGCTTCCCATTGGTTCATTCCTTTTGCACGCTTCGACCGAGCACTCCGAGAAAGGTGGTATGGAGATATTACTTGTTTAAGTAAATCTCTTGATTTACGTGCAATGGTTCTTTTTTTTACGCTTATCTCGACTTGACCATTTCCTTGCTTTCCCCAGGTGACTTAGAGTCGACTTCCAATCATTGGATGACTCTTCACACCTTAACTCGAGACTTGGCTTCTCTTGATTTGACTTGATGATGCTCCACTCACCAGTATCTCGGCTACTTCTTCATCGAGTTCCCCGCTCTTTTCTTTGCCATACTCACTGTCTCTCGTGAGTTTTCCTTCAAGTCTTGATTTGTCTTCTTGCATGTTAAAGGCGTAGGCGACTTAACTCGGCTTGGCCACTCTAATTGTTACAATACATTTTACAAAATTTTAAGAATTGGGGTGCCAACTTTCTATTCTAAGTTTTACATGGCATTCATCAAAATCTAAACAATAAAATTCCTAACAAAATGTCAATTCTCTCGAGTGTATGGCTTGGTGTAAGTTAGAGATGACGTGGAGCTTCCATCAAATTCGTCTTTAATAGTCCCCATAATGAACTCCTTGAGTTGGTCAACTGGAATCAGGCCATCAGACGAGACTTGCAACTACTTTGTGGGAAACTCCTCTTTTTCGTTTGGTTGTTGCCTTGTGTATATTTCAACATCATCTTGAGTTTCGACTTCTTTTCCCACCACACGAATTGAATCAACTTGGTCAACTTTGTCTATCAACTTCATAATTTGGGAGTCTCGCTCTTGAACATGTTTTGTAAGTCTTTCAATGGCTTTCGTCAAATTTGCAAGTTGCTCTTCGAATGAAGTAGCTTGGACCACCATGACTGCTACAGTTTCAAATCTTGAGCTTGTAGAATGTGTGTGCACGTCGAGCGGGCCCAATGATTCTATTTTTGCAGCTCCAAATTTGCCACATTGTTTCCATGCACCTTCGTTTGTTGGAGGAGTAACTTCATGGTTCAATGACTCGTCATCTTCTCTTGCCCCCTTATGCTTGTATTTTGGAGCAGTGGCTTCGTAGTTCGGCATTGAAAGGTCAACATTTGTGGACTTATAATGGTTGGCCATCTTCATTAATATTTGGACTTGATTCGAAGAGAAGAGATGAGAAGTAGAGATTGTCCCACTGGGCGTGCCAAAAATTTGTAACACAAATTTTTATTGTCTGCAAATAAACAAACAAGAATAATAGGACAAATTGAATTTATACAAATCAAATGAAAAATATATGTTACAATCTCTATTTCTCTTCTGATTCTTTTCTTCAAAAATATAATATATGGAATTTGAGAATTTGGAGATGAATTCTTCAGCTTGATCTTCTCCAAACTTGAATTGAATTTGAGTAACATTAATCTGAGGGCTTGAAAGCTTGATCTCGAATCAAACGTGATATATTTGATGATATTTGATTTGAATATATGAACTTCTCGGCGAAATTGACCTTTTGATCTTCCTCCAAGATGGTTCGACTTCAATAACGTTAACTCGAGGGCTTGGAAGCTTATTTCCGAATCAAACGCCGTGTTTTGAGTGGACTCGCGATCAACGCCTTGAATTTCGCCTTAAACACCGTGGATCTCCTTGAATATATTCTCCTTGCCTTGAGAGAATTTCCTCCACCGCCTTCTTTGCTTGGATTTTTTCTTTTTGAATTGTGTTTAATTCTTGAGAATGACCCCTATTTATACTTGTAGAAGAGGGTCCTTTGATATCTCATATGGCGAGAACTCTAATTTGATTGGTCCTTCAAGATTTAATATTATTTCTTTAATCACAAATTGTGATAATTATCAAAAGAAAAAAATAATAAATCAAGATAAATCTTGATTTATAAGAATTTGACATTTGGCATTCTTTAATTGGCCAATAAATATATATTAAAATATCAATAAATTAACTATTTAAATTAGGAATTAAATTTAATTAATTTCCCAAATATTAATATAAAATATATAATTGATATTTAATATTGAATTTCACATGTGTTACCATTTGATTGGTGCAAATTTAATTTGTCTACAAGATTGTTCAATATAATTTACCATAGAGAAAAGAAAAAAAACAAATAAATTAGCAATGAAAATTGATCTTCTTGCATATCTAAATTCTTCAATTCTATTTTTGGTTTTGTAAAAGGAAAAAATGGAAAATATGAAGGAAGGAATGAGGACTTAAGGCGGACGACTCTTTCAATTCTTCAATTATGTTTTTGGTTTTGCAAAAGAAAAATGTTAAGATAAAAAAAAAGTTAGATAGATAGATAGACGGGAAAAGAATAAATACATAAAATGGTAAAAAAGAAAATCTTGACTTATGTTTTTTTGCAAAAAGAAAAAATATAATTACATGAAAAGGCAAAAAAGAAAACCAAATAGTTAGATAGAAAGGCAGAAAAAAAATAACTGATATTTGCTACTACTAGGATTTGAACTAATAACCATGAGAGCAACTCCAAGGCTGCGCCATTCCACCTGAAATTTCAAAATAGAGCAAAGATATCATATCCAAGGTTGCGCCATTCTTTGCGCTATGTTAGAGTGGTCTACAGTGATGCGTCAAACTTGACGCAGCACTGTTCAATTGCGTGATCCTTTTCTTTTTTTTTTCTTTTTTTTAATTTGTTTTAAGTTATCCATTTATATTCTTTTAATGGTTTTGAAGGTAGCTGAATGTTGATGGATAAATATGTATTGAAACACATCATTAAATTCTATATTTTCTCAATAACATTAATTAGTATGCCTGGATCTAATAATGACATTAATGTTTTGGAGGCATCCCATCTCTTTTCCAATCTTGCCAAAGGTATTGCTCCTCCCGCAAATTACATTATTCAGGGTAAGGAATATAATATGGGTTATTATTTAGCTGATAATATATACCCAAAATGGTCAACCCTTGTGCAAACTATTCATGACCCACGTGGTCCAAAAAAGAAATGTTTCGCAATGAAACAAGAATCATGTAGAAAAGACGTAGAACGTGCATTCGGAGTTCTACAAGCACGATTTGCAATTATAGCTGCACCGGCACGTTTTTGGAATAAAAATGATTTACAGGATATAATGACTGCATGTGTAATAATGCACAACATGATTGTCGAGGATGAACGTGATCTTGATGCACCAATTCAAGATGTGATAGAAATGACAACTACAGATGTAGAGATGGTAGTGGATGATAATATCCGATTTCAACAATTTCTTGCTCGGCATAAAAGAATCAAGGATAAAGAAGCTCATATCGCACTTCGGAATGCATTAATTGATCATTTGTGGGAGGAATACACCAATTCGGATAATTAAATAGCCATCATCTTGTAATTTATTTATGTTTATTGTGGTTGTATTATTAATAGTTTTTTCATTAATTTTATAATGTTCAATGTTGCGTTTTTATTTCTCTACTAGCAAATTGTTATAAATTATTTAATTTTTTAATACATATTATTATACAACATAAACAAAATATAATAATAAAATAGATAATAATAAAATATTTTCCTAAATTAACTAAATATGTATTTTGTAGCCAAATATTAATAGGATTTTTAATAAAATAGCTTTTGTATTGAAATATTGAGGAATATTCGTGGAATATTCCTTTTAGTGTAAAATTTAAAATAGATGGGTTGGAGATGCTTTTTAAGTTTGGTGCAGAAATTGCACTATTTTAGTGCAAAAGCTGCACTAAAATAAAATTGTGGGTTGGAGATGGCCTGAGGAGCATAATAAGCATCACAACTACTGTGCCAAGTCAATAAATTATTCACCATCTAAACTTTGGATTAATATATCCAACATATTGAGATATAAAATAAATAATTAAAATTCTGGGGCCATTGTCGTTAGGGGGCCCTGTGCGGCTGCACCACATGCACTGACCCAGGGCTGCCCCTGATTTTGAGATACTTGATTGAGTAAATGTTTCTAAAATTCTTTGGAAACCAGCGGATGGGGTAAAGAAGGTGGAGAAGAAATTTTTGTTGAAATGTATGTAGAATGTTGACTTTTGAGTATAGGTTAATGGGCTCATTTATTATGCAAAAGAGAAATGGCAATTCACAAGCACAAATTGGAATGAGATAATTCCAGCTAGGCTGGGTTCTTTAGGCATAACAAATGGTAATCTACTCCCATCAAATGGGCTGGGTTCTTTTGCACATGATTCCAATTGGGCTTTTTTTAATACCTTTTTTTTGTGTATTTTCAATTAATGTTTTTTTTGTGTATTTTTTGTATTCAAATAATCTGTAATTTGTGCTTCAAAATAATAATAATAATAATCTGTAATTTGTGCTACTTTTCATTGTCCCATAATGAAATGAATTTTTAATATTGTGTAAATTAATGGCTGGAAATAATAATGATCTCTAATTTGTTATTTTTTATATATCAAAAATATTTGAAAATTTTTATTTCAAACTTTATATCTTTTTTTTTTTACAGAATTTTTGAATTTCAACAATGTAGTAATGACAGACACAATACTATGAAAAGTAAGTTGATTGGGTTTACAATTAAATAATTTATTGAATTTAATTAATTAAAATAATAAAATTATTTTTAATTAATATATAATCCGTGTATCACACTGGTTGGACTGCTAGTTATATAAATAAAAAAGAGAGAAATGGTTCGAGTCCATGGACTAGTATTTATCTTTGGATATACAGGACTTTCTCAACGCGGCCCAATTCACTCCATTATCCGCGAGAGGAGCAGAAGTAAACCAAAAGGCGGGAAAACGCAAGAGAGCAAAATTAGGGCACAATTCTCTGCTCCCCCTATTCGGCTTCCTATTGAAATTCGTAAGTTCACGTTTTCCCCCTTTCTATTACTTGTCACTAAGCATAAATCACTATTTTCCTTTACTACTGCCGTTTTATTCGGATTTTTCGACGAATTTGAGTAGATCTTTTCGCAGGACGAAGCTGCAACTCATTTAGCTATTGTTGCAGTCGATCGAAGCTAAAATGGTACGTTGTGTGCGTGTTTGGTACTTAAATGTGTGTATATGTGCGCGCCATGATTACAAGTTTTGGAAGTAATCTGGTTTTAATAGTTATCCGTATGTTTCATATTCATTAGTTTTTCTTTTTTTTTCAGTCGGGCAGAAAAGAAACAGTTTTGGATTTAGCAAAATTCGTTGACAAGGAGTTCAAGTCAAGCTAACTGGTGGAAGACAAGGTCGGCGGTTTGTTATTTTTGGTTTATTTGAAAGTTTCTGGCAATTTTCAATTTATTTTTATAGCTTATATATTTCTCCTTAGGTCATGAAGTTTTATTTTTCTAAAGTTGTTTGCCTCTCATAAAGTTGTTTTCTCATTTTTATCTTTAGTTTCTACTTGAGTGGCATCGACATAATCAAAAGCTGAAGACAGCGAATAACTTCTTATTTTGTGTGTTTGTTCTCTTACTTTCAAATTGCTAATGATACTAAAGTGAAATGGTAAAGTAATTTTACGTTAAAGCTGTTGTTGTGCTAACTCCTATTTATCTTGTTAAAATTTTGAAGATATGGTTAAAATATTTGCAGCTAATTTTGCAATATTGTTCTTTCATGTCCACATTTTACTTATAATCAAATCAAATGAGTGATGTGTTCTTCGTCGCCAGAAGATTTTTAGGACTAATGGGGAATCAAAATATGGGAAAAATCGTGGAACCAAGATTTTATTAAAAAATGTTATCTTAAAATGATAAGAGTTATAAATGTTTTTGGTTTAGTGGGGATTGCATTTGCTTGATGGTGCTGATGTCCCAACTGTTAAATAAGTTTACTGTCCTGCTTTCACGTTAGAAAACCTGGCATGAAGTTCACACAAGTTTTGTGAGATGGTATACCAAACTTGACCTGATATTCTAATTTATTCAGATTGTGTAAACCCATTAAACTGTTTTGCAAGCTTTTATTTGATCTATACAAAACCACTCTCTACTCCGGATTTCCGAATCTGTAGTCCTTCACTACCTCCATCTTTACGGCCAAGAGTTCAGCTGCCTCTCTTAGTCAACATTCAACAGCCTTCGCTTTGAGATTGCAGAGGTTTCTAGATTTCCTCCAATTTTATGGTTATTGCTTCTTAATGATAACAACGAACCAGTCTCTGTAACAGAGGTGGTCTTAATGTAAATATTATTTTTATCCATAGATTTGGGAAAATGGGCGTAGATTAGTACTTGTGAAATTCCAAATGATGTGTTAAACAGATCTTCCAACATTTTCCTGAAATTGGCCAGGGGTGTGTGACTGTGTGTGAATATGCCTCTGTTTTCATCCTCCCCCTTCTGCTTTGTTCTTTTTGGCAATTGCTTCTGCTCCATGAATTGGTCAAATTTAATCGAAGTGAGGCTGAAAAATTCCCAAATTTCTTTTAGAAATCCAGAATGAATTCTGATATTTTGATTTAATCATATTATGGTCAATCATACTTTGGTAGTTTGGTTCAGTGAACACTTACATGGGTTGTTAATATTGCTTAGGCAGCTTATGTTCAGGAGCAAATCATTCTCTAATCTCTTTATATTCTGCATTGCACTCTATAGCTGAACCCATGCCTCAGTGCATAATAATTGTGGTTATGTGCTATGGTTATTTTTGGGTAGCCGAATGCCTATATCCTTTAAAGCTTAATATCTGATTCTTCTTTTCAGTGACTGGAACACTGAAAGGGTATGACCAATTGCTGAATCTTGTTTTGGATGAAGCGATAGAATTTCTTAGAGGTAAGTCATGTATAATTGAGAAACAGAAAATAATTCTACTAATTAAATCATGTTTTATGTTATTCTTGTGTGCTTTTGGATACCCATTGGTAAAATTTCACTTATGTCGTTGGTTGTATTCAGAAGCTGGGTATTTAGCTTTTACATTCATTTCATCACAAATAAATAATCTTGACTTGATGCTAGTAATGATTAACTTTTAATTTCACGGGTCTTTTACAAACAATATGCAGCTTGCTAATGTTCTTTTTTTCTTACCTGTATTGACCATGCCTTATGGTTACACATTGTATTCACTCCTGGGGCAAATGGTCTGATTTTCAATTTTAAAGCTTCAGCATGCAAAATGTTCGTCCATTTGGTTCATAAATGCTAATTCTTCATGATTTCCATTGTCCTTTCTGTGAACGATATCTTAGGTGCAGTAGAATTCCCATTTATCTGTGCAAGTAGGTGTTATTTCTGCATATACTCCCATATGGATCGCCAGTAATCAGTGATGCTAAGAGGCGCGAGGCGCGGAGCAAAACGCCTCTGGAAATCCCAGGCGGCACATGTTTTGGAGGTGTGCGCCTCAGGGCGCAAATGGGAGGCACGCCTCTGTTATATTTCTTCCTTGAGGGTTTTTTCTTTTTAAGTTGTAAGTTGAAATGTTATTTTAAAAATACACTTTAACTTACCTAGTACCTACAGCAACTTACACTTTTAGCTTTTAAGATAACCTGAAATACGTCAAAAACAAAAACTAGGGTTTCATTCTAAAAATAAAAAGAACAGAGCCCCTGCTGCTCCAACCTTGCGCTCACCGTCTGTCGGTCGCCTGTCACGCCGCCTACCGGCCTCCGGCGGAAATTGGTTTTCCCCCCACTTTTCAATATTTGATTTGCTAATTAAATTTTCATTTTAAAATTAAAGGAAATTTGATTATAGTAGTTGATGATTGAATAATTTGTGGGATATTGTAAGTTTCATATGTTTTTTTTTGTTTTTTTTAATTGTTTTTTTGACTAATTATGATGAAAAATGTTATTCAAAATGTGAATAAATTCTAACAATGATATGTTGTAGGTTATCTCTAGCCAATCGGTATCATGTTATTCAAAATTATAACTTTTGCGGACCGTGTTGAAGAGGTGTGCGCCTCAGGTGCTAGGGACCCTTTTGCGCCCCGTCGCGCCTCTCGCCTCTAATAACACTGCCAGTAATTGACAAACTTATATTTGATCTGTCTGCAGATCCAGAAGATCCCCTGAAGACGACTGATCAGACCCGTCGCCTTGGCTTAATAGTATGTCTTGTCATTGTGCATGTGTTGTGGTTATCATCTGTATAATTAAGTTTCAGAACTGTATTAGGCCTTATTTTGTGCTTTGATTCAGCTACAAGTTTGGATCATCTTAAAACAAATCTATTGGAAGATGGTTAGATCCATATGGTGGCTGAATTTTCTTTTAGAAGAACTCTGATACCAATTTATATTGAAATAGTTTTTTGAACATGTAGACATTTTGTTATTCAAGTTCCAATTTGGAAGAGTTTTAATTCAGATTTTATATCTCAACTTGGTCTTTGACCATAACTTCAATTTTTTTGGTTCATCTTTTGCTTACTTTTGGATCTTTTTATTTTTTATACTCATTTTTAGTAGCATACAGTTTTTGCATTGAAACCATCTCCATTCATATAAGTTGAGAGATTTTTATCCCGCTCCATCCTATTTTAACTGTACACGGATGGTAATATGTACCACGTGATCTTAATTTTATTTATTAGTCTGACAAGTGGTGAAGTTTACTTACTGTTCCTTATATAGTGTTCTGTGGTTGTTCTACACCAGGTTTGCCGAGGAACTGCTGTGATGCTTGTTTCCCCAACAGATGGGACAGATGAAATTGCCAATCCCTTCGTTCAGCCTGATGGGGCATAGCCACTTTCTCTCAGTAACAGTTCCTACTTTTTTGGGAATGTTCCAAGTCTTGTGCATGGCTTCACAACTTTCTGAAATCATTTTCTTCTACTTTCTGGTAATCATTTGTTGTTACAAGGATAGTATCCGTCTTAAACAGATGTTTTACCGAATGATTAGTTGGTATGGCAGATATTAAAAACATAGTTAAAATGAGTAAACTCTCTCATTTGGTTTATATCTGGATGTTTATGATGGAATAGGTTTTGGTGATTATACTGGTGGCCAGTTACACTTATCTTGATTCTGGAGTTTGATCTATTCTATATTTTACTTGACATGTGAATTCTGATACCTTGTTATGTGGGATTACTATAAGCCAAGAAATGGGTACACAATAATAATGATCCATAGTTATAAATGACGCAAAATGTGGTGCCCCTTAACATGGCATTACTGCTGGCGATGCTTTGTGAAGAATGGACGAACAGGTTAGAGTTTTTAAACAAAAAATGCTAGCTTTCAATCATCAAGCATTGAGACAACATTATTCTTCCTCTTCCAGGTATGTTTATTTCTCCCTTATTCCATCTTTTTTGTTTTTCTTTCTGTTTACCAGAAATTGGGACTTCTTGTTTTTTGTTACTTTTTCTCCCAGATTTTTCGTTTTCTTCTTTCTTTGTTTTGTTTTCTCACCTTCTTGGTTTTCTCTCTGTTTTGTTTTCTCACCTTGTTTTGGTTTCCTGTCTCTTATTTTATGAAACGCTGAATATTTTTGGAGGGTTTTCTTTTTATTTCTATGAAATTATTGCTGAATTGACTAAAAAAAAATCCTGAATTTGCTGAAATGTTACTATAATTGCTAAAACATTGCTGAATTTACCGAGGTTAATGCTGAAATTGCTCAATAAAGCAATAAGTTTATTCAAATATGTAGTGAATTTGCTTAAATTATTGGTGAAGCTGGTGTAACTGAATTTGTTTTCCGCTCGTCTCTTGAAATTTTCAATTTTCTTAATATATTGAATTTTAATAAGAACACCAAATTTTATCTGTGTTGAAACCTACAAATAGATAATAATTCATTTATGCAATTATTGCGCTTCTCACTTGGACAAGGCACCAAATGTGTGGCCATGCCTCTAGGACACCTTGGCACATCTTAAGCCTTTATGCTTTTACCTGTATGTATGTAGATAATAGCATGATCAGTGTTCTGAAAAAGAACCCGACACAAATTTGGATGGCCTGCCAATTTCTCAGCGATAGCATTAAATTTCATTCAACAAACTACAGTACTTATAAAACTCTTATGGTTTTTTTTTTTAAGATTCGAGGTTTTGGATGGTAGGAGGTTTTGAATCTTCGTTTCCATTTTACTTGTATTTAGTGTTTTAGATTCATGATATTTTATAATAAATACATGAGTCATTGACATGATTTTAATAATTGAACTTGAACATCGAAACATAGAAAAAGAAAAACAACTGATATTTCGATGGAAGTAATGTCACATTCGGACAAACAGAAAATGTTGATTATGTTTTTTTCCCTTGATGGATACATCGTTTCTATCCACACGTGGCAATGGCTAATGAGTCATTTTTGGGTTTTTGGAGCTGTCGATTTTTGTTTTCATATCGTGGTTGTGGTTGTACTTATTATCAAATCTCAAGAATAAAAATTTTCACGACAAAGCATCGCTTTCAATATTTGGAAAAATCATATATCATAAGTGTCATTATTCATGCCTGAGCTGAGTTCCCTTTTTGTTCATGCCGAGTTGCTTTTTGGTTCATGCCTTTATATTCCTTGTTAAATTTGTGCTGGATTTCAGATTTTTTTTAAGAAAAAAAAAGGTTCCCTAAAATGTTAAAGAATTTTAAAACGCATGGAAACAATCACGTATAATCACATAATGAGGTCCATATTGGATACTTTGTTATATGACAAACCACATAATTGTCTAAAAAATATTTGTTCTAATACTCGTCCGCCACAAGAAATAATAAACATACTATTATACGCTCAAACATGTTCTACCAATACAATATATCTCTAAGTATATGATTAATGTGTATTATATATATATATTCATTTATGAAATACAATATTAAATTAAAAAAACTCGACTAGCTTACACCCTAGTTTGTTTGTTTTTTGTAGCATCACACCCTAGTTAATGAAATAAGAAATTGTCAAAATGATAGACCTATATGTTATGAATTTAGAAGATTAGATAAAAAAAGGTTATTAAAAACGTACGATAACAAAAAAACATACAAATTCATACGTCAAAGTCATACAT
Source organism: Rehmannia glutinosa (assembly GCA_016081115.2). NCBI lineage: Eukaryota > Viridiplantae > Streptophyta > Magnoliopsida > Lamiales > Orobanchaceae > Rehmannia > Rehmannia glutinosa. Next base: position 41,287 of record JABTTQ020003003.1, on the reverse strand, counting down.
TTATGGGTAAAAAGATAGGTACTAAAAAAAATTCAGAACAAAAGTACTTAGTTATGTTTAAGTTTGCAAATTATTTTGTATTTATTATAACATAAAAAGTAACTAACTTATTAATATGTATGAAGCATTGATACGGACGACGGATGGTTACGATATGACACAGGTATAAGAATACGTCAAGTTATGAAATTTTAAGGATATGAGTACATTATATATATATGTATATATAGGAATATGATCAAATGAGTCCAGAGTCCTCAGATAAGAACGTAGGGACAAATCTGGACTGTTGATCTATTGCTTGAATGGTCAAGATTTTTTTTTTTTTTTTTATATTATATATGCGTTTATTTTTGGTTTATTGAAGGGTATTTGAGTAATCTCATAATTAATTAGATAAGTCAAATGTTTTAATTTGGTAATTTTATAACCCATGTATAAGGCATGTCTATAATTTTTAGGCAAACAACATATGTCCTCCCCAAAATTTTCGGCCACTTCAACATTCCACCAAAGGCTTCTTCTCTTTTCTAAATCAACTTCACAGCTCCACTAACGTCTCCCACTTTTTCAATAAGCTCTCTTATTCATCTTATCTATCTCCTCATTCTCTCTTGTCACTCTCGAAATCTCTCCCTTCTCTCTTTCTATCTCTGGTGGGGGCCTATTTAGGTCGACCGACCTCTGAGGCTTGATGAAAGACCTGGGTTAAGGGTGGTCTTATTGGGCCGACCTCCATCGGCACCAAATCCGCTTCAATGAGCCTAACGAAAGAGTCAATGAGGGTGGCCTTATTGGGCCGACCTCGGAGCATTAGACTCGACTTGAGGGGTTTGGACCCTCGATTGGGCCAAACTTAAGGGCTACCGACCTAATGGGCTTGGACCTGGTTGGGCCAACTTAAGGGCCTCTTGACCTAATGGGCTTGGACCTGGTTGGGCACAACTTAAGGGCCTACCGACCGATGGGCTTAGACTGGTTGGGTCAACTTAAGGGCCTCTACCGATCTCTCTTGGTGGAGGCCATAATGGATCAACTTAAGGACATGCCGATCTTTTTGGGCCTAACAATCTTATGGCCCAATACGGGCGATTAACCTAGGCATGTGTGTTAATTAGGGTTTTAGTGTGGCTTGATGCCTACGCAACCCTAATCCCAAAACCTATAAAAGGGCACAAGTAAGGTCTTCAGGTCAGTCGTGTGGCGGAGTGTTGATTATTGGGCGGTGACATTTTCAGTACCAACCAATTGGCGCCGTCTGTGGAAAGGATGTCGATAAATTCCTCCGAGCTCAGGAAACATTTCTTAACTTTCTCCCGAACCTTGCCGACCAAAGCTCGACCCTCTTCTGACTTTACGAAATCGCGACGACCGATCTCGATGCCTTCCTCCCGAGCATGAACAAGCCCATCTTTCAGCTCGGCCTTAAGGGTAGCATTCTCTTTATCCAAATCCTGGATTTTGAGGTCGGAATTGGCAACAGAGCGCTCAGCCCCAAGAAGCTTGTCTTTTAACTCGCGCACCTCGGTCAGCAGCTTGGCCTCCTTGGCCTTCGCTTGTTGTCATTCTTCTTAGGGTCTCGAGCTCCCTCACCAGGGCGGGATTGGCAAAGCCTACTCGAGCTCGGGCGATGAGGGTAGATAGCCTGACATGAGCTCGGGCTTGATCCTCACAAAAAGAGTTGACCAGGTCGGCATCTGAAAGCTTGTCTAGAGCGGCTCGGTCGGGGTAAGGCGGTGACCACTGAATATCTTGAGCCGGCCAAAGACATGATTCGTATTCTTGAGGATCGAATTCCCGATCATCCATGTCCAGTTCGAGTATCGATAGGACTCGTATGTCGGCTCGCGCTCACCCGAGCTAGTTCCCACACGAGTCTTCTTGGGAGGAGGAAGCTCGGTATCAGAGGATCCACGTCGGGAGCCTATTAAGACGGGCCGACCATCGGGGATCGAGAACTCGGCTAAAACATCTTCTCGCAGAGTCGGTAGCCGTGTGGTATGAGGAGATCGGGATCCGTGGCGCCGTAGGCCCACGATCGTTCCGCCAATCCGGGAGGTTGAAGGTCGGGCGAGGAGCTCACCTTCTAACGAGCTTCGACTTTCCGGGCTACGGCTCGGGATAACATGATGTCCGCAAAAAAAAAAAAAAAGAGAAAGTTAGAAAAGCACAAAAAAAAAAAAACTAAGTGTTGAAGGAGGAGGTAAGAGTATTACGATATCACACTCTAAGGAACAACCTCGGACTTACTCCCGAGTAGTGGAGCAAAGAAGGGGTGATGATTTTTGAAAGATCATATTTTACAGCAGTGAGCTTGTGGATCAAAGCCTGCAGGTCGAGAGGCCGCTTTTTGGGGTCATGTTTTTGTTGTGGGAGCAAAGACCATACCCACTCTTGAGGGAAAGACCAAGGCTCGACCGAAGTGACGAAAAAGTACCGATCTTTCCAAAACTTGTTGGAGGTCGGGTACTTCCCTAGGAAGTTGGTCTCGTTTTGGGCAGTAATATAAAATAGGCCCTTGTGGGTAGAAGATTTAACTTGGAATAGAGCAAAGAATAGATCGATCGAAGGATCTATGGACAAAAACTTGGTGATTATTAGAAACCAACAATGATTCTAAAGGAGTTCGGGGTGAACTGGTTGAGGGGAATTTTGTACATAGAGGATACATCGGAAAAGAAAGAGTTGATGGGAAATCTAAGTCCCCCATCCAACTGACCTACGAAAAAGGCCAGACCTTGAGGAGGAGGTCGAACGGTCTATCTGTATAGCTCGGGAGGGACAATTTAAAAGTGAGGGGATGCAAGCATTCTGCGCAAATTGTAGAGAGATTGGGCCGCTACAATGAATGAGAAAACCCGTTGTCCACCTCGAGAGCGGCCAACGGATTAGATGCCCTAATTTCTAGGGATAGAGGAGTAGAGGATGAGTCGATTCCGTGGCCTCGGGATCGAGACAACCCGGATGGTGTTCTCTAAGTTAAATAGTGTCTAATCCTTCCGACCATCTAACCAGGTCGGTCAAGTGAGGATCGGAATGGGTTGAAGATGAGGTCATTGTTGAAATGGAAAAATAATTGAAAAGAAAAAGAAAGAGAGTGTACCTAGGTATTATGAATCGAGGAAAGAGTGGAGGAACACCGTCGGAGAAGTCGTCGGAAATCGCCTAAATCACGTCGGAAATCGCTTAAGGAGGGGGAGAGAATTTTTTGCTAGAAAGTGAAATGGTCCCCCCTTACCTTGCCCTCTTATAAGAAGAGATGAAACGGGAAGATGATCACCGCCCTTGATTCGAATCTTATCCAACGGTCTAGACAAGACCTCGGGAAGAGGAAAGGACGTCCGGTCAGTTGAAAGGACGTCCTGGTGACATAAATGAGCGGGAAATGAAGGGATGGAAAACCCTAATGTAGATCGGGATGAGTATATCTCGAAGGAAGAACCCTAATGTAGATCGGGATGAGTATATCTCGAAGGAAGAACCCTAATTTAGATTGGGATGAGTATATCTCGAAGGAAGAAAACCCTAGTTTAGATTGGGATGAATATATATCGATGGAAGAAAAATTCCAATCTAGATCGGGACGCGTAAATCTGGAGGGAAGGAAGCCTCGCTTAGATCGGGGTTGGAAAATTTGGAGGGTGCACGACCACAAAATCGATCGGGATTAGTAAAATTGTGGAGATTTTAAGACCTCAAATGGAGATCGGAGAAGAAAAAACGGAGGGGATGTGTATCGACTATAAGGAGGTCGGTCTAATGTGTTATGAAACAATTATGTCCAAAGTAGACAAATTACTTCGGGACATAATTGGGGGGACTGATTGGTGGGGGCCTATTTAGGTCGACCGACCTCTGAGGCTTGATGAAAGACCTGGGTTAAGGGTGGTCTTATTGGGCCGACCTACTGGCACCAAATCCGCTTCGATGAGCCTAACGAAAGAGCTGGGCTGAGGGTGGCCTTATTGGGCCGACCTCAGAGCATTGTACCGACCTGAGGGGTTTGGACCCTCGATTGGGCCAAACTTAAGGCCTCCGACCTAATGGGCTTGGACTGGGTTGGGCCAACTTAAGGGCCTACCTAATGGGCTTGATGGGTTGGGCTAACTTAGACCGACCTGATGGGCTTAGACCTGGGTTGGGTCAACTTAAGGGCCTACCGATCTCTTGGGCCGGAGGCCATAATGGATCAACTTAAGGACATGCCGATCTTTTTGGGCCTAACAATCTTATGGCCCAATACGGGCGATTAACCTAGGCATGTGTGTTAATTAGGGTTTTAGTGTGGCTTGATGCCTACGCAACCCTAATCCCAAAACCTGGCACAAGTAAGGTCTTCAGGTCAGTCGTGTGGCGGAGTGTTGATTATTGGGCGGTGACATTTTCAGTACCAACCAATCTCTTTTTTTTTATTTCTTTCTCTCTTCTCTATATCTCTTGACAGCACACCCATTGACGACGGGGACGGGTTTGGGTTCTGGTGGCGGAAGGCGACAATGGGTCTGGGGTTCTTTTCCGGTGACGGACTGAGCTTGGTTTTGTGCATTCTTAATTTCTTTTTTTCTGGTTTTTCAGGTGTTTTTAAAAATATTAATTGGAATGGCGAAATGTAGCGGGGGAATGAAGGTTGTGTCCAGTAGTGAGGAACACAAGGGGGTGGGGGGAGATCACAGTGATGTTGGGAGGGGGAAGTGTTTTTATTGTATACAAATATCGGCCTTTTAATAGTTATATGAAATTGTGATTGTTCCTTATTAATAAATTTATGCTTTTATAGTACCTTTTTTTTTTTTTTTGCTTTCATGGTACATAATATATTTTTTTTTGCTTTTTTGGAATAGGTCATTTTGCTTAAGTGATAAATTGCAAACATGATGCACAAAAGAATGAGAATATAAATTTAAAATCGCATTACAAAAATAAGTGATCAGCAAAATTTTAATTTTAATCCCAAAAAATACACGATTCCAAATTATAAGCCAAAGAAGCAAAATTAATTTGATTAAAAGCGCTTTTGTAAAATTGAAGTAGCAACTTAAAAATATTGATGAATAAAATTAGTTAGCAATTAAAAATTATCAATGAAGCAAAAAAAAAAAACTAACGAAGCAAAAAATCATTACTATCGTTGCAATGATTTTTTAAGTTGCAATGAATTATAAAGTTGCAATGAATTAAAGCAAAGATAGATGAAACAAAAAATAATACTAACAAAGCAAAAATCATTACTATCGTTGCAAAAACCAATACTAGGAAGGAGAAAATCATTACTATCTTTTTGCATGAAGAACCGTGAATGGCTAGAGGTGAGAGAAATCACAAATCTTTTTCATATCCAAAATTGTAAATCCGTCCATAAATAAAATCAGCGTTTTTTCTTCGATTTTGATCATTATACCCTTAGTGAATAACTAACGAATCGTAAAAATCATTACTATCGTTGCAAAAAACCAATGCTAAGGAAGGAGAAAACCATTACTATTGTTTTGGATGAAGAAACTTGAATGGCTAGAGGTGAGAGAAATCACAAATCTTTTCCATATCCAATATTGTAACCGTCCATAAATAAAATCAGCGTTTTTTTCGGTTTTGACTATTATACCCTTAATTAATAATATTTATGGGAATAATAGAGTAAAATTTGATTTAATATCAGCCATAAATTGAAAGAGTCCAATGGATATGATGTGTCCCTACGTTCTTACCTAAAGACCCTGGACTCATATAACTCTATCCCTTAAGGTTAAGATCAAATGTGGCAGGAAGCTTACCGCGTGGCAGTGTGAATTAATCCAATCCATCAACACCTTTTATTCAATGGTCCAGATTGCTGTTAAAAATAACTGATTTATCAATTAATTAATAGGTGTAAATGACATAATCGTAACTAGCAAAATGCCATAAATCACACCTCTACAACCAAGGGATTGATTAATATCACATTTTCATAACTGAATTGTGCATCATTTTAATAGCTGAACTGTACACCATTTAATAACTGATTGTACACCATTTTATATCTAACAGTGCATCATTGTATAACTAATTGTACACCATTCAATCACAACGAATTTTATGGGATTTGATTTTACAATTGTTACCGCTTTTTATTCAATTGTGGTTTACTCACAATGATGTATAATTAGTTATACAATGATGCACTTTTAGATATAAAATGGTGCACAATCAATTATTAAATGGTGCACAGTTCAACTATTAAATTGGTGCATAATTCAGTTATGGAAACGTGATCTTTATCACATCCATGATTGTAGGGCGTCATTATGGGAAGGTGGTTACACCATTTTGTCTTTATAGGGGTTTTAGATGATGTACACTTAGTTATACACAATGATACACTGTTAGATATAAAACGGTGCACAGTTAAGTTGATTAAATGGAAAGATGGTTACACCATTTTGTCTTTATATTTCCTTTAGATGATGTACAATTAGTTATACAATGATGCATTGTTAGATATAATATGGTTTACAATCAGTTATTCAGTGGTGTACAGTTCATATATTAAAATAGTGCATAATTTTAGTTATGGAAACGTGATATTAATCAATCCCTTGATTGTAGGGGCGTGATTTATGGCATTTTGCTAGTTACTATTATGTCCTTTCCACCTATCAATTAATTGATAAATCCGTTTTTTCTAATAGCAATCTGGACCATTGAATAAAAGGTGTGGATGGATGTGATCAATCCACACTGCCATACGGTAAGAGACTGCCACACGAGATCCCAGGTGAAACCGTAGGGACACGTCTACACCATCCAAAAATAATAATGGAAAGCCAAGATCTAGCAAATTTTTATAGCATTAACGCCCAGGGGTATAATAGGCAGCACATAATTAGTCCAAAAATAACTGCCAAGATATTTAATGCTAATTGTAAGGGATAAAATCTGTTTTTGATCACGTATCCTAAAATCATGCATACAACACCTTCTTCTCACCCCTCACGTCAAAAACCTGCAGAACTAGAGAAACCATCGATATCCATTGAAATCTTCAATTCTACCAGCAAAATCATCACATATTGAAGCACATACATATCGAAAGCATGACTTTTACGTGTATATGTATATATATACATATGCAACATCTGTATACTAAATATACATAATACTGAATATGCATGACTTTTACATATATGTAAAAAAACACAGAAATCAACTGCACATAATAAAATGACCTAATATGCAATAAATAAATATAAAATAGGGAACATGTGTATAGTAAATATACAGAATATGAGAGTATGCATAATCGTGTACGTATGCAATAAATATATAATAAATATGCAATATATGTATACTAAATATACACAATATGATACTAAGTATGCATGACTTTTACATATATATAAAATAACCACATAAATCAACTGCACATAAAAAATGGCCTACATATGCAATAAATTTATAGAAAATATGCAACATGTGTATATTAAATATACAAAATATGAGAAAGTATGCATAATCGTGCAAGTAACTATGCATTGTTAGAAGATATATATGCAATGTACAAAAACTAAATATGCAGTACATTATACCCAATTATGCAAAATGTCATAACTATGCAACAAAAATCAACAAACCGTGCATTATCTAGAAGTTATCTATGCGATTATGTAAAAACTAAATATGTAGCACATTATACCCAGTTATGCAATAAGTGTCTTAAACAATGCAACAAAATACAACTAATTGTGCATTATCTAATAGCTATTTAAGCAGCAAAATAACTAGGGATGGCAGTGGGTCCGGGTAAGACCCGGACCCGAACCAGACCCGCCTCATTTGGGGCGGGTATGGGTCCAATAAATGGGTATGGGGCGTAAAGGTAACATGTATTGATTTTTAGACCCGAACGGTATGGATCGGGTAACGGGTATGGTAGGACCCGATCCCCATATATCTTTTTTATTTTATATTTATTTATTTTATTTTTTTAGTTTATATATAGAGTGAATATATTATTGTTCAAAAATTCTTGATTTTATATATGTTGGTGTTTATTTCATAATTCACATAATATCTACAAAATTATATAAATTTCATAAGTTTTGAGTGCAATATTTTGAGTAAAAATCTTACAATTTTGGCCAAATATATAAAGTTGGCGGGTGTAGTGTGGATCTAAGATGTTTTGGGTCGGGGTGGGTATGGATCTAAGATGAAGCGGGTCGAGGGGTGGGTATGGGTATTGTGTTTTCGTAGACCAGGAATCGCATCGGGTCCAGACGAACCCGACCCATTGACATCCCTTAAAATAACACTACCTATGCTGGATGCCAAATAAACTAATATTGAAAAAAAAAAGCGCCCCTAAAATCATACCATTAAATAGGGCGCATTACAATTTCATCCCATCAAATGCGGTTACAAAAAGTCAAACGATTCCAGAAAAAAATTGTCCTTTTAGACAATTACCACTATACCCTTAATTGGATTAAAAAGAAGGAAAAATTACCTAAAATACTGAAATAGTCCAAACCATCTAAAAAACTAAATCAACAAAAGTGTGTCCCTAAGATCTCACCTAAGAGGATACGTCTCATTTGAACCAATCCCATTATATATATGCAAACATAAAATTATATATTCTTATATTATTGAGAAAAAAAGATATACTAAATACAATTAAAAAAAATGTTCAAGCATGAAAACCTAAAATTTCATAATCTCAAATCTATAATGTGATAAAGAGAAACACACAGAAACATAATAAATTATATCTCTTTATATATGTGAAATTATAAGAATTCCATCCAGATGTGGCTTTGTTTATTTCAAATTGGAATGTTAAGGCCGATTCTTTTCCCAATTGGTTATTACGTATATGTATCCGTGGGCATGGAGTATCATGAAATATCGAATAATGTATCATATCTAATACCTATCCGATACGGTACGTCATTCTCACTTTCCGTGTTTCTTAGATTAATATTCATTGAGTTATGTAACTTATGTTATTAGATGAAGTTTAAATAATTATATACAATTTTTAAAATTAATTCATAATATATATACTACTCTCTACTTGGAATTTTAACTAAAAATAATAATGAAAGAATTGCTTGATAGCCATTAAGGCTTTGTTTGTTTTAACTCTCACGTCTAACTACCCTTTCCCCATAAACTTCTTCAAGCATGAGATTTTTCTTTGTTTTCTTTTTTTTTTCTGAAAAAAAAAACTAACAAATAATAATTGCAAGACAAGACAATTTCTCTCTTCTCAACCCCCTCGCATTTTATCACGAGACGTACAACAATCTGATGCTATGCACTTCCCCACAAAATGTCACCATCAACTGACATTTTCACCCCTCATCCTACCCCGATATTTCCAAGACCTTGCCCTTTCTCTTTCTTCTCCCTTTTCCTTTCAAACAATTGAACACCAGAAAACAGTAAAGCAAAATTTCCAATTCGTCAAAGAATTAAATTTACAGAAAGAGATGAAGAACGAACTCACAATCTTGCGCCTTATCATTCGACTGGATAAAAATCGGCATACATAAAATATATAAATAATGAAATTGTAAAAATTCATCTAAAAATGAAAAATCACACAGAGACGATAAATCTTTCATAATTTCGTCACAATAATTATCACTTTCTTTCTTTATAAAAATTATTAAGAAAAAAAAAAAAAGACATCACATAATCTCTCCACCCTCTCCTCCTCTGTTTCATCTCCACCAGGAGAAGACATCGTCTCCACTCGAACAGAAGTTGCAGCAATAATACAAAGATCGAGCAACGATCTTCCACTTTTCATTTCTTAATCTTCAATAGAATTTCATTTGCTTGTCTGCGTATATAAAGGTCGGCTTTCGGCGTTCATTTCGTCTTTCCTTTTTTTTTCTTTTCCAAATTCAAATTTTGACAATTTTCGCAGCTTTGACCACCGGATTTTCCCTCATGATCGCCTCTCGACCAACGGTTTTGTAATCATAGCTGCAATCGTGACGATCGGAATACCGATGATCGGCGCAGAATAGCTCACCACAACGGCATCTAAATCCGGTCAATCCTACCTTCCTTCGGCAACCAGAGCAACGGTTGACTTCTCTCCTCACCGGCTGCGCCGCCTCAGGAACCGCCGCCGGCTCTTTCTTCAGATCCCCACTCGTCTCAGGTAGATTCAAGCTCCTCTCCGGGGAAGACCTCGTAGATGAGCTAGATCTGAACGATCTCTCCCCGAAGACATAGTTTTTCGGCTTGGGTCCGCCTGCCGACTTTGCGGGGGCCGTGGCGGCGGCGGAAGTGGACGCCTCAGCGGTGGTGTTGAAACATTTCTGACATAAATTATTGGTGGCGGAATTACCCGCAACACCGCACTTGACGCACAGCGTGATGTTCTCGGGTACGACCTTGAACTCCGTCTCTTCTTTCTCTGTTCTCTGCGCCATTAACGTCAAAATTCTTGCCGGGAAATATAATAGGTTGAAGGAAAAAAAAGGAAACAAGAAAAAATATATGTTGTATTGCTTTAGAGAAAGGAAAAAAATAACGAAAAAAGAAAATGATAGAGAGAGAAGGAGAGGTGTGAAGATGGTTGAGGGTGGGTTAGAATTTGAAGGGCGTGAAGTCGGTCATGGTGAAGGAATAATGGCCTCATAGGGACGCGTATCATGCAAATTGGGGGTTACGAATTGACGGATATAGCCTCGTGACTTTGACATAATTACGACGGTGGGTGTTTCTAGATCAGTCTGACGTGGTATTACATGCATAATCGTCACCATTTGGAGATATTTTTACATTGATTAGACACAAAGGTCATTGTTAAAGGATGAACAAACATCCTGAAGCGCCATTCATTACTTCGCACTAAAACTTCGTGGAGGATGTAAAATGCTGATTATCGCCAATTAGTTAGGGTTTTGGGGTAAGAAGATTGAGTCACCACACAAGAAGTTCTCATCCACCTTGTAAATCGTTACCAAAGAGATTCGAACAACCACACTGTGGGTGCCAGCAAGCAGACATCACGTCACCCAAATTCTTTACCAGTTGAGCTATGCCCCTGAGGCGACACAAAGGTCATTGTTGATATTTTATTTGGCATTTTTGCTAGTTAGCATTTAGCACGGGACCATAAAGATTAGGCTGCAATTAGATAGGTACAACTAGAGTGTCAAATGGGTCGGACCTAAGTTAATTCGGTCAAACCAAGCCAAAACAAAAATTCGGATCAAGGTTGAGCCAAACAAGAATCGGGTCCGCTATTTTGTGTAGTCGCCAAGCCCACGAAAATACAAAGGAAAAGTCGGGCCGACCATGGTCCAAAAACTAGTTCATTTTAGGCCTAAGAAAACATAGCCGACCCTCTTCTGGGGCCGCGGGCGGTTGACACTAGAGGTGCGGCTGATATGCTTTCATTTTGAATTTCTTTTTACTAGAGAATAGTGGTAAAAAAACTTAGAAGAAAACAAATGAATCTTGAGAATGTGATTGTATGTGAGATGAAAATAAATGATGAAAGTTTATTTGATTTAAAAATAGTAAAATAATAATTGGTAGTTAAAAATGTGTGAGTGTTTGTGGGAGAATGTGTAATAATGATTAGTTTTTTTTGTGTGAAAAAATGTGTAGATGTGATTGATAAAAGAAAAAATGAGAAAAATTAAAAGTGATAGAATAGTATATTTTCTAAAATTTTCATAAACAATTGCATGCTTAGTTAAAAATAATTCTCTAACAGAACGAAAATGGAAATCCTTCCATATCCAATCGCAACCATAAGTCATATTGCATGCTTAGTTAAAAAATTCTCTAACGGAAGGTATGTATGGAATTGTTTTCAAATGCAATTTTCCAATTTCCAACTATTCCAGAAAATGAATTTATGTTTGTTTAAGAAATTCTCAATAGAATTCAGTTTTCATTTTTTATGGAAAGATTCTTTTGAAAATACAACCAAACAAGTATTCACCACAATCACACAAATCTATGTGAAAATACACTACAATCACGCAAATCGATGTAAAAAATACACTACAATCACGCAAATCTATATCAAAAATACTATAACCAAATATATTTTCATTTCTAAATAGAAATTCAGACAACAAACCAAACATATTCTCAATTTTCACACGAAAACCAATAAAGTTTGAAATTCATTTTCCAACACTAGAAACTGGAAATTGGACTTGGAAACACATCCATACATCCCTTGATCTTCCATCCATTTTCGTTTTTTAACTGACTAGTGGTGAAAAGTTGTTTTTTTTAAAAGTTGTGAAATTTTTTAGGAGTATTATTTGGATGTAAGATGAAAATATGATGATGTTGGTTGATGTAATGGCTTTTTTAGTAAAATACTATTGGGTGTGAATATTGGTTTAAAAAAATATGAGAGAGTGATTAGTGTATTTGTGATATAATTGTGTAATAATAATAGTTGATAGTGGTGTTTATTTAGTAAAATATGATACAATGTGATTGATTATTGAAAAAATGAAAATGAGTGAATAATTTATTTTTTAAAAACTCCCACAAACAATTCAATGTTGGGCAAAACAAGTATTTAGGGGAAAATTTTACAAATTTGTTTAACAACCAATCACAACCTTAGTATTTATATAAGCATATTTTGAAAAAAAAAATGAATACATATAATTGGTAAATATAAATAAATTATTTAGAATGAAAGAATATGAATTATTTTGATATATTGTAATATATACAAAAATTATTTTCTATGCAGTTTATTCTGTGCTACACCTGAGGAGTATTCCGGGTACATAATACAAGTAAATTTATTATAAATGTGTAAAAATTCACTCAAAATCACACAGTGCGGTGTGTATGGTGTCCAGGTCTACAATAGATACTACACCTAGTGTATTCTTTTAATAGTAGCATCTACAAGACCTTTTATATGCAATATAATATGATAGGACTTAGAGATAATATTTGAATTTTTATGTTTTATTTTATAATATTCAATTAGTACTTATAAATTGACTTTATAATTTATCTTGATATAAATGTTTGTTCAAAAACATTATGTGTGTAAACGTTTTACTATTTTTGACAAGTTCATAATGTGTGTTATATCAAAAGAGTTTTTTTTTTTTTGGAAGCAATATCAAAAGAGTTAGTGATCAATTAATCAAAATTTTGTTTGCGCATTTGCTTGTGTACAACTATACATAATTTGCATTTAATATAATTAATGAACCGTTACATTTTGTTGATTTGAAGATATTTAGCATTTATGATTACGACGCACAATTGGTGGAGAAATAAATCCATATTTGCCTCTTAGAGAGTAAAAGAATACCGGCATATTACTAAAATTGAGGGCCCCTACTGCCCTTGCCATAGAGCTTCGTGTAAGATGTGAAGCGCGGGTTATGTCTCAACTAGTCGGGGTCTTTGTCTTTGGCCGAGACCGAGTCACCATACAAGAAGTTCTCCTCCACCCCGTAAATCGTTACCAGAGGGATTCGAACAACCACATTGTGGGTGCCAGCAAGCAGACATCACGTCACCCAAGTCCTTTACTAGTTGAGCTATGCCCCGGGGGCAATACCGACATATTACCGATTACATTTTTAATGTGCTGCAAAATCTAAAAGTTTTTTTAAGAAAGGCAAAAATATATAAGTTTGAGATATTTGTTTCGGACAGAAGTGTATAAAATTTTGTTTTAGAGTTTATAAGCTCTTTTACTTTTGTTACTTGATATTTACCTTGAGTGTAAGATGGAAAGTTAAAAGTAAAATAAGAAAATGTTATGTCAAATTTGGGGAGACTTGGTACGATCCCACACGTGAAGTGTAATATGAGGAGTAGCTCACTTGGCTTATAAGTGGACTCTATTTCGTTAATTAATCATGGGAAAATTACATAAAATACCCTCTTTCCGGTAAATAAACCACAAAATACGCTCCTATCACTTTTGTACCTATTTTTTTTTTTCCTTTTTACGCTCCTGCATATCTTTTGATTATTTTTACGCTTGTTTCATTTTTTTTTGTTCATGTATTGCTTTTTATGTTATATACGTTGTTTTGATTTTGTTTAAATTTATTTCTTTGTTGTTTCTATGTTGTTTCTTTGTTGTTTTGATGTTTCAAAATAACTTTTATCTATTTTTTACGTTGTCTTTTGTTCATGTATTGTTTTGTACATTGTTTCTATTGTTTATGTGTTGTTCTATAATATTTTTAATGTTGTTCTAATAATTTTTGTTGTTGTTTCCATGTATTGTCCAATGTATAAATACAGTTTGTACCTATTTTTAAGTTTTTTTACTCATGTGGTATTTTTTAAATATTTTTTATGTTGTTTCTAGGTTGTTTTCATGCCCTTTTTAACGTTGTACGTTACGATGTTTCTTTGTTGTTTTCACATAGTTTTCAATGTTTAAATACAATTTTTACCTATTTTTAACTCTTTTTGCTTATATGGTGTTTTCTATATTGTTTCTGGTTTGTTTCTATATTGTTTTTTTGGTTGTTTCCATGTTTTTTATGTTTTCATGCATTGGATCAAAAATTAAATTGTGTTTTTTTATTCATGTTATTTCAATAATATTTTTTAATTTGTTTGGTTTTAATATGTGTTGTTTTATGTGTACATTACTTGATTTTTCATAAGATTTCGAGTATAAAATGAATTATTTAACGGGGGTAAAATTTATTTTTTCACTGAATTTTTGTTGAAAGAAACATGTTTGAAACATGTTCGAAACTAGAGATGGCAGTGGGGCGGAGATTTCCCATTCCCCGCGGGGAACCGCCCCGAATGGGGCGGGGAATCCCCAAAATTCCTCCCATGTGGGGACGGGGACGGGGATTATTTTCTCCCTATTGGTGGGGACGGGGACATGGATCATATTCCCATCCTGTTCCCATGGGAACCCTATTAAATATATAATATATTATATTAAATATATACAATATCTTATAAATATATCCACATTAAATATATAAATAAAAATCTTTAATTTATTTTATATAATGAGTGCTCTATTAGTCTTTTTTATATAATTTATATATATATTTTTTAAAAAAACCAGTTTTTTACAATAAAATAAAATAAAAGCGGGGGACGGGGAATCCTCGCGAGGACGGGGATGGGGGGAGTTTTTTCCCCGTTTGTCTCGTGAGGGATGGGGACGGGATTCCCATGCGGTCGCGGGACGGGGGATGGGGATTGCTCCCCCGCCCCGTCCCGTTGACAACCCTATTCGAAACACTCTTGAAACAACAACGTAAAAAGTTCGAAAATATTGGTGAGAGTCTAAATTTGTGTAAAAAAGGACGGGAACGTAAATTTGTCCAAAAAAGTACCGAAACCGTAAAAAATTGCCATTGTCTCCGAAAAGTAGGGCAATTGTGTCAAAAACCCATTAATCAATATGAGACAACTTACAAGTGACATATCTCAACACGCCCCCTCACTTGTGAGTCCTTCATTAATTTAATCATTATCACATGATCCTCCATGCTCAATCACATCATGTGATACGACCCACCTTGGGATGAACATGGGGCCCGCTCTGATACCATGCAAAATTCGGGACGATTTGGTACGATCCCACACATGAAGCGTACCCAATATGGGATAGAGCCCAAGCCCACCAAGTGATGTTCCATCCTAAAACCAATTGGTGATAAGAGGAATAGCTTCCTTGACTTATAAAATGGACTCTCTTCCCTTAATTAATTAGTGTGGGATAAGTCACAAGTGACATATCTCAACATGTTATTAATTATTAAGTCATTGATTTTGAAGAATCGTTCGATTCATCATGCATTATCAGTAAATTAATATTTTTGTCATGCTTTAAGTTACAACATTATTTTTAATTACAAGAAAAGACAACCAATTCTCAATAACATTCATAGTTTGACAAAAGGCCTTATATGGATGTATTTTCAAGTCCAATTTCTAGTTTCCAGAGTTGGAAAATGAATTTTCAAACTTTATGATTTTCATGTAAGACTTTAGAATATGTTTGGTTTTCAATCTGAATATTTGCTATGGTATATGTTTTGAAATGAAAATTATATCTTGAAGTGAATATATTTTTGACATAGATTTGTGCGATTGATGTGTATTTTTCGAAATTATGTTTCCATCAAAAAGTGAAAACTGAAAATGAGCCTATCTCCAATGAAAATTTCTCCAAAAGTTGGAAAGTGAAAAATAACCCAAAAAAGTGAAAGGACAAACGCCATGCGAATCATAGTCTCCAGCCTGGAGTGCTCATTCTCTTTAAGAGTGTGACCTAGTTCCATGTATATGGGTATCAAGAGATATATTCACGCCACCCTCCATTAATTATCAACCTTTGGTCCTTACCGATCTTTGTGCTTTATTTTATTCCCTATTCCTTGTTTATTTATTCCCCCTTTTCCCCCATCTTTAATGCGGTAGTTTTGTTTTCTTTTTCCTATTTCATTACCCCACTTCTCTGTATCTTTTTCTCTTCTTTCTATTTTTTTCTTTTGCTAGGTTGCGGAAGGAACACGTGTTCATAGTTGGAAGATGATTGAGGTTGTGGTCCCTAGTGTTGAAGAAGGGGACATAACAGAAAAACTCCAAAAAATAGTATTATCTTCAAAAGAAAAGGAAGACATTGTTCTAGAAAACAAGGATGTGGTACTCAGTATCGAGGAGTGTAAAAAAAGCCTTGTTGGAAAATTTTTTGGGGAGAAACATGCTAATTTGTTCGGTCTTAAAACAACCAAGGATTCAATATGGCAAACAAGGGAGGTTTTTGTCTTGAGGGAAATAGGAGATAACTGCTTTCAATTTGTTTTCAAAAACTCGTTTGATAAACAAAAAGTGTTACGAGGCAAACATTGGGTGTTTGATAATCAATACCTAATTCTCAAGGAATGGTCCGAGTATAATGCTCGAGATCTAGGAAGCTTAACACTGTTGAAATCTGGACTTAGATCTGGAAGCTCCCGGTACATTGGGTCTCGGCAGAGGCGGGTATGAGAATTGGTAAAATGTTCTCTAAAGTGCTCGATGTTTCGATTCCGGAAATCGGGAGTTGTCATGGTAGGTGTGTGAAAATTATTGTGGAGGTAGACTTAGGAAAGCCATTGATAAGAAGGACCAACATCTCCCTGGGGGATACGTCAAAATGGGCAGATTTCAAATATGAAGCATTACCCAATTTTCGCTTCTACCGTGGAGGGGTTGGTCATATAGAACGAATTTGTGATGATAGGAAGAAGGATATTCAGGAAGGTTCTTTGAAGGAGGGTCAATATGGAGAGTAGCTGAGAGTAGCTAGTCCGAGTTTGGGGGGGAAGATAGGGAAAAAAGTCTCCGCCACAGACCTAACATGAAAAAGGGATACCAGAAAACACCACTAACACTAATATCACGCCCGTGGGAACAGAGGAAGCATGTTTGATACATAAAGGTAAGAGAAGCGTTGAGCAACATTGAAAGTGAAATAGGAGAGTGCTCGACTAAGAGGGACAATACTATCATAGTGAATCAATCACCAGATGAGAAAGTGATTAACCCCATACTATCCTCAAACCCGTTGGAACATGAGTTGGTAATTGCGCAGGCACCCCTGGAGGTGGTAATTTGGAATCCCCCATAATCACTAAGGTACAACGGGTAGAACGGTTCGAGAGAATGTCGAGATTATGGTTGTGGATGGAGAAGGTAGTCAACCATTAATTAATGTCCCAATTAAGATCAGCAGAACAAAGAAGTCCCTTCAGATAACTAACTGTGGCAAGTTGATGGATAAGGGCAAGAGAAGAATCTTGCAGTTTGGACTCAAGGCTTGGCGGTTTAAAAGAACACCAGTGATCCCACCGCCGAGTTCAAATTGGGGAGAGGAGAAAGAGAGGTAAAGAAAACATGGAGGGGACAAATGTTAATGGGGCAGAATTGAGAAAAAGTAAAAGGGTGGAAGATAATAATGCTCAAGCGACAGATATGGAGATGGTGGAGTGGACCAGCCTAAAATGGTCACCAAAGTCAATATGAAGTACTGTGTGTGGAATTGTAGAGGGGTGGAAGGGCCTGTACAATTTTCCAACAATTTTTCCATCTCCCTAAGGAATCAAAAAAAACAAGAATTTTATTTCCCTAATGTGGTTGAAGATTGAGGACCGATGGGTTTGTATTGAGCCGGATGGTAGAAGTGGTGGTTTATTTGCTTTTTGGGATATTGGGGTTAAGGTTCATGATATTATTTCTACAGAGTTTTGCATTGATATGCATATTGAAAAAAAGGGTTCCAACGAAATATTTTGGGTCGTTTTTGTGTATGCTAGCACTAATATTCATGTGAGACAACAACAATGGGATTACCTTCTACAGGTTAGAAGAAAATGGGGCCAACTCTGGGTGTTGTGTGGTGATTTTAATGACTTAGTGGCCAATCATGAAAAAAGAGGTGGGGTTATTAGAGCTGATAATAGTTTTCAGGGTTTTAAACAATTTATTCGGTTGATGGATATGGGAGATCTTGGATTTTCTGGACACCCTTTTACCTGGGAATAATAGGGCGGGAGAGGGCTTTGTTGAGGAAAGACTGGATAGAACGTTGGGTTCACCACAATGGATGCTTCAATTTCCTAATACTGTTGTTCAACATATTCCAAAACAATCCTCTGATCACTGCCTTTTATTTATTAATTCTGATAAGAATGGGAACCCTAGGAAGAAAAGATTTTTTTTAGATAAGAGATGGACTAAAATGGAGGGTTTTCATCAAGTCATTGATAAAATGTGGAATAAGGTGGTGGGAGGTACCCCTCTAATTCAGATTCAGAGGAAAATTGCGAATTGTAGGATTGATTTACTTAAACTGAACAAAGAGAAAAAATGTAATGTTGCTGTCCAGATTGAGGAGATTAAAGGGAGGATGGCTGGGATGATGGAGGAGGGGGGTAACAGAGACTGGAATAATTTGGGGGCTTTAAAGTTTCAGCTTAAAACTGTGTACTCGAATGAGGAAAAATTTGGCACCAAAAGTCTAGACTTCAATGGCTTCAAGAAGGGGACCAAAATGCCATTTTTTTTCATGCTTGCACTGTTATGAGGAGAAAATCTAACTGCATTAAAAGGCTTAAGCGGTCTGATGGGACTGTTTGTGTTACTAGAGAGGAGATTGGTAAGGAAATTACGGGCTGCTACGAGCACTTGTTTCAGACTTCTAGACCTCAAAGGGATGAAGGGATTTTGGATGGGATGTCAACCTCAATCACACAAACTATGAACAGCGTGCTTACTTTTCCTATGACTGACCAAGAAATTAAGAAGGCTTTGTTCGACTTTGACCCACAAAAAGCTCCAGGTATGGATGGCATGTCCCCTCTTTTCTTTCAGTCTGTGTGGTCTATTATTGAGAATGATATTTACATTGCGGTTAAAGATTTTTTTTGCATGCTCAAGAATGCCTAAGAATATTAATCATACACTCGTCACTCTTATTCTGAAAATCAATAATCCTTCTCTAACCTCTCATTTCCGCCTTATTAGTCTTTGCAACGTACTCTACAAAATAATTTCTAAAATAATTGCAAATAAACTCAAACCCATGCTCCATAGCTGCATTAGCCCTAACCAGTCGGCCATTATCCCTGAGAGACAGATTGTTTGTAATGTTGTCATTGCACATGAGTGTTTCCATTATTTGAAAATCTTTCAAAAAAATAAAAATTGTTTCATGGCTCTCAAACTTGACATGGCGAAAGCCTATGAAAAAGTTGAGTGGAACTTTTTGGCCTCTATTCTCCTGAAGATGGGTTTCTCTTACTGTTTTTGTGAGGTGGATTATGGTGTGCGTTAATACTACTTCTTTCTCTTTTAACCTTAATGGTTAGGCTTCTGGTTATCTTGTTCCTAGTAGGGGTATTAGACAAGGGGATCCTTTATCTCCTTATCTTTTTATCATCTTGTCAAGCTTTTTCTAATCTCATCAAGCAATCTAGGATTAACTCTTTTTTTCAAGGGGTTAAAATATGTAGAAATGCTCCTATTATCACTCACCTGTTTTTTGCTGACGATTCTATCCTATTTTTCAAAGCGAGCCTCTCAGGCTAGATTGGTTAAATCCCTCCTTGATAGGTACTGTTTTTCTTCTGGCCAAACAATTAATTTGAATAAGTCTTCCTCTTTTTTTAGTAAAAATACCCCCTCCACCACTAAAGATGAAATCTGCCTTATTATGGGTAATATCAAAAAACACCCCAACTCTATATATTTGGGTCCCCCTATGCTTATTGGTAAATCCAAAAAAGAGACATTTCAATATGTTATTGATGTGGCCCATAAAAGAATTCATAACTAGAATAACTCTTTTCTTAACCCTGCTGGGAAGGAGGTTCTTCTTAAATCTGTTCGTCAAGCCCTCCCTAACTATATCATGTTTGTTTTTAAGTTACCTGTGGGCATTTGCAAAGCCCTGTGTCAGAGTGCTGCTTCTTTTTGGTGGGGTTTGAATATAGAGGGTCATAATAAGATTCATTGGGCTTCTTGAGATAAATTGGCTAGAACTAAGGATGAGGGGGGCTAGGATTTCAGAATTTCCAAGACTTCAATCCAACCATGCTTGCTAAACAACTGTGGAGGGTGGTCACCCAACCCAACCTTTTAGTGAGCAAGCTTCTTAAAGCTAGATATTTCCCTCACACGAGTATTTTCTCCATTCATTCTGTGTGGGGGGGGGGGGAGGATTCATGGTTGTAGAAAGGGTGGGTGTCCTCTATTACAACTCTCCAGCTAGGCTCTAGATTCTTGGTTGGGGATGACAAATCCATTAAGATTTGGGAATCTCCTTACCTTCCAAATGCTCCATTTTTAAGCCTATGTCTAACTAGTCTGTTGATAATTTGGTGTGGGTGAGTGATCTCTTGTGTGAAAATGGTAAGGAGTGGGATGTTAATATCATTGATGCTAACTTTTGTGAGTTTGATGGTGCTAGGATCGAGATACACCCATTTGTGGCCCTGCAAGAGATAGACTCTTTTGGCATTTTGATAAAAATGGTAGTTTGTCTGTTAAATCTGCTTATGGGGCTCTGCAAAATTCTAAAAATGCTCTGACTGATGCTCCTGAATCTAGCTCGGGAAATCTAATAAGGCTAGGATGTGGAAGAAAGCCCGAATTCAAATTAAGCACAAGCTCAAACACTTCTTGTGGAAGTGCATTAAAAACTTCCTTTCTCACTGGCGATAGGCTTGGCTCCAAAAAATCTTTGTGGACCCTATCATTTGTTTGTGTGGAGAAGTTGAAGAGAGCATTGATCACATTTTTTTCTCTTGTACTAGGGCTCAAAGGCGGTTTGGAAAATTGCACTAGTGTGTCTTTGGGAGTTTCCTCCCCCGATTCTAACTCTTTTAATTCTTGGTGGCAAAATGTCGTTGTATTGGTCGAATGATATTTGCATTGATAGAATTCAACTCTCTTTTATTTGTTATGGTGGCTGGAAATGCAAGAACCTTTGGATGTTTCAAAAAGTTAAAACTTCAGACAAAGATTTGGTGGAGTGGACTGAATGGCTAGAATTCAAAAAGGCTGGGGAAGAAAAAACTGGGAAGAAATATATTCCACCAGAACTTGTTTGAAGTCTTTAGTTTGCTGTCAATGTTTTAGGCATGTATTTTGCTAGGAGAATGGCTCTAGGAATTTATTCAGTGGAGACTCTTCATTCTCTTTTGTGTTTGCTGTGATGGTCAATTTATTGAAGGATACCAATTGAAAGACTTGAAGATGCCAAATGATATTACCTTTTATTTAAGTTGTAATAGCTTGGGGTCTCTCTTTGTCTTTTTCTTTTGGACTTTGGTTATTCCCATTAGAACCTTGCAGCAGGTGTTTTTTAGTTTCTCTGTGTTTGTCTTGTTATGGCCTTATAGCTTGTGTTGGAATCCCCTATGCTTCGGTTTCTTTTTCCTGCTAGGATGGGTTCTTCCCCCTGTTGGACCTTTGTTGCCAGTTGGCATCCGTTTGTAATTACTTTTGATGAGTTATAATATTTCTATCGTTTCGAAAAAAAACCCAAAAAATACATCTATACAAGCCCAAAATTTTTGAGGGGGGGTTATATACTTATATGGATAAATTGCAAAATATGACATGTATCTATTGAGTGATGGCAAAACAAGACAATAACTTATTCATGTTGCAATTTAGGACAATAATTTTTAAAAAATGGCAGATTAAGGACTAAATTGGCCACCGATTTCAAATTTTTCCCAGAATCGATTGTCAATTTGGGGATTTCATTTTTCTCAGTTTTAATTGCTGACTGGACATAGACCTGACAAATTTATGCTGACTTGGATGAATAAAAAGAAGCAGAGATTTGATTTTCTTGTTTTGTTTCCCAACTTATTTAGCGCCGAGGGGATGGGTAGTTTTATATATGCTTCATTTTTTTCCATCCAAGTCATCGTGAATTTGCCATATCATATGTCTAGTAAGCAATTATGACCAAAATAAATAAAATCGCGAAATTGAGAATCAATTCCGGAAAAATTTGAAATCGGCGGCCAATTTAGTCCGCAATTTGCCATTTTTAAATTTATTGTCCTAAATTGCAACTTGAATAAGTTACTGTCCTGTTTTACCACCATCCAATTGTTACATGACATATTTTGCAATTTAACCTACTTATATTTGAATCGCCTACTTCAGCTATAAAACACGATGTCAATTGTCAAGTGCACTGCTCTTAATAATGTTAATAATAAAAAAGTTTTTTTACTTAATTATAAAAGTACAACAAAACTTAATTACATGGAAGATTCACAAGGTGGTCTGTTTTTTCTTCACTCTTAATTTTGATGTTGAATTATTATAATTTATTGACTTAATCAATTTATTGAATTACTGTCCTCAAATTAAATAGAGGTGTGAAAAAAAGAAAAGAAAGAAAAAATAAAAGAGTACCTTACCTACGATGTTGATCTGTTGCAACTTGAGTAAGTGGAAACAATTATATGCAAAAGGCATCTTTCTGCCATCGATGTGGGGGCAAAAGAGAGAATTCACAGAACCTCGTAACCAAAGTAGAAGGCTTTTGTGCTGTGTTGTCTGAGCCGCCCAGTCGGACCAGCTATTTCCTCCTTCCATTTCGCACTGTGGCCTTTGCCGTGGCACTTACGTGTCAATGAAACGCCTCATGTGGGGAATATTTGGTTAACTTTTCATATCAAATTCCAATAACTTATATTAAAAAAAATTAATAACTTAAATTATATATGTAAATACAATATATATATATATATATATATATATATATATATATAGGAGGGGATCCTGTGAGACCATCCTCCTAGGTTAGTCCATATGACTAAATCTACACCGTCCAAATAGTAAATCAATGGCCAAGATATATTACAATATATACAACATTTCATAAGTAAGTATACAACAGAAGGGATAAAATAGGAATCCAGGAAATTAAATATAGTAACCGCTTCCTAAAAATTAGGGACGTGATTTTATATTGATCACGTCCCCATAATCAAGCGATTCACCTTTCCTTTCTCTCCATTCCCATTCGAACCTGCAAATTATTCAAATATGGCAACAAAATCGTGCAACAATTAATGAAAAGTATACAAGTACACTAAACTACACATTAAAACATTACTAAGTATACATAAACAATTAATTAAGTATACAATTACACTAAACTACCTGTACATTAAAACTTTACTAAGTATACAGAAACATTTAACTAAGTGTACAATTACATTGAACTAACTATACATTAAAATAATACTAAGTATACATAAACAT
This sequence comes from Rehmannia glutinosa, assembly GCA_016081115.2. Lineage (NCBI taxonomy): Eukaryota > Viridiplantae > Streptophyta > Magnoliopsida > Lamiales > Orobanchaceae > Rehmannia > Rehmannia glutinosa. Next base: position 17,512 of record JABTTQ020003003.1, on the reverse strand, counting down.
TTAACTAAGTATACAATTACATTGAATTAGTTATATAACTAAGTATACAATTCCATTGAACTAAGTATACAAATCCACAGAACTAAGCATACAAATTCACTAAACTACTTACTAAACGACTTATATAACTAAGAATACGATTCCACTGAACCAAGTATACAAATCAACTGAACTAAATATACAATAAAACATGACTAAGTATACAATAAAACAACTGTTCACAAATATGGCGGAAAGAAGTATCAATTTTGAAAAAACGCTTGAAGTTGATGATTTTTCTACCTAAAAATCGGAATAACGAAAAGGTAGGATTATGTTTCCTAAAAATAGCTAATAACCATCCAATTAACATAACTAATTAAATATAAAAGTACAATTATACCCTTATATGCCTAAATTAACTAAAATGATCTACACCATCATTTGAACCAATCCTTATATATATATATATATATTTCTCTAATATATATTTTCAATATTTACTATTAAATCTTATTCTCTTGAAATACTTGTCACAAAAACCCCAATTACAAACCAAACATTATTTTATGTTTTTTTGTTAAATGGATAATACATGTTGTACCTGATCTGACATGTAGTACCAAACCAAGGGCAGAAAATCCGTGTTAGTATACAACCCCAAGACCCAATCCTATAAAGATTGATCTGACCTACCCGGCCCCAAAGTGCCAAGAGGCAAAACCCGAGCTACCGGCCCGAGCTAGAGCTCAAATAATTTATGGACAACTTAAGGATGCCAAGTCATATCTCATTGAATACGTGCGCCTCCTTGAAATTATATGCCTAACACTTTTTCTTATTAACCAGAAGATTGGGTACACAATCCATATAAATAAGTGATTATTAGACCTACATTTAGGGAGATATGGCCATATGATATTCTATCTTATAAATATCCTCAACTATTACAGACGAGGAGCATTAATTATCTGTAAAAGAGATTCCATGAAAAAAGTATTTTATCTTCTCCAAGCTAATAAAAGTGAGAATACAACTTGTTTCCGGGGTGAAAAATCATTCCTATCTCCTTTATTTATTTACATATTTCCCTTTTTTTCCATTACTCGTCGCAACAAGTCCCATATAATTGATTGACATGTGGATTCTCCGAAATTCAAGGTCAACAATACATTTCTTGCATAGATGATACGGAACTGCTGAAAACCTTCCCCGCCGCTGAAAGATGGAAAACCCTAGTCTTTTTCGCTGTTGAAAGACGGAAAACCCTAGTCTTTTTCGCTGCTGAAAGATGAAATATAAGATTCCAGTCGTCTTTCTTCCCCGCCGGCGTTGATCTTGTCCACGTCGTATTCTTGTGTCCATGGCTGACTTGGACAATTCTCTTCCCTGAAATTTCTTTTCCACCATTGCTACAATCATCGCCTTTGACATGTCCGATGGCACGATCAACAATTCCGGCCCCTGCTTCTCCCACGCACTTGCACTTCCCGAGACTCTCGGACTATTCAATGCTTGTCTCTACCTACAAGCCCTCATGGTTCAATTAGGGCTTCCATTCTTACTAGGGATTCCACCCATTTTTCAACGCCTAGGGCTCCTGAATCAGGTCTTCCTGCTGCCCAAATTTTACCGTCTAATGCTGCTCCGTCTTACAGCGGTATGCTAAAACAAACATCCAATATTGTGGCCTCCATGCATGATGTCGCGGTCAGTTCTCCGTTTATGCCTACGAAGAAAGGTAATCTCTATTCCCTGCATATTAGTGAAGAAATCTATGACTCTAGACATCAATTATGTGAACAATCGTTGATTGGACGCACCCTTTACGTCAAGGACTGTAAGCCACCGACTCTTCCTCAGTTGCATGATAAATTGAAAGCTCTTTAGCGTCTTGACTCTCCTTTTCATATTATTTCTCTTGGAAAAGGGTATTATAATATTCACTTTGAGAAGCTCAAAGATCGTGATGTTGTTTGGCGTAAACGATTATGGTCCTTGTCCCTAGGTTGCTTCCGCTTACAGCCATGGACACCGGATTTTGATCCTGATAATACTACCACTTCGATAGCACAAATTTGGGTGCAGATATTGGGATTAAGTTGGGAGATCGGCATCGATAAACGTTAAAAATATACAATTACTTTCGGTTTGTAATAATGTTTTACCTTATTAATATTAGTAATAATATAAATTTATAGTATTATTATGTGTTATAAATAAAATAGGAAATCAATACAAAATTGTAGTAGGAAGCAATTTTTATGCAGGTTCGGATCAATGCGCATAACTTTCAATTCCGGCATGATTTAGGGATGATTCTTGAAGATATGGATTCACAATCCATTCTTTAACAAATATTCAGAGATATTAAAGCCTAAATCAAAGTTTGGAATGATATTTTCTTGGATCAAAAGTTCATCAACATTTCATGTTTCAAGAGACCCATTTGCTGTCAAGACTGAACCAAGGTCAGTATTTTGGGCATAACTCGAAGACCACATGTTCAATGGTGCTGAAATTTTAACTGTGTCTTCCCAACTCATTTGGCTACAACTTTCATTAAGACACCCAAGTCAAATTATGTCGGCAAGGAGTTTTAAAAAATGCAACAAGATGCTGCAGCATGATCCCGCAGGCCAACCACTCCACAATTATTACTTCATATCTTGGCCAATAATGCTTGGATTTCATTCAAATCAGTGGGAGAATGAAGCTAAGACATGTGGGAATTATTATTTCAAAGAGAATCAAGATGAATCAGCAAGAATCATTTCCAAAAAGACCAGACAAATGAAATAATGGAGTTGGTTTCAAATTTTCAGCATTTTGTCAATTATCTTGAAAATAAAAAATAAAATAATTCCAATAAGAATTATTGTGTTGCCTATAAATAGAGGTCATTTACACTTGCTAAACACACAAGTTTGTATAGAAAGTTAGAGTTTCAAAGAAAGTTTCATTCTTGTTTTCCTATATTATAGTAAATTTTCTAGTATTTCATAAAAATGCATTCCTTAGTTTTCATACAATATCTTGTTTTCTCTACTTTCTTTATGTCTTTCTAAGTTTATTTTGTTGAGGAATAGATAGAGTGAAACTCTTGATGGAGGAAAGGAATGATTATAGCTTTACATTAAATTTTATTGTTTTGATCATCAATTTATTTTTTAGATTATACCCTTCTTGTTTTATGGTATTCTCGATTTATGCATTCTATTGGCACAATAAATACTTGGTTCCATTTAGTTAAATGTCTGGTTTTACTTCAACCGACTACTAACGTGGATACCTTGATTTATTGTAGACAAGAGAATGCATGAATACTTGAGTCCATAAGCAAGTATTGGCGTTATAAGATGAATTATAATTGGTAATAAAACATGTTCACCTTATTACATGATTTATATTTAGAATATATTTCTATTGGAACATTCGTTTGTGTATGGATTCCAATAGTAGTAATTGAAGAGGTAAGAAAATATAATCATTCCTTTATCCAAAATCAAGAGTGGATCTCTATCCTCAACAATTTTATTAATCAAGTTTATCGTAAAAATTATATTTCTTACTAGTTTAAAAATATCTATTTATTTATCAAAGAAAAATATTCCCTATAAACTTACATAATCTTCCCTGTGGATCGACCTCGGACTCACGAGAATATTATTACTTGAGACAACCCGCACTGGGTTTGCAACCTTAAAGTTGTAGCAAAGATCCCGAGGTGTTGATGGGGATTTCTCGAGCCATTGGTTCACCTATCAAAATTGATGATATAATGTTGAAATCGGTTCCATGGGACATTTTGCACGGGTCCTCGTCGATCTTGACTTGAGTACTAATTTACCCAAAAATATGATGATTGAACGAACGAGTCATTCATAATTCGTTTTATTCCATTATGAGCGTCTCCCGGATTTGTTTCGTCTTTGTTAAATCATTGACCATCCGGTAGCCTCTTTAAAAAATTTCGGATGGGCAATCGACTATTAGGGGCCACAACCACTCTCGGAATCCCAGACCCCCTTATCATGCGGTTGGTATACAACCCAAGAAGCCTATCTTGGATCCCTCGGGTTCAGATGGAATTGTCCAAGTTCGATCAGATGTTATGGTTCAGAAGGTTGTTGAATTGGCTCCTTATCCAACCATGGGCTAATTCAACTATCCATATTTCTTCCAATCAGTTTGCTATTATCGATGGGATGTACGGGGATAATCTTAATATTGCAAAGGTTACTGTCAGTAAACCGGTAGGCGGTATGCCAGAGGAAGACCAACCTAGGTGTTGAGGACCAACCTCCTACTGGGAAATCTTTTGTTCTGGTCCAACCGCCAGTAGTTCAGATGGACAATGACATATTTATGACCATTAATAAAAGCGTTTCACGCCCTCAATAAAATATCTCTACTCGAAATCGGTTTGAGGCTCTACATGAAAAAGATTATAGCCCGGATCTCATTTCAGATAAGTATATTGAAACCATTACAAATGATCATACCGTACCAACGACGCAAGATAATTCACTAGCTATTGTGGTTTATTCTCATGTTGTTGAATCAAATTTAATTCTAAAAGAGAGTGATAAAACAACTTTGACTTCAGTCCATGCTTCAACATCTCCAACATCCAACTATCCTCTTAATTTTGATTTTCAAGACCAATTGAGAGCTTTAAAGACCAAGTTAGACGACTTCAACTACTCCATTTGTCTTTCACTCATGTGATTCTTTGGAAGCTATGAAGACTATGACAATTGCGGCTCGAGGATCTTGGGCCAACATTCCACATGATACATCAGACCATCTAGACGATAATCGAGCACAAGCAAAAAAAAAAAAAAAAAATGACAAATGACAATGTCATTCAAAAAACCTCTAGAAATAGACATCCTTCATTTAAAATGCATCTTTAAGTTATTTTTGTTATTTCTTTTTTCTGAAGTTTAACATTGTTTTTATTTGCTAACTGATCAACTTGTGATCATGACTTTTTCCTTTCTTTTTATATATTTCTATTTATTCAAAAAAATACATTTCTTGCATAAAATGATAAATCAATGTTTTTATTCTTATAAATGATGCTGCTAAAATATGTAGATCATTCCAACTTAAGGTTTCTGAATATTAGTCCAAAATTTTTCCTTGGGCTTGTAGTTATTCAGATGGAAACTTGTTTGCGACACCAACAAATGTTAGACGGGCCATATGGTTGTCCTTGGGAGACATCTCCGACGCTCAAATCAAGACAAATTGGAGAGAAAATCAAGAGCAAGTACAATCAATTGTGAATACTCACAAATAATGAGGAGAAACCTTTTTATCTTGGGTAAATTGGCGCATGGGTCTCGTAGGACAAAGTGGGAGCACATGCCAAGATTTACCACGTGGGCGAATAATTATATATGCGATCCAATAATAATTAATAATCTTAGATAATTAGTTAAGTAATTTTGTAATAAAATAATGTGTAAAATAATTAAAATAAGAATAACTGGAAAAAGTCGATTTTATCCCCGTTCCCCAACAATAAACAAGCATCCAAAATACCTAATAAATAATTGTTTGAATCCTGTATGTGCCGCATCAATAATGACAGGGCTTGATGCCTACACAAACATCTTATCTATTTTACTGTTTATAGTATTAAGAATTACATTAATCTTATTTACCTTTTTATGAAATATAACATAAATTTTTAATTTTGGAAAGTGTAATTGCAGTTAGAAATGTAAATACACATCTCATGGTTTTTTAATTAGTCCTACTAGCTTCTTTTATGCACAACGTTTCAATTTTTTAATAATTTAAAATTTAATCACTCATTTTTAAATTTTATTATTTTAAATTTATTTTTGAAAAGTTTGAATTGCTGTTAGGAATTTAAATACACATCTCACGGTTTTTTTAATCCAGGACATTATACATAAATATATTTAGAATTTTCAGTTTACATTGAAGTATAAGTAGTATAAGTATACATCTCCCTCAAAAAAAAAATAAAAATATAAGTATACATCTTTACACGTAAATATCGTACACTTCCAAAATTTAATAGTTTAAAAATAAAAACTGATATTAGATATGAAACCAAATAGGTTATAGGCTGGCGAATTAAGGTAGGATGTAAAGAAGTGATTCGGGTGTCAGCCGACTTGAATTGCAGCTCTGTGGGCCCTGCTGCGTCAACTCCTTTTCGTTAGGCGCCGACGTTTTCTTGATGGGTCATAGAGTCATATCTTACTTTTGCAGTTTTCCCTTATGACTAGATATATATTATTCTTGGTGCAATGAATAAATAAACCTACTTTTTTTTTTTTTTTATAACTCAGCCCATTAGGCTTGAAATACCGGTCGGCCCGATCTACCCAAACAAATTAAGTGTATTTTTAATACACGTGGGTTGGATTGGACTCTCCAAAATAGCGGCCAATTTTTTGACCTACTTCGGCCCAGATTTTCCCACTTGACCGGCTGGGCTTCTACCGGCCATCCCAACCCGGCAAATTAACATCTCTAGTACTAACCACTAAGGGCGTATTTGTCTTTGCATAAGGTATTAAAATTAAGTTTTGTTGATGGGTCATAGAGTCATATCTTACTTTTGCAGTTTTCCTTATGACTAGATATATATTATTCTTGGTGCAATGAATAACGGCTCGTTTGGCATTTGGGATTTCAATGGATTAGGCCTCTTTTCAGTCTTTTTCTTTTGTTTGGGAAATTTTGGGCCAGCCCGGTAGAAGTTATGAGGCCCCGTTTATTTTCCTCCATTTTTTTGATTGTTAATCAAGTGGGGGGAGGTGTGATACATTTATACCAGCCAATCCTAGTTATGAAAAGTCATTTGTACCCCTAAAATGCATTGCGAAAAGACACTTTTGCCCCCCTTGATGTTAAATATTTCGAATCTGGTAACATATATACCTTTTTTGGTCATTCTTCTGAAAACCCTAGTCAAGGCGACGACGCAGGAAGAAGGTGAAAATTTCTGGTTTTGAATCTGCAAATCCCATGGTCTGCATTGTCTTTTGTGGATTAAGTTACCTAATTTCGACCATTTTGTTTCTGTTGCAGTTGATTTTGGCGTTCATTGACGGAAGAGACCTACTGTTTACGCGAAAAATGTACGATTTTCTGTTTATATTACCATTTCTTGTTAGAAATCGATGAAAATTATGGGTTAACATTTGTAATCCTTGTTCGGTTTTCGTGCAATCCTACATTTTTCCTTTTACTCTCAAAAATCACATGTTGAAATTAGTTGTGAAGAATTACGAATTTGTACAGTATTGTGCAGTATATTAGTCGTTTTTCAAGATGGATTAACTTCATTCTTGTTTGTAGAATTTGTTTATGTAAGTTTTTTCATATTATTGTTTATTGTTAAGTATGTGATGAAGATTTTCACCGCTAATGTTAATTTAAATTCTATTATTTTACAGATATGCATTTTTACAGATACTTCCTTCCCTGTTTGTGTACATTATCTCGTGTTTCTTCGTGTTAATTGAGATGTTCAAATAGGATATTCTCAGTGTTAAGTTTATACATTGTGTGGGTTACATTTCTGTTCGCTTTGTAAGTTTTTATTATTATAAGTTAATAAATGTATTCCATTTTTTCCTTTTATCACCGACCGCCATTTTACATACCAAAGGATGTATTTAAGTTGGTTTTCCAATCTTGCATTTCAAATTTCATAATATAAGTGCTATGTTAATGGTAGGACATTTAATTTCTTCCAATGTTTTTATAACTTTTAATTTTCAAATCGAGATGGATGATGAAGAATTACATATATACTAACCATTAAGGCGTATTTGTCCATGCATAAGGTATTAAGATTAAGTTTTGTTGATAGCCGATCAGAGCTAGAGCTAGAGCTCACAAAGACCGAGTCCATATGGACTGTTTGGGAGGCAATTTGTCAACTAAGACAACGAATAGAGCTCTTGGATCAAGTATGGGTAGCTGTCGGCCCAAAATGACTTAGCATTTTAAGAACAAAGTTTGACAAGATGAACCTGAAAAATCAACGATGGCCGAGATGAAGATCGATGGCAAGCATACATGCCACATGTCAAGTCACCGTCAAGACAACTAGATACGTGAAATGGGTTGACCACTAGCGGTCTTCGGGCTAAATAAACCGGTTAATTGAACGATTAGTATTGGAACCTAACTCTAATTTTAGCGGATTTGGTTTGAACGGATCATTATTAGGCTATAAGTAAAAAAATAAAAATTATATATTTAAATCTAAAATTTTAAACTTGAGAATATGTTACATTTAAGTTTAACATTTAAAGTTAATCAATTCATTATTTAAAAAAAGCATGCATAATTTATAATTACATTGCATTAACAATATTATAAAATTAGATTTAGCATAACATTTAGAAATATAAATTTTAGATTAAATATTCTAATCAAACTTCGTGATACTTTCTTATTTAGAATAATAATCAGAAACCTAAATTAAGTAATAAATTGAAAAATAGAAAAAAAATTGTCGATACACAAAGCTTGTCTGATAAAATTAAAGACTTAAAGATGACGGATATATGTGAATTTGAAAAATATATTTACTAGTAATAGATCATAAATATATGTATATATATAATATTAAAATAATATTTATTTTAAAAGACAAAAATAGCGGGCTAGCTCGGTTAACTTTCGTGCTAGCCCTAATGGGCTTTGGGCCAAACAGTCTAGGCCAAAAAGGTTCGGATTCAAATTGGCCAAAATAATTCAGTCCTAACGCTCATTTCGATCCATTTAACATCTCTCAAGATAACACATTAAATAGTAAAATAATGTTGTCAACCACGAAGTAAATGCAAGATCGAGAAGCGACAAGTGCCCCATTCATAATGTAGATATAATGATTATTACCCTGCTTATGTTATCAATATAAGTAGGACTTCATAATGAGAAAATAACTTTTGGCAGATTTAATAAATGGTCTCTAATTAATACACCTTGTTGCAACCGATTGGAGTTTATTTCTGTCAAATCAATAAAATCAATAATAATTCTAGATTCCAATTTACTTTCATTGTCTTATTATATTATCTCCACCTAATCACACCAAGCTTGTCGTTGACCGAAACGAGCGTCACCAAGTTTAATAATTTAACTGTGAGTATATTATTCATTGATTATATAATCATGTATAATTTTATAATTGAGATTTAGTATTAATAAATCGACTATTGAACATTAATATGTTTTTTTTTTGTTTGACATTTATAAGTTATGTAGGATTAAATTGTGAATTGACCATCTTACCCCTAAATATTTTATGTTAATTTTTCTTGTGGGGGCGTTTGTGAATTGTGACATTCCTACAAGTGGGATATGTTGGTACTACATTATACCATGTCTCACATGAAAGTGGGAAAATACACTGCGCGTGTTTGAAGAACAAAAATTACCAACAAGATAAGAACAAAAATTACCAAACAAGAGAGAAGTGTGATAATGAGCCTTTTCTAGGCTTTTCACAATTGCCAAACGCACCCTAATTAAGTTAGTGCACTGAAAATTAATTAATATTATTAACCAAAGTAATCAATATAGAGATATATAAAAATTATGGTACCCAAGGTTGTTAGCACTCGATGTGGCTTTTTTAACAGATAATTATAGGTGGGGGAATTGTTATACATTTGTGGTGAATTTCAGTTGGTTTAAAAATATAAAGTAAGTCTTGGATGGAGTAATCGACTAAAGCTTAGTCGTATCTTTCATCAACGACTGGTTCTTTTTTGTTTTTTTTTTTTTTAAAACTGGAGAATAATTTTTTTCTTAAAAAATATTCCAGTTGTTACTTCCAATTAGTGTTTTAAATATCATACTCGTGATCAAATCGGTCAAGTTACCGGTAAACGGTTCAACCGGTCAGACCGGTTCAACCGTTGGTTTTACCGGTTATAATAAAATATATTATATAAAATATTAATGTAATATATTGATATAAAAAGAGGAGTTATATATTTTTCATTTCTTATTTTTTATTATGTAATTATTTGATTGATTGTATATGCCTATATTATAGATGTTTGACCAAATTTAGAATATTTTGATTGATTAGAATTCTTGTTTGAATTAGTTAAAATATAAATAATTGATTTGAATCTTAACATAAATATAGAATAATTGATTTGAAATTTTGTTTGATTTGAATTATGGAATAAATATGTTAAATATTAAGTTTATAATTCAGTTTTTATAAAAAAAGTTTGAAAAAAATAAAAAATATACAAAATCCAGTTTAACCGGTTTTGGCCGGTATGACCGGTTTTGACTTTTGACCGTATAACTGCAACAATGGTATTTAGGATCTTACCGTAGTCTGTACTGGTCCGACCACAGGTATATTCTATATAATCGGTTCAACCGGCTGGTACGGTTCGATATTTAAAACAGTGCTTCCAACAACGACTGGAAAATATTAATATTTTTTTTTTTCAAACAAAGTCAGTCGGGTGGTCAAATTATCATGATGGTTGGGTAGCTTATTGGCATAACAGAGCTATTTCAAGAATCCAGGGCTATCAGTGGTAGTAGTACAGAGGACGAATACATGGAGTGGTATCGTCGCATTACACGACTACGCATTACTTCATCACATCTTGAGATGGAGACGGGATACCAACCATCAGATATTACAGTTCGCGATGCCATTGTAAGATTATTTATATATATAATATTTGTATCTAATTATGACATTCAGAATTACTTATACAAAACTATATTTACTTTCGTAGAGTAACTAGGGCGTAGCCAACCCGTGTGAGTACCCCTAGCCCAATTTTTTTCCCCTAACTCAACTATTATTTCCTTTAAAAATATATATAATTTTTTTTTATTTTTTTCCACATACATTTATAGATATATATTTCGGGTATCATGATATTTTGATCTCATACTTTTTACGCCTCCAGGTTAATGAACCATCATGGGCATCATATACACCACTTCTACAAATTGTTATGCCAATAAGTTACCCAACCATCATGATAATTTGACTACCCGAATAACTTTGTTTTTAAAAAAAAGTTCATATTTTCCATCGTTGTTGGAAGTAACGACTTGGAATATTTTAAAAAATTATTCTCCAAATCGTTAATTCGATTAAGGACTGGAAGTTTTTAATAAAAATAAAAAGGAACCAGCCGTCGATGGAAGACACGACTAAGCTTTAGTCGATTACTCCATCCACAACCCACTTTATATTTTTAAACCAACTAAAATTCACCACAAATGTATAACAATTCCCCCCACCTTTAATTATTTGTTAAAAAAACCGTTATTATTGTTGTTTTTTCCTTTTTCTATTTTTTTGAGTGAGTTATCAATGACAGGTTGACGGCCCATATTGAATTGATTGCAAAATTTCTTTACTAAACAAAATTTGTTTTGGGCTCACAAAAGGGAAGCACAGGAGCAACTTGGCTCTTAAATCCCATGTCAAGTCTCAACTGGCACATATTATTATTATGATATGCGATGTGGCTTGAAGTTGGCCCTGTTTTCTGGATTGAGGTTTTATGTTCATATTCTTGTTCCATTGTCTATTCTAATGTATTGGATAAATGACACGTTTATAATATGATGTTATAAATATACATATTTTTTATCCATTATAGTGGAAAAATGAACATGAGATCTCATCCGCTATTTTCTGGATTCTCTAGCTTGAGTTGAGGTAGAAGCTAGATTAGAGTTCATTATTGAGTCAGATAAATTTAATATTATTATAGATTATTCAATTCGGGCTACATTTACAGATTTACTTATATCACATACATTTGATTCTCCTCATATATTATGAAGTCATCACATATAAGTGGGGTGGACCAGCACACGAAAGTGGGGTGAGGTGAAGAGAAAATTCAAAAAAAAAAAATTATATAAACTCTAACTAACTATTATTTTTTATTTCTTAGTGATAATATAAGCTATTAAAAACTGGGGACAATATAGCACATAAAGTATACACATACAAACACACATAAAAATATACAATTTTTATTTGATTAAATAATTAACAGCACCATAAAGTATACGCAGAAGATATACATGTTTGGGCGGTTCAATCAAAAGCGTGTACACTGCTTTCCCATTAACAAAGAGTATTAGTTAGGTCTGCTCAATGCTAGTTGCAAATAGAAAATTAAGGAGAAGAAAACAATGAAAATCAAGTTGTAAAATGGAAAAGGAAATATTATTATATCAAAGGAAAATGAGAGACAAGTAGGCGAGTGGTAGCCGTCCATATTGGTTGGTGATGGGAAATTGGGAATAGACGAATGAAAAATGTTGCATGTGGAAGCACTCATTAAACCCAACTCCCACATCATTCAAACCTTCCTCCCCAACAGAATCACATCTTCATCTCTCTTTTTTCTACTTTCTTAAAAATGGATCATATTTTTGCCCACATACTCAATTGTTTTCATTTCCAATATCATTATTAATTGTTATTTGTCCCAACAGGATGAGTAATTTTTTTTTTTTGAGGAAAACAGGATGAGTAATTATTTGAGGGATTGTATTGTTAATTTTCGTGGATTGTAATTATTATTTATATTTTAGATTGGTACTCTAAAATAAGCATTATTGAAATGGTAGTCGGTACGAAAGAACGGCTGGGTGATTTTCGTGTTATGGAAATTACCAACATTCAGGGTACCACAAGTTTTGAAAACATATTGTTATAATTTATTATTATCATTATTGTTTTTTTACAAAGGAGCAGCCACAACTTAATTCAAGTATGCACTGGATGAACCGCACTTGGCAAACCATATGCTACATGATTTACTAGCATACCAAGTGATATATGTTGGAATTGGTTTTATTAAATTAGGTTTTGACCCGATTTTAACCAATTATTTAAGTGGAGTCATTTATTCAAAGTATGAAATAAATGAGATAAACGTAATCTACGCCACGGGTAGATGAGTTTAGCATTTTGAATTTCTCAAAACCAATATCGGGTGATGAGAAATAAATGCATAAAGTTGGCCATTTAAAATGCTTTTATATATGGAATATAAAGGGTGGGAATATGGAAAGTCATATCCTACATGGAAAACATAGTAAATGTTTGATTAGTTAATAAAAGAGCTTCACCACTAATAAGGAGTAATCGTTGGAACTCCTTGGACACCCTAATGGACCAAATCAATTTTGACTAGCCTTTGGCTAGCCTCAAAGGCACCGAGACGGTGCGAGCACCATCCGAGCCGGCGGGAGCGAGCCGGGCCGGCCCACGCACATCGCATTGGCGCTTTCGAGGCCCACTTTGCACTTTGAGGAGCCTTAAAATTTTGGAAAATCGAACCGAGTTCATCCCAAGAGCAGGCGCTCGGGTGGCGGTGACTTAGCGAGACCGTGCGAGTGGCGACACGTGGCGCCGATTGGATTGCGTCTCGGCACGACAGGGCACCGTGATTGGACACGCCTATCCAAGATGCGAGGTGTATGCCAAAGGTGTGTTCCTTAAGAGAGATGCGATCAGACCATCGGATCGCATACACTCGCATTGTGTTCCCTTCCGCATGATGCGATCGCACCATTAGATCGCAAAATGTTAACCACGGGCGTGATCCCGACGATCAAGACCGATCCGGACTAGGGGTTGCACCATCAAGAGGCACCATGAGCTCTATATAAACAAGCCCCAAATTCATTTCATCACATCAAATTCGAATTTCTGCTTCATTTTTTCTCGCATAACTTTGCAAGAGTTCAAAAACATCTTAGTGTTCGTTGTACTTGCGATTTGTAGTGCAACTATCGCTAGTAGATTGTCGTTGTATCTTGGGAGACGATTGCCGAATTCGTAAGCACCGTGAGAGGCAATCTCATCTTAAAGAGAAAGAGTCCAACTCTTGCCTCAACATATCGATTTATATCGTTACTCCTCGATTATTTTTTCGGCCATTCGGTATACACCAACCTTTGTTTTAACCAACAGATTTAAGACGAGATTTTCATGTATATCAAATGGCTTCGATGTCTTCGGTTCCAACACCAAAGACTGGAGAGAAAAACCCGAGAAGTTTGGAGGTTTAGACTTCAAAAGATGGCAACAAAAATGTTGTTTCATCTTACGACTCTGAACCTTGCTCGTTTCCTTACGGAGGATGTCCCAACTGTGGGGGAAGAGGAGACAGATAAGGAGAAGAGAATGGCGTTTGATGCTTGAGTCAAAACGACTTCTCGTGTCGAACCGCATTCTCAACGGATCGACAACACATTGTATAATGTGTATTGTTCGAAAAGACCGCAAAGAGTTGTGGATCTCTTTAGAGAAGAAGTATAAAACGGAAGATCTTTGGCACAAAGAAATTTGTTGTCGGCAAATTCCTTGAGTTCAAGATGTTGACACCAAGACGGTGATCAGCCAGGTTCAAGAGATCTAGTTAATTCGCACGATATAATTGCGAAGGAATGGTGGTGAGTGAATCCTTTCAAGTAGCTGCTATAATCGAGAAGCTACCGCCCTGGGAAGGATTTTAAAAATTACCTCAAGCATAAAGCGGAAGGAGATGGGGCTTGAAGACTTAATTGTCGGATTGCGAATTGAAGAAGACAATCGCAAGTCCGAGATTAAGTCCGCAAGCTTCCTATGGAGGCAAAGGCAAACTTGGTGGAGCCCAATGTTAGCAGAAGAGAAAGCACTTGGGAATAATCGAAAACAGGGAAGGCTAAAAATTTCAAAGGAATCGCTTCAACTGTGGAAAGCCGAATCACAAGGCTAAAGATTGTCGTCTTCCTAAAAAGGCGAATCGGAACCAGTGCATGTGACCGAGGACAAATCAATACCAATTGATATGTCCGAGCTTGATCTCGGCTATTGTGTATGAAGGCAACAAGTGCTACATGGTGGAGAACTCGAGAGAATGGTGGATGGACACAAAGTGCTACACGCCACATATGCTCCGACAAAGACATGTTCTCAAAGTATACTCCTATCAACGGAAGGAAGCTATACATGGGAATCATGCAACGTCCGAAATTGTTGGTCTCGCTAAGGTGGTGTCAAGATGACCTCGGGCAAGGAGCGACCCTCGTTGATGTCCTTCATATTCCGGACATTCGGAAGAACTTAGTGTCATGATCGTTGTTGGTCAAGGCGGGGGTTTAGATTAGTATTTGAGGCTCAAAAGTTTGTACTTATGAAAAATGGATAGTTCATAGGGAATGGGTACTTAGATAATGGACTGCTCAAGATGAATGTAATGAATGTACTCTCGAAACTTTGAAAGCAATAAAATTAATGCTTCTTCGTATTTGCTTGAGTGTTCAAATTTATGGCATGTTAGATTAGGACATGTGAATTTTAACACTTTGAAAAGGTTAGTAAACTTGAATTACTACCTAACTTTAAAATAGATTCACATCACAAGTGTGAAATCTGTGTTGATGCAAAATGGCCAAAACACCATTCCACCCGGTGGAAAGAGAAACAGAACCTCTAGAGTTAATTCACAAAGTGATATATGTGATTTAAAGTTTGTGCAAACTAGAGGTGGGAAAAACTATTTTATTACTTTTATCAATGATTGCACAAGATACTGTTATGTATATCTTTTAATAAGTAAAGATGAGGCCTTAGAAGCTTTTAAAAGCTATAAGAATGAGGTTGAAAATCAACTTAGCAAACGAATTAAGATAATTCGAAGTGATAGAGGTGGAGAATATGGAGCTCATTTTGATGAATTTTGCTCGGATTCTGTATTATTCATCAAACGACGACTCCTTATTCACCACAATCAAATGGTATTCTTTGACGCAAAAACCGAACTCTAAAAGAGATGATGAATGCTTTGTTGATAAATTCTGTTTACCTCCGAATTTGTGGGGGAATCAATTCTCTCGGCTAACCACATTCTTAACAAAATACCACACAAAAATAAAGATAAAACTCCGCATGAGTTATGGAAAGATCGAAACCTTCTTACAAATACGAAAGTGTGGGGGTGCTTAGCTAAGTAGAAATACCTAAGCCAAAACAAGTCAAGATAGGGCCTAAAACAATCGATTACATTTTCATTGGATATGCAAATAACAAGAGTGCATATCGATTTTAGTGCACAAATCGCAATTCCGGATGTACAAGAAGGTACAATAATTGAGTTAAGCAATCTTTGTATTTTTCAAGACGTGTTTCCTTGTCAAGAAAGGAAAGGAGCTAGTTCTAGCAAAAGAACACGTGATATCTTGCCGATGGTGATCATCAAAGTGATGAAGAACCAAGACGCATAAAGGGCCAAAACAACTAAGTCTTTTGGTCCGCATTTTCTAACTTATGTGTTAGAAAATGAACCAAGGACAATTGGTGAAGCATTGTCCAAATCCGAAGCTCCATTCGAAAGAAGCTATTAACATGAGATAGATTCCATTATGCAAAATCATACTTGGAGTTGGTAGATCTCCCACCAGAAATAAGCTCTTTGGACGCAAGTGGATCCCGAAAAGGAAATATAAAGTGATGGAACTATTGATAAGTACAAGGCCAAAGTTAGTAGCTAAGAGATTTAAACAAAGAGAAGGCCTTGATTTCTTTGATACGTATTCACCGTGACAAGAATCATATTTATTAGAGTTCTCATTGCTATTGCGGCGTTGCATAACCTTGAGATACACCAAATGGATGTGAAAACGGCTTTTCTAAATGATGAATTAGAAGAGGAAATATACATGGAACAACCCGGTGGTTTGTTGCTCCCGGACAGAGAATAAGGTGTGCAAACTCGTTAAGTCATTGTATGGCCTTAAGCAAGCTCGAAACAATGGCACGAAAAATTTGGCTTAACTTTGTCAAATGGTTTCAAAATTAACGAGTGTGATAAATGTGTCTACATTAAAGACACACCTAATGCTTATGTAATTGTCTATCTTTATGTTGAAGACATGTTAATTATGGGTAGTAATCATGATATAATCATGAATACTAAGAAAATGTTAATCAAACATTTTGATATGAAAGACATGGGTATAACGGATGTTATTCTCGGGAATTAAGATCTCTAAAACATCGATGGACTTGTTTTATCACGATCAATATATTGAGACAAGATTTGAAAGTTCAATGCGTATGACAATCCTCCACCTAAAAACGCCTGTTGATTTAAGCTTACACTTAGCTAAAAATCAAGGCGAGCCTGTATCTCAACTAGAATATTCTCGGATTATTGGTAGTCTAATGTATTTAACAAACTGCACACGTCCGGATATTGCCTACGCAGTTAATAAACTGAGTAGATTTACGAGTAATCCTAGAAATGACCATTGGAAGGCATTAATAAGGGTTCTTAGGTATCTAAGACTCACCTCGAATTATGGATTACATTACTGGAGATATCCAACTGTATTAGAAGGATACGATGATGCTAATTGGATATCCGACTCAAAAGATTCCAAGTCCACAAGTGGTTATGTTTTTACCATTGGTGGTGGAGGCGGTGTCATGGAAATCCTCTAAACAAACATGTATTGCTCGATC